>KZ309211.1:46226-63844 GCA_000376725.2 Ladona fulva | reverse complement strand
CTGAGGTCCTTCCTTGACTCCCGTTGGTTTCGGACTGCCGATGGATTTCCGACTGAGGTCCTTCCTTGACTCCCGTTGGTTTCGGACTGCCGATGGATTTCCGACTGAGGTCCTTCCTTGACTCCCGTTGGTTTCGGACTGCCTCTCTCCCTTGCACCTTAGGTCGCGAGGAAAGGTTTCCTTTTTTCCCTAGCAACGTCCTTCCGGAACCACAATTACTAAAATTCCACTCGCGCTACGCGCGTTTCGGCGCACACTTGATACGCTTCTCACCAATTCACTGTGTAACTTAGCAATATATCATGGAACACATAACATTAGCACAATTATTGGTTTACTAAACAAGTTTAATTCTTTAGGCATTTTGTGAGCTAACATCTGCTCACTCTCATAACAGAACAACAAAACAAATACATTTTTTTATAGGCAAAAACAATATAAGGGGTTTACATTGAAATAATATTTGCCACATGTGCATTTTGTCAAACAACTTTTCTTAAAATAATTTGTGCAAAGAAAAACAAGAAAATACAGCTGCAACATCATTGCATTCAAACACAATGAAATTAGAGAACTCTTTGGAAAACAAAGTAAATACAAACATGTAGCGTCATAACAAAGTACCGCTACAATATATATATATATATATATACACATATATATGTGTGAGTGCCTAGTTAGTAAACGTTATAGATACTTGGCCTCTACATTCTTAATGAGGTTAATGGAGTAGATTTAATTTGAACTGAAGGGATTTACAGTGGAACTCCTATTTCTTCCAAGGTTTTATAAGATACATTGATACTGAAAAAGGTAATTTATCAATTGTTTTCTCAATTTTTCTATGATAGAGTTGATACTATCAGTCTTAACTTAGGAGAGTTGAGAAATTACCAACAAAGGATTTGCAATTGATTTATCAGTTAATGAATGTTATTTGAAAGTTAGCACCTTCTCATTGATGTGCTTAAGAACTACTAATATATGTTTATTACTTCAGGTATTTATCTTTGCAGTACATGTGTTAACAGAAATGAATAACAGAATTGAATCCTCCCCTAGATAATTATCAAAATATAAAATATGACTCAATGAGTTAAATATATTTTGTATATAAATATATCATAAATAAATTATGTTTCTTTGAATTCCAAAATCTGTTAATTGATGCCAAACACAGTTATGTACAATCAAAGCCAGTTATGGCTACTAATTTTTCGATCAAACCTTATTTATACTTCACATAACAGAGAATGTGACAGCTCTCCAAAGATGCTATCTAGGTTTCAATGACCTGTGTAATTCAAGAACATTTATCCAAAGATGCCTCCAATGCTTTGCCTTACCTTAGTTTGACTTTCACAGATGATGAACAAGAATGGAGTGAGGAGGCTTTGAACAATGTGACTGCCCAAGCTGTGTCTTTTGTTGTGAATGGAATGAACACAACTGCCAACACATTCAGTTTCTGCCTTCTTGAGTTAGCTCACAATCCCGAAATGCAAGAGAAAGCTCGTTCAGAGGTTGAGAAAGTTTTGGAATTCCATGGAAGCATTTCTGCAGATGCCCTAATGGAGATGCCATTCCTTGAAACAGTTCTTCTTGGTGAGTAGGCCACTATATTTTGATTTCAGGACCAAAACTGAGTTGCTATAAACATTTTGATGCATATTTAGCTTTATCTTACCTATATTATTATTACTGTCCATTTCTAAATTTAATTCCAAGAGCTAGGAGTGCTTACAAAAATTTCATTAAAGGGATTTGATTCCACATCTGACGAAAAAGCACGAGCAATAAGCTTGAAAACTGTCAGCATTTCCACATCTAATATGAGCTAATGAATATAGTGAAGCATCAAAATAGAATTGAAAATTTTCCTGTGTGTTAGACAAAAGGAAACAATCAAATGCATAGCATTTTCCATTTGGTGATTAGTAACACAGCAAAATTGGACTTGAAACCTCTCGTGTAGGCACTATATCATTACTTACTGGTTGGAACATTATGTGTTTAAAACAAAATCTACATCTACATCTATAGAAATACCCCGCAAGCTACCTTCCAACATGTGGCAGGGGTGTAAACAACAAGAGTAGAATTACCTCTTTAATTTATTGTTAACAAGTATCGTTTGAAGAAAAAAAGAGTCCCTAAAATGACTTGTCCTCACATCTATTTCTCTTATTTTACACCCGAGGATCGGCCGAAGAGGCAGGGGGGTCGCATAATACCAATTATGTCTTCCAAAAATGTGTTTTCTCTGAATTTATCTAGCAATCGCAGCCTAGCTTCTAATCTCCTTTCGTTCAAGGATTCCCTATCTGCATCTGAGAGCATTTGCGTTATGCTTGCTTCCCTATCGTAGCACTTTTTAGCAAAACGTATCACCTTACGCTGTACTTTCTGAGTAATGTAATAAATAACTGTAATGAGATATAAGATTTACCTTTTATCCTTTTGATGACAAATAGGACTCATTAAGCTCTGTTTTATTACTCATCTTTCAGAAGCACCTCACAAAAATTTTGCTTGGGAATATAACTCCATTTAAAGCATATTTTTCCCTGTAACAATTTTACCTCACATTCCTAACTTTTCTTCATTGTATTTGGAAAACATAAATTGGTAAAACATGATGAAACTCTATTCAAGGCAATAAGAAACTTCAACATAACTCAAATGTTTTATTGCAAATGTTTTTTAGGTTATATATTCAATGCAAGGGGTTAATTATTTCCAGTGTTATGATCTGTTTAAATCTATAACTATTTGCTATTTCAGAAACTGTAAGGAAATATCCACCAATCGCTTATTTGGGACGATCTGTGACAAAGAACTACACTCTACCCAGCCCAGAATGCAATTCAGATCAAGAAAAGAGTGAAGAAGACTCAGAACTGTGCCTTGAAGAGGGTGATTCCATCATAATTCCTGTTTTAGGCATTCATATGGATCCCCAGTATTATCCAAATCCAGAAGTATTTGATCCAGACCACTTTTCTGATAAGAACCTTGGGAAACGTACTCGATTTGCATTCCTTGGGTTTGGAAAGGGTCCAAGAATTTGCATTGGTAAGTCCTTTTTGAAATAATCTAACTGATTTCAAATTGCACTTTTGGACGCTAGACTACACAAATCAAAAACATTTCCATAATGGAAATATTCTTGATATGTACACCAATGTTTTGGCTTCTTCCTCTGCAGCCATCTTCAGGGTCTCTTCAGACATTTAAACATGCTGTTCACTGGGAAAGCATGAGATCCTTCTTTAACAGAGATGATAATTTATTTAATAACCTAATCAAATGTGTAGCATCATTATTTAGTTAACGGTTTGGTCTAACATGCATGAGTAAGTATAACAGAGGTAGATCTCATTGGGTGACCAAACAATAGGGTGATCTTGAATATATGTAGATCCTGCCATAGTTGGGCTGAACAGAGATTTTTTAAAGAGGAACATTCTACTTTATCCCTTTGATAGGACTGATTGTGAGATGATTCAATAACTAGGCTGAACAGATTATGTTTTACATATTAACACATTCATTCCAGATCACTATACCATTGGAGTGATAAATGCATTGGAAATGGAGGTATTCGTGGTGAACTTGTTAAGATATCAATGTAAAAATGGCCTGTGCTGTATACAACCCTAAGTGGCAGTATTAGCTCTAACCTTATACCTTTTGCTCATAATCACAACTGCAAAAATAACTCTGTCTTTCCTAAACATGAACAATCTTCCAAATCATAGTACATATCAGTTTTAGACTATGTACATATACTCGTTTCCCAATTGCTCATTACTTTGATAATTTAGTTAATTCACTATGTGTACTAACTTAATTTGCAATAAATTTCAAATTTTATGCTATGAAAATATCATTCCCTTTCTATATTAATATTGGGTTATCTGGAAAGTTAGTGCTGATTGGTGGATAGCATTTGGAAAGGTTTAAATACATTAAGACTTTAAAAATAAACGCAGGCACTTGAAGAGGTCATTTCAGCTATCTTTAGAGAAAAGGTTGGTTATAGTGTTTGATTTTTGTCAGCTTACACCCTCCTTAATATGTAGGAAAACAAAGTGTATTTTATACCCTTGATGATTTTTCATTAATGGAAGGCAAAAATGCCACTCAAAAAACTAACAAGGTAGATGTGTGCTTTTTAATGGTGAAGGTGCTTCTGCTGCAAGAACTCTGCACAAGAGGTTTTCTATGCTTAGTACTGGAGATTTCAACCTTCCAGATCAGGAATTCTTGGGCAGACATTCTACCTGTGATGATGATGAAATCAGGTCACAGCTCGAGGGCAACCCATGCTACAGAATAAGTGATTTAGAAAATATATTAAAATCATCAAAAACCAACATTCACAGTCAGTTACTGAAACTTGATTATATGGATCATTATGATCTATGGGTTCAGTGCGATTTAAATGGACAAAAATTGTCATTCACATTTCCACCTGTGAGAGAGTGAAACAATGCCTTTTTTGAAGTAAATGGTGACAGATGAATGGATCATTGGAATGGAATATCATAAACTACCATCATCATCATTGATGGGAAGAGATAGATTGGAAAAAAATTTGGAATCCTGCATTATGTACTCCAACCAAACAACTAGTCAATAAGTTCAACTTAGTATTACTTAGACAAGGCATCATGTCTCTTTGACCACCAGAAAAAAAATTGTTGGTCTTTGACTGGGATGTGTTATTCCATCCACCATACTCATGATACACATAGAATTTTCACTTATTCAAGTCTTTGCGGAATTCCCTTAATGCAAGGATTCTTTGGCCTACCTAAAAAAGTCACTTTGGAATGTTTTCCTTGGAAGTTCTTCTAGAATGGAATCTTCCAATTCTCTGAAAGATGGAGAAAGAAAATTGGCCAAATTGGTACATAGATACATAAATATATGTGCTAAATATAAAAAATAAATAAATAAAATACTTGCATTTTGTTTTCCTAAAAATCGGCACTATTTTCCAAAGAACTCAACACATATAATATACAAAGGTACATTCAAATTTTCTAATTAATTTCAGATTATCCAAATAAATTGTGCGTTTATACTTATTGTCAAACTTATATAAGTAGTGCTGCTTAATTATTTTCATTTATTTGTTTAAAATTCTAATTTCCATTACATAAGGAATTCATTGATTCATTATTTACAGGAATGAAGCTTGGGTTGTTGCAAGTCAAAGCTGCAGTTGCCACTCTACTCACCAAGTATGAATTCCTGCCAAGTGAGAAAACATCTCTACCAGTCAAATTCAATCCTGCCAACCTCACAACTTCTCCAAAAGATGGGGCTTGGGTCAAAGTAGCCTCTCTTAAGAAGAAATTCTAACATTTTGAGGTGGATGACGTACAAGAAAAATTAAACAATCAAAATTACACTTGAATATTTCTAATTCATATCCTATTGGGTAACGCCTAAAAATTGTAACCATCCATATGATGTTGAATTTCAAAGCTACCATCATCCCTGACTTTGCTTTGACAGCTAAAATTTTGAAGTTTGACAAATGCTGAAGTGGAATAAAGTGACAGATACTGAAGACTTAATTTAATTTATGTAAATTATTCTCAACACAACAATTATTGTGAATTATATTTATATGAAATCCAAATAAATGTTAAATGGTATTTATTATGAGCACATTTTTCTGTTCATACCTTCTTTAAATATAATTTAGAAAAGACTTATTTGCACCCTGAACATCATGTATGCATTATGGACTCAGTATGAGACAAAATTTTGTCTACTACCACGCAGGTAGAGGGTACATTGTAGTAAAAAATCTATAGCTTTCTTACTTTTTCTGGCATTGTTCAACAGTTTTGTGCCACTTATCGGTATTGCTAGGTCTCTTTTTGCACTGTTTTGGTGTTTGTAAACTTTCAAAAATTCGACCTAGCTATTATGTGGCAGAAAAGTTTGTTTCTAAGGAAGGTTCACAATTTTTAGTATCAATAAATCGGTTAATTAATGTCAGCAGCAAGAGATGAATATGGAAGACAATACCGGAAAATGAAGTTTCATTTCTAAGATAAATAATGATTACAAGTAAACAAAGGAATAGCACATACAATTCCAATCATTTGAGATTATTTAAGAAAATAATTTCTCTGGAATGTTTCTTTTCTTTTCTCAAGGCATCTTAGTATTGAGATTTTATCACCGTAGCAATCTCATTTATTTAAAACTTTAATATCATTATTATTTTCATATTAATATTTGTGTTTTAAAAGAAGCTGTTTGTTTATTAAAGTATTTTACTATTATGTATCTATCAATGTAATATTGTATTTATTATTTTAAATTTTGTGTATTTAAATTGATTTTGCTTTAAATTGCTTTGTTAATGGTTAATGCAGATTTGAAAAATAATTCAGGAAAAAGAAAAAAAGGAAAAATATATTGTTCATTCTAATTCCAAAATCAACTGCTCAATCTCTTCATCAGGATAAAATGGTATATTTTTTACTAAAAACCAATCATCAAATGTAAGGAACAATATTTGGTGAACATCAATTAGTCAGCCAAGGTCAATTACAGATTATCTTACATTGGGTGCATCCTCATAACCACATTGTTCATATATTCAAACTTAGTTCATAAAGATGCATATCCAAAATCAGTATCAAATAAATCCAACTTTGCATCAGCCATTTTGAGTTTCAATTGTTTAAATAAGTGCAATATCACAGTTACTCATGACTAAAATTTATTAGATGAACCATGTAAAATATACACTCAGTATTTCCCTATGGAATGCAAAGCATTAAAACAAA
The DNA here is from genome assembly GCA_000376725.2 of Ladona fulva. Taxonomy (NCBI): domain Eukaryota; kingdom Metazoa; phylum Arthropoda; class Insecta; order Odonata; family Libellulidae; genus Ladona; species Ladona fulva. Next base: position 57,023 of record KZ309211.1, on the reverse strand, counting down.
GGCAGCTGTAAGGCAAAATATTCATACTCAAACTATCTACATCAATTAGTAAAGAATGATAGTTCTATCTTCTGACACCAGGTTAATGATTGCCTCATCTTTTCTTGTTTTGGGAGTCAAAATTCTTTTTTCTCCATTGATAAATGGCAATTTCATATGAGCTAGAAATATTCAACTTGAAAGAGTGATTTAAGTAGCCCAGGTTATTTTAAATAATGTCCTAAATAGATAGATTGTCCTATGATAAGACCACTCTGATGCAATTTAAAAAATTGTACATATCAATATATAATTTATTTTCTAAGAAATTGGAAGGATTTTGCATTGTAATTTATTATTCACACATAGAAACTAATAAAAAATGTATTAAACAAGAATGACATAAGAATATTAGCACTAAGCTGTTAATGTTAATCATTTGATTCTTAAAAACATTAACACAATTAAATGATCATAGAAAATGCAATATTATTTGAAATTAAAAATGAAAAAATATGTTTCTTTACACTTAATCAAAATAAGATATGAAATATAAATATCAGTATGTACTATTTCAACCTCAACTTTTTGGTAGCTCTTCATGATGAAAGAGACATAAGAACAACTTATACATGTTGCCACAGGGTTTAGTACATATGACCTAGGTTACAATACATAGCGTCATCATCTGGTGACCTGATGATGATGATATGCATCAAAACCTAGGTTGAATGTATTTAATATTCTTTCATCATAATATAGGTAAATATATTTTTACATAAGTGAGAAGTCCATAAATAAACTTTTGAGAGGTGTTCTGGTTACAGTTTACATATGTATATTTTTTCCATTAGTGCCATTTAGGCTATTTACAGTTAAAGAACGTTAACTATATTGTAAAGCTTGCCTTAGATTGGCAGCCAATATTGGGTAGACCAGGAGTAAATAATAGAAAACTACTTAAGTAGCACTATTAAAAATGTTCTCCATTGGTTTTGGATCAACAGCTGAAGACTTGCAAACCACCAATAGTCTAAGGATAAAGTGTTTTGATGTAAGCTTACACTTTAAGCAAAGAGGGTATGAGTATCATTCATTTTTTCAATTTCTAGAATGAAATATCACTTGAAATTGCACAATTCACAGAACTTTTCTTCCAAACTAGCATTACATCATTGATTCTAGTTATTCACTCAAGTTTCACTTCCACTTTTTATTGACATAGGTAAATAGTCTGATGACTCAGATAAAGGTACATTTACATAATTACGATGTTTAAAAGGATTTCTCAATTCTGCTTCTTCTACATTGCAGTTGACATACTCTCTCTCTTGGGATGTAAGGGGTAAGTATTCATTCATAGTGTCTCTCTCCCTCATCCAGTTCTCATAATATGCTCTGGAAGCCTCACCTTTAATTTCATACTGAGTACTCATCTCTTTGTAGTTCTAAAAAACAATATTTTATAGTTTGAATTACTCAATTTACATTAATATATCAATTTTTACATTGAATCTCTAAGCCAGAAATAGTGATTAAAATTTTTCAAGAAATGGTGACTAAAACTTTATGTAATTAAAAAATAAAAAAGATAAAAATTCTTAATAGTTTTTAATATAGTTGTAGATAATAGTTTTTTAATATGAAAATGATTATATTTAATAGCTAAATAGTTTGAGTGGAATGGAAGTGATGCAATTGCACATTTCATGATACTAAGAAAAGATATTCTAAGCTTATATTCTATTTCCTTCTTCTTGATAAAATATAGAGGGATTGAATCATTTAGTCAAGTCTGCATGATATTAATTCATCATGATATCATTCAAATCTTCTTTTTCTAAATTGTTGCTTCCTTCTTCAGATAAAATACCTTTGCTAAAATAGAGTAAAAGGCAATGTTGTAAGGTTCAATGCAAAACAGCAAAAATCTCTTCTCTAATACATAGCATTAGACAAATCTGTTTTCGAAGTACCCATTCTGAAATATCTCCAAAATTTTGTGACTTAAGTTTTGTTTTTGCTCTCCAAAATATAGGAATGAACACCTCAAAGGCATGGATCAAAGAGTTTTGCAATTAACTTTTCTCTTCAGAAAATCCATCAAAACTACCTAAAGTCTAAATACAATTAGAATAAAATTGCAGAATTTTTATGTGATGGATTATGATTTTTAATAAGTATTTGCTGAAAATTAAGGTAAAAAGGAACATTATGTGGGAACAGAACAATTAAAATGATGCAAGTACATACATCCATACTATTGTTAACTCCAGTGCCGCAGGTAGGAAAATTCTAATTTTTTTTCCACTGTCACTTATTCCTAAATAACAATTGTTATGAAATCTGCAACAATGAAAGGTTCGAGCTCAACAATGTCTATCAACATCTTTAGATGAACATGACTATTTCGTAGGACCTACAGATCTGTGTACTCCATGTGGGTCTTATCTAATCTAGTGTACTCAACTATTCTTTTGTTTCATGTTCATGGTTTTGGTGGTGGAAGTGAAAGTTCCTGAGCAGTATGCATAGAGCAGGTGAGTGAGAAGCAGTGCTTTGAGTGGTGAACTTACTGTGTGTATATCTGGATGCTATCCAGTGCATCTTGCATAGACATTAACAATTGTACGGCTGCATTTTCCATTTGCTCTCCCTAAGATTGGCCACACTTTCAAATTTCCCCCTTCCCCCTATCTGTATAAATGAAATACCTTAGGGTAACCATAGTATTCCCATTTTCTGTTAAAGTCCCAAACCAGGTATATAAAATCATATCAGGGCATTAGTGGCAATTTCATAGACTCATTACAAACCAGTGAAGCCAGTAGGAATGGTCAGAAAGGCACCATGAGAGAGACGGTAGTTCTCTGTGGGTGCAGTGGAGGCAAGGATGATCAACTAATGGCCACCAAGGAGTGGTTGCTGAGAAGAGACGTTTCCCAATAAAAACAAGGGCAAGAACCTTAATTTAAACTTAATTCCCAAAAAGACCTCACCCCTCATGCCCCATTGCACTGACACCATAGCCCCTCTATCCTATAAGCCTCCTTGAGTTCTCTTTCGAACTCTCCATGCTCGCTTGTGTTCTCAATTTAGTGTATGACTAAGGAAAATATATATTTTTATTCACTCAAAAAATACTATTTATTTCTCAAACGTTTCCCAATAAAAACAAGGCCAAGAACCTAATAACTACATTATTGCCAACCCTTTTCAGGAGGGTAGTATTACATTTAAATAAAAATTTCCAAGATAAGGTTAAAAGAGAATGTTTAAAAGAGATCTTCACATAAGAGAGTAGATGGCACTATAAGCATAAAATCAATGTAAATTTGTAAAAGCCCATAAGTTATATTTACTTATTGACTGAGATTAGCACAGGAGTATTAGGACTGTGAAAAAACTTGGGTCTATACTAAACGCAAGGTATTTTAAAAATGGAAACCTTAATTAAATATTCTACAAAATATACTTAAACACAAGATCTTCCTGTACAAGAGTACACTTAGTAATAGAGGCTTTAATGATAATGAAGTAAATATTTATGTATATACCTGCTTTGTATCCCTGTCGAGCATTGATCCAATTCTTCCAGAAAGCTCAGAAAATTTTGGGCGATTGTCAGGCTTTGAATCCCAGCATTCCATCATAATGCTGTAACTAATATTTGATCATCTAATTATTATGCTGAAATTGTTAAGCAACTTTTACAAATGATATATGTGATTGAGTGGAAGGGTTTTAAGATAAATTTTGGTAACAGGCACATGATGTCATTAAAAATCTGGTCATATAATACAAGCCTTTTCTATAATCAATCAAGGTCTTGCCAATACCCCAAAATTTTTATTACAAAATTTTATTTTAATATGCTATAATTCTATGATTATTGGAGTGATTACATACATTTCATCAGGGCAGAATTCTGGTTTTGCCATTCTGTATCCATCCAAAAGCTTCTCCAAGAAATCCTCACTCACTTCAATTCCTATTCAGGAATAAATTAATGTAACATCTATCAAGACCTTGAAATGTGTGTCATTCCAAAAAATATTTTTCATGGGTAAATGTCTTTCTGTATGAAGATTCAGTTTCTTATTCTATTCCTGTACTGAAAGGCAAGCTGTAAACACCAAATTTGTTAAGGTATGGTGGTAGGAACTTCTAATTGGTTGATAGAATAAACTAGATGTCATAAAATATTACTGTTGCTGCCTTCAATGAGATAACAATCATTAAATATTTTTGTTTTTCACTGAAGATAAATTAATAGAATTAATAGCACCTTTTAATATGATCAGAAATTAAACTGATGCCATATATTATAGTTAGCACAAAATAAAGAGAAATAATTAAATTGTCAATTACAAAAAGTCTACTTATTGTTATATTTACCATAATTTCTGATTGGTAAGGTGCCAAATATGTAAAACTATCAATTCCATGGAATTTTTAAAACACACACATCAGTAGTAAATTCATTCATTCTTGTATAATAGGACATACATTTACTTCATTGTTGCATAGGATTAAAGGAGTTTTGGTTGTTTCTCAAGCAGTAAGTTATCTTTCATCACAATCAAAATGTGGTTGCTTATATTTACTTTAAATCACATAAAAACATTTTCAGTGAAAGGCTTTCTTTCAGGATAGCCTTCTAGAAATAATAGTGTCACTTCATTATTTTGGAAGGAGGAATTCCAATTACTCTTACATATATTTAAAATGTCATTATTTTTTAAAATCTTCTCATGATTTCCAATATTGAGAGAATGCATTTACTATTTTCGCTTTAACTCTGTCTGTCCCTTCACACTTATCTTATACACCATAAGAGCTTAGTTAAAATCTACTACCATCAATAAATCATCTTATTACGCGATATGACAGCCAGTGTACATTACCTGGATATGGAGATTTTCCAAGAGAAAATATTTCCCATAAAACAATACCAAATGACCAGGCATCAGATTTGGAAGAGAAAATTTTATATTCTAGTGATTCTATTGCCATCCATTTTATAGGAAGAGGGTCCTAATATGTGAAAGAAAGTCAAAGTAATATCAGTGAATTAAAATAAAAAAAATTTTGGGCAACTAAGTTGAGAGTATGTTTCACCTTTCCTTTCTTTTGGTAGTTCATTTTCCCATAAAGAGGCCTTGCTAGACCAAAATCACATATTTTGATAACATTGTTATCTGCCAACAAAATGTTTCTGCTTGCCAAGTCTGCATGCACAATCTGAAAATGCCATAATGATACATGCCTATTTATTATTCACACATGTAACTAAATTGGTTAATACATTATGTTTCTTTAGTTCCTTAATGAATCACCTGCCTTTCGCTTGGAAAGGTAATCCATTCCCATTGCCACTTGATAAGACCAGGAGAGAAGATCTTTTGTGTTTATTGGGTCAGCAACAACATTTTCAGCATCACTTTTGTACATTACATTCCATTGGTTCAGAAATTGAGATGAACAGTTGCTGCTCCTACTGTCTTCTTTGAATGATAACACTGTCTCACCTTCAAGAAGAAACATTGAAATAATGTAGTCAATGTTCAACAATCTTCTTGCCATAGTAAGACCCTTGATATCACTTCCTCTCACTAGGAAAGGCATAACTAATAATTTTAAGTACAAATTGTGGCTTCTTAATTATTCATTATTTTGGACATAGAAAATCTAAATTTAATTTACAGTTACCAAGGAGAAACGGACATGAAAAAGACATGGAACCGAGCCTCAAACCCAGGTCTCCCAATTGCTAGTTGGTTTCTCTATCCATTGAGCTATTCTACCAGAACATTCAGTTTGGGAGACTACATAGGCAAGGGCAGAAGCCATATCATGCCAAGTCACCTAAAACCCTTTTCCTTGTATTTAGTTTTCTGACTGTTAATTATTTCTTCTTTGGCTCAGGTTTATTTCCATACTGCTGTCATTCATAATTATTTTACTAATCTCATTTTGATATTTTGCAGAATATGGTGTTATGGAGATAATTTTGGATGTTGCTTCCAATTTACCTTTTTGCAGTATAATATTAAGAGGCATAAACAGTTTCAATGTAACGTGCCTGTTTCACCCGTTAGCGCCCAGCGTCCTATTTATAGGACACTGACTTTTTTGTGCGATATCTCACTTGTTATTCACGGGAATGTGATAAAATGATCCCAAATTGTTACACCGGGACTGACGAGGATATTAACATTAAAATTTGCTTCAGAGCTTCAGCAGAACTACTTTTATAAGTCTGTGAAAATCGGCTTCTTTAATGCGCTGAAGCTACAATGTAAAAAAAAATTATAAAAATTTCTGAAAATGAAAGATACCGGTCATATGCATATTGCTTGACAGTATAAGAGTGAAATATCCATTTCACGCTGTTATTTCTCAAGTTTCATTTNATTTCTGGGAATCCTAATGCTGTGTTCGATTCCAGGGGATCCCAATAAAACTGCACAATACTTAAACAGCATTAAGCAGAGCAGCGTTAAGCAGGGTCTTCCTGTAATTATTTGATTTCCTGAAAGTTGCCCATTTAACTCAAGATACTAACCAGTAAAGCTTGGGGGGAGCTGTATTCCAGATGACTCCGAATACGCTGATCTATAAGAGGGAGACAATGGTGGATCTCCGGCTGGATTCATTGAAACACTGAAATGTAAAATCTTATGATAAGATATAGTGTGCTGGTGAGAAATCCAAATGCGACCAAAAAATCTCAATCAAAAATCAATTATTTTTTTCTCCTGACCTTCCTCTGCCTTTTCCAATGCTGAAGTCTAGATATTTAGTCACAGGGTCAATCTGGTTGACAAAGGAATCTCTGTGGCGATGCATGTAACTATGGAGGTTTCCAAAACGACAATATTCCACAATAACAAGCAGCTCTTCTATTTATTTTGCAAGTATAAAAATGAAAATATTCTAGAGTTTATCAAGAAGAAAATAAAGCATATCAAAGGTGAAATTTGTGGAAAAAACACATTTTGAATATAGTTGATGACAGCAAAATTTTAACATAAATACATTACATTTTTCATTAGTTCTAATACTGAAAATTTCAAATACAGCTAACTACAATAGAGCAAAAATACCAATCCAAGAGCAAATACTTGCATCTTCTTCTGTATCATTCGAAGAAAACTCACTTTGTATTAGATTTAAAGTGCAGGCTCCCAAAAGGTTCAACACATTTAAATGTTGTCCAATATACATAAGAATTTTCAGTTCAGTCATCAGTGCCCTTAAGTGTGATATATCAGCATGAGACTTGACCATTTTTACAGCCACTGTAGTTGTAGGTTCATCCTCTATAATGTCCTGTGCCTCAGCCTTAACCACAACACCAAAGGCTCCATTTCCTAGTTGCTTTCCTAGGTTGAAAATTCTTTCTTTAACCTAACAGGAAAATCACCAGTTAAGCAGTAATTACACACAATTTATCATATTAATATGATATTGTAGTATATACTTATTATGTTTAGTGTAATTGTTTTGGTTCCTGCCATCTGTGTCCAAACTGGAGTATGAAAAACTTTCTCATCAGGCAGATTAATCTTCCAGAGAATGTGCATTGATCATTAGCCAACAAAATCAGAATATGTATCATAGACACCTGCTCTGAATTTCTGTGCTACTAATTTTTTAAAGCCATAAATTTTATCAGTGCATGCTAATATTTACCTAGTGTTAATTTTTCTCTAGGAAACTCAAAGCATTTATTGTATGGCAAAAGATGGGCTTGTTCATCAATTTCCAGATCTGGGTTGAGTCTGCTGAGTGTTCCTTCATGGAAAGCAGTTATTTCACGGGAAGTTAGTTCATTCATTTTCTTCTGCAATGGGAAAATGTACAGGGTACTTTAATGAGGAATACTTGGGATGAATCTCAATTCATTCAATGCATAATTTTCCATTCCAATGCATACTTGGAGTGTGTGGAACATGTATTATATGCATAAATGATTTTGAATTGATCATTCAATGCAGATGTATAGTGCAGCTATGCACTGTTTTAAATAAAGTCAATTATGCATACCTTTTCTGAGAGCAGATATTAAATTTAATTATATTGCTGATGTTCATTATAATTTAAGATTAATAACAATAAAATACAATAATAAATAATCAATATTATATAGAAATTTGTAAATAAAACTCTCTGCTTAATTTAAAATACAAACAAGAACTATATTCTTCTTTAAACCAAAGAGTTTATCCTAAAATATAATTTTCTGTCATATCGTCTACAATTTCCAAATTTCTACCATTGAATATAGCTAGGCCAAATAATTGAAAATTTGCAGGTTGTCTTCTCATAGAATGTAAATTATGGATCATTAAATTGTGCTGTGCATTCAATATACCCTGCTATTGAAGGAATTTATTCAAAGATCTCTATATATCACTGATATTTTATTTAAACAGTCATGGCTAGAATATTTCTTTTTATAACAAAAAATTAAGTATTTACAGTGAACTATCTAGTATTACCTTATCTTGTACCATCTTGATGGCAAGAGAAATCACCGCAAGTATCAGAAGTACAAGTACAGCGATAATTGCTCCTATTGTTGGGGATTTCAATGCTGGAGAATAATCTAAGGATACAGAAATTTTTTTAAAATATGTGTAGATTTATTGACAACAATTGGGATAGAAGTATACCTTTTATAACTTTTTCATTGTATCTTAGCATGAGATTCTTTGTATTAACTTCAACTCCCAAAACTGCATTAGTATGTACTTATAATTTTAAAGTTGAATTTTATGACATTTACTCAATTGTAATATTCTTACATTTATATGTGATATATTATAGAAATACTTGAAACTCAAGTTTTTTTTGTGAAACACATCAGAAATCAGTAGCATTCACTGATAAATGAAAAATAAGAGTGAATTAGAGTATAAATTTACACATTTTAACTTCTAGTTTATTTTGGAAATTTGAAAATACCAAAATTCATGGCGACCAGTTTCGTAAGTTGACTTACATCTTCAGGCCTGATGATGTAAGTCAACTTACAAAACAGGACGCCAATAAATACAGTGTGGAAAATTTACCAAGTGTATCCTTCTATAAATTTACACATTTTAACTTCTAGTTTATTTTGGAAATTTGAAAATACCAAAATTCATGAAAGTTAAATCATTCAGCAATTCTCAGGAATATATCAAACATGAGGATCACTTATTTCTTCAACAGTAGGAGTAGAGGTATGAAATTAAAATTTAAAATGTGATGCTTTTTTAAATATTTAGCATCTAAATTTTTCCCTGATTGTTTAAAGTAAGTAATTTACATACATTTTTCATGATGATTTGTTGCAAAATTAAACATAATTATTACTGACAATCCATAAATATGTATAGGCACATTAATAAATTCATTCAAACATCTTATTTAGGAGGTGCTTGGTGGCTAAATATTTTAGTTTAAATACATCTCTATGCTTTAATCCAGAATTATTTCAATAGAAATGCGACCAAAAAATCTCAATCAAAAATCAATTATTTTTTTCTCCTGACCTTCCTCTGCCTTTTCCAATGCTGAAGTCTAGATATTTAGTCACAGGGTCAATCTGGTTGACAAAGGAATCTCTGTGGCGATGCATGTAACTATGGAGGTTTCCAAAACGACAATATTCCACAATAACAAGCAGCTCTTCTATTTATTTTGCAAGTATAAAAATGAAAATATTCTAGAGTTTATCAAGAAGAAAATAAAGCATATCAAAGGTGAAATTTGTGGAAAAAACACATTTTGAATATAGTTGATGACAGCAAAATTTTAACATAAATACATTACATTTTTCATTAGTTCTAATACTGAAAATTTCAAATACAGCTAACTACAATAGAGCAAAAATACCAATCCAAGAGCAAATACTTGCATCTTCTTCTGTATCATTCGAAGAAAACTCACTTTGTATTAGATTTAAAGTGCAGGCTCCCAAAAGGTTCAACACATTTAAATGATGTCCAATATACATAAGAATCTTCAGTTCAGTCATCAGTGCCCTTAAGTGTGATATATCAGCATGAGACTTGACCATTTTTACAGCCACTGTAGTTGTAGGTTCATCCTCTATAATGTCCTGTGCCTCAGCCTTAACCACAACACCAAAGGCTCCATTTCCTAGTTGCTTTCCTAGGTTGAAAATTCTTTCTTTAACCTAACAGGAAAATCACCAGTTAAGCAGTAATTACACACAATTTATCATATTAATATGATATTGTAGTATATACTTATTATGTTTAGTGTAATTGTTTTGGTTCCTGCCATCTGTGTCCAAACTGGAGTATGAAAAACTTTCTCATCAGGCAGATTAATCTTCCAGAGAATGTGCATTGATCATTAGCCAACAAAATCAGAATATGTATCATAGACACCTGCTCTGAATTTCTGTGCTACTAATTTTTTAAAGCCATAAATTTTATCAGTGCATGCTAATATTTACCTAGTGTTAATTTTTCTCTAGGAAACTCAAAGCATTTATTGTATGGCAAAAGATGGGCTTGTTCATCAATTTCCAGATCTGGGTTGAGTCTGCTGAGTGTTCCTTCATGGAAAGCAGTTATTTCACGGGAAGTTAGTTCATTCATTTTCTTCTGCAATGGGAAAATGTACAGGGTACTTTAATGAGGAATACTTGGGATGAATCTCAATTCATTCAATGCATAATTTTCCATTCCAATGCATACTTGGAGTGTGTGGAACATGTATTATATGCATAAACGATTTTGAATTGATCATTCAATGCAGATGTATAGTGCAGCTATGCACTGTTTTAAATAAAGT
>KZ309211.1:0-18435 GCA_000376725.2 Ladona fulva | reverse complement strand
TCTTCATCAGATGGATTCCCATGTTGTCGAGCTATTGGTGATGAGATATGTCGATAAATATTCCGGGCTCTTCCGCGGCTTCTCGAACGTTCAAGCCGAGGTCTCCCACGCCCGCGTATCGTGCCTACTGCTAAGTTATCAACTCCTGAAGGTCTCACCCTTGTTTCCTGCATTCATTTTATTACCACATTTTATTGACTCCCGGTCCTCCGCAGTCTCTTCTTTAGAGCTGCTCACAGAAATCTCGATTTCTCTTTCGGCTTTGCTACCCGTTGGATCCTCGAAAAATTGCACGTCTCTTGCCACGACGACTTTCTTATCTTCTGGTATCCATACGCGGTAACTCTTTGATTGCCCGAAGTATCCCACCAAGTTTCCTTCCTTCGATCGGGGCTTGAGTTTCTCTCTGCCAGAACTCTTTTCAAGGACATACGTCTTTGCGCCGAACACTCTCAAATTACGCAAATCTGGCACTCTTTCGTTCCACGCTTCGTACGGCATATGCCCATCTAAACTTGCCGAAGGGCAACGATTAAGTCAGTAATTTGCAGTTGCTAATGCCTCAGCCCAAAACTTCTTACTCAGTCCCGACTGAATCAGTAAGCAACGCGTCATCTCGACAAGAGTCCTGTTCTTGCGCTCTGCAACGCCGTTTTGCTGCGGTGTGTTCGGAACAGTGAAACGCCTCTGAATTCCACTTTTCTTCAGATATTCGTCGAACTCGCGGTTTACGTATTCCCGCCGATTGTCGGACATCAAGCACTTAATCTTTTGCCTGGTTTGATTTTCGATTTTGGCTTTGTACTCTCGAAACGCCCCCAAAACTTCATTTTTGTTGCGAAGAAAATACACCTCGCACCACCGACTCCTATCGTCTATGAAGGTGACGAAATGCCGTGCACTTTGCCGAATGACTCAGTTCTTTACGGGCGCCACACGTCAATGAATGAAATCACACGAATGAATCAATTCTAAAAGCTTAGTATTTCTCTCAGATTTCTTCGGAAATGGCAACGTTGTCATTTTTCCACGCAAACACGATTCTTATGGTCCTATCTTCCATTTTCCATCTACCTTTATTCCGATGGAGCGATTTTTTCGAAAGGTTTCTATCATGTCATTTATGTTTACATGACCAAGACTGCGATGCCAGATTTTCAAACTAGCATTTCCTCCGCTCACACTCGCCATATTTCCTTGCTGCTCGCCCTCGGAGACGAAATACAAATTTCCCACTCGTTCTGCGTGCAGCTTGACTCTGCCGTCTTTACCTCGCACTATTGCCCTTTTCTTGTCGATGAACAGGCCCTCGTCGTTGCACTTATGGGATGTACAGCCACTGTCTAAACACCAGAGTTCTTGACCGGTAGATCGCATTACTCGCAATCCCTCCGCCTCAGACCTTTCTGACACTAGAAACGCGTCGTCCACAGATTCGACAATTTTGGGAGACGATTCACCTGCTTATTTTCCGCGTTCATCCTTTTCCGGACACTTCGATGCCTTATGCCCGTAACGATGACACCTAAAACATTTGTATTGAAACGCGTTGCCTTTACAGCATTCAGTCTCTCGTTTTTGCTTAAAAACTCCTTTGCTTTTCTTGATCCACATTGCTCCAGACTCGCTATCTGTCTGTTTTTGATTTCGCGAGTCGAATTCTTCTAGGATTTTCTCTTGCAGACACTCTGGTCTCGGCAATTCGTCGCGTGCCTCTATTGCCCCGCGAAACACATCAAAATTTGTTGGCAAACTGTTTAACAACATGATCGTCAACAATTCCGGATTAACGGCAATATCTAAGCTCTCTAATTGCGCCGAAATGTCAAAGAAGTCCATTAACTGCGAGCGTACGTCGTCACCTTCGCGTATCTTCTACGTTGAAATACGTTTCAAAAGGACTGCCTTTTCCACAGTACCCGTCGAAGCGAATTCAGACTTCAATCTCTCCCGAACTTGGAGGGCCGTACTCAATCCTTTTACTAGCCTTAATAAGCTTGGATCAATGGCAATTATCAGGTCAAACTTAGCCTTAGCGTCGCCGTCTTCCCATTTCTCGATTTCTTTCCTTGACTGCTCGCTTCCCGCGACATCTTCCGTTTTTGTGTTCTTACCGTCCACATACTTCCACGTGCCGTTTTTCACCATTACTGCTTCAATCTGCATTGCCCATGTATCGTAGTTCACCAGCGGCTTGAGTATATGCGATGACGCTGACATTTTGAAAACTCCTCAACCTTAACTACGTTGAGGAAAATATCTCCAAATCTTCACTCAGCGACCACTCGCGTTTGACTCTGCGCCTTCAGACAATGTCCTGGGCCCATAACCTATTGGGTGATGTGGTTTTATTGTCCACTCTTAGCACATATTCGTCAAGTATACCGACACCATCTTGCAGCACTCTCTTGTGAACGTCTTTGTTGCGCTGTAAACAACTCAACAATGCCCTTGACTACGACGCGTTAATTTGACATGTTTACTTAGCAAAAATATTATGTAAAAAATCCTTTCGTTTACAGTATTGATTGAATTTAATTTCCAGTGAGTTACTTTGAATAAGTATTGTCGTTTCTGAGGTGTTCTAGGTGTAATTAGTGGATACCATGAGAATTATCTATTCGAAGTATCCTGAAAATTTTCAGCTTAAAGAATATTTTAGCCAAAATATTATTAATCAATTTACTAGCTGATGGATCGCACTGCTTTACATGACCAGGAGATCAAGGGAAAAAATGAAAGATAGATAGAAAGATAGAGACATTTACTTTTATTACAAAACTAGTAGTGAAAACCTCCATCAAGAACGACGGAACTTATATATTATTTCATAAATCTGATACTAGCAAGTAAGAATATGTGATTTTTTATGGTTAATAATTATTATGTTATTATTAAATCCCTTTCAGTTTTGGCAGAAAGTTTGTTGATTAATAAAATGAAAAGACTATCACATTTCCGTCATAAAATCTAATCGGGAAGAATGTCACCGCGCATAGTTAAGGATGAGATCGATATATGTTAACATCGCATTTATTATCGCATATATTATTCGCACCACACCCCACTGATTGCAAATATTTAAGAGTAATTAATAAACTGATAAGTAAATGATTGATGCCCAATTGAGAGATGACAGCGTACTTACGAAATACATCCATTTTCCCTTCAGCTCAGTCCACTCCTGTGAGTGTAGATTATCTTGCGAGCAGAAGCTAAATTTCCACAAACTTTCATAATGAAAGAGGAAACCGATCCAATTAACTTCTCCTACCCTTTTTCCAACTCACTTATCGTTATGGTTTTTAGCATTTCCTTCCTCGTCGTAGCATTTACCTTTGAGCCATCCACAGTTCAGCTCCCGCATTTTACATTATTGGCGCGTTCTGATGTATTGAACATCCCTTGACGTGGGTTTAAATTAGGACTAAGATAGGAGTTAGTATTTTTCAGCTTTCAGTTTTTTTTTATCTTCTAACTCAGTGTTTCCCAAACTTTTTCATGCTATCGCCCCCTTGGATCCATACCACCGCCCCCCAAATATGAAAATCTATGAAAATTAATATCTGTGTCCATAGCCGATGAAAGATAATAAGGAAATCACCCACAGCAGAGATGAAAATATCCATCAAATTATGTATGACAATTTTTTGATGTTGTATTGATGCCATAAAGCCAGTAAATCTCTACTGAGGAAGAAAGATGACTGACAATGGGATAACATTCTGTTTCGTCTAGCGCCCCCCTAGATTGGACCAGCGCCCCTAGGGGGGCGGCATCGCTCACTTTGGGAATCACTGTTCTAACTGAACTCCATGGTTATAATGTGATAGCTACAAGGAATACGCATTCCAAACTGAAGGCAGTGAGAGTTCAGAAATTTACTGAACAGTCTCTTATATATATATAATTCAAGTTGGTATGCTTTACTTCATTAATATGTATAATCTGATGCAAGGCGTGGCAATTAAGCGAGACGGCTAATCTTCCCGAATTTGGCGGCAGATTTCCGCAATCCATAAGGTCAATCTCTCATGGCAATGATTGCCGAAAAATGTCCCTCATTCAGCTACTTTCCTTAAGACGTCTTTAGTCTTTACGAATCATGAAAAATTTTAGAAAAATCTCTGAAACATGCTCATGTCAAATTAAAAGCGTCTGCTCCATATTAATCCCGATACCTTCGGCCAATGGACATCGGATGGCCAATGGATACAAGGCCTGAATACCCGTTTGGAGGCTTTTGGCAATAACATCGCCATGATTGCATGCATATAGATAAAATATTTTGATGCATAAAAGATGTTGCTACACTTGCATACATTCCTTTTTAGGTTTATGCAAACCATAACGGAGAAATAAATTAGAGAATATACATAAAAATCTATCCCTTTCGTTGTAGTGGTACTCGGCAATAAGAAGTGATATGAAAATATTCTGGGACTTAATTTTAGCTTAATCCTTTATCTCAGAATCCAGTTACTTTCGAAGTGCGTAAGTCTCATACAATTTCCGTAATCGTGTAATTTGAGCAACATGTCCAGCGCATTGCGCATCGAAATCGAGATTTAGATCGAAAGAGCTTCGGCCTAGGTTCGAGGCCACCACTTCCCCTTTTCCTCTCCTCACACACGATCATCATAACGGAAGAAAGGGATTAAGAAGAAAGGATCTTTTCTGAGGTTCTGAAACGGCTAGTTGAAACCATAGAGTAAAGATATACAGATTTTAAACTATTGATTTACATTACTCAAACCATAGACATTATAAAATGGCTCAAATTAAAACGGATTAACCTATAATATGTTCTAAAATTCCAAAAAACCGAATACGGTGCACCGATTTCCCATACATTTAAACGGCAGGATTCCGGCAGCTTGCCCTTCTAAGCCGAGGTGGGCGAGGAGGTGTTCGAGACATGTGCAGAAGGTCCATGCGCGCTCTATCTATCCTTACACTATGGTTGAAACGATATCCAATCCCCTGAAGTTCAAATTATTTCATTCTAAATCGATTCAATACCCTGCCGCTGTTGTGTCACGACGAAAATATGATAAATATATTACGGATTACTATGAATAATACGAGTATATTGATACGCCGACGCCGAATGCTTGTATTAGCGGCGATATTGTGGCAACGGGTAAACAGGCATTGTTGGTGAGATTTGATTGGTAGCCATTACTGCGATTAACACGGCTGAAGTTTTGCTGTTTGGAAAGTGAGTTAAAGGCAGAATTAGGAGGAGAGAATGGAAGTCGCGAGAAGCGGATGGCAGAATTGCCGGTCATCGCGTCGTAGGACAGAAGAAAGAGTGTAAGCGTGGTGGGAGGGATCTTACTGTAAACTGACGACTGTGTGAATAAAGGTGCGTACTGCGTTAAGTCGATATTCGGTGGCAGTTATTTTTCTGCGATTCTCACGCAGCCATGGAGTAGGTTAAAATATAAATAAATATGAACTGCATAGAGAGTCGGTATACAAGAAAATCATCTGAAGTAAGTGATAAATAGGCTATACTGAGTGATCCTAGATAACTGTGCCTTAATTTGAGAATCCTACTGTCTTTCCTTTGTACCTGTAAACTAATTCAAATACTAAATTCATTTATTCGGTCTTTTTAAGGGATGATACGAGAGGAAAGGATAAAAATTTGTCTCTATCAGCTTCCTAAGAGATTTAATTCCTTTTTCTGAGTGTCATCTCAATGTCACAAAGTTTAAGTGCAACTACCTCACAAATCAAATCCGGCCTTATGGTTTCCCAAGGAGTCATTCAATGGAAAACAATTAACAGCCTGCCCTAATCCAAGGATTTTGCAATCGACTTCGTAACCCAGTGGAATGCTTGAAACCTTGGCCTTAGCTAGATATAAAAACATCGTTTGCCGAGCTCAGTTTTCCGCATAAAATGTAATGAATGTACAATAATCAACTCGCTTTATTTAACTCAAGATTAATTGCGATTCTTAATAGTATGAAACTTTTTCTTTGGAGAGTTGAATACAAAACCATACGTATCAAATTACTTAGAAGAGAAATTACACAAGTTTGGCCTTTAATACCATTTCATCATCCAGATTGAATCCACACCCTTGTAGATTTAAAAAATTCCTTCGAAGCATGAACCTAAGACACATTCTCCATGTTTTTTACTTCGGATTACCCAATGTATTTTTCTTCTTCTTCGCTCAATATTCGCTGAAATATTCCACATTTAGATTTACACCCAGCGTTCCTCCAGTGGCGTATGACAGGCAGTGTATTAAACCTTATCTAATCGACCCTATTGGCTTCTCCGATGCTTTGCGGAAAGAACGACCAGAAGTAACAATCTGTTTATTGGTAACGCTTTGACGATGCTTCTCTGAGATCGCTCTCGTTGTTTACTGGAATTAAATTGTCATCTGATTCATAATATAGTTCCTTACCGATGAATATTTCAAAAAGCTTCCGTCTATAATCTTGTCCCCTCAACTGGAGTGGATTCCACCAGCCCATGATTCTGGAAAAATCTAGCAGTAAGAAAAAACGTGAGAAGCATACAATTATTTTGAGCATTTTGATAATTTCTAAGTAGTGGCTTTCGAAAATTATACAGTTTTTATGATATTCAAAGAAAGCATTAAAGAACACAACGATCTCTTGTGATCGCATAAAAGTAAGTAATCTCTATACCAGCAGTCTCCAAGATTTTGGATAAGCTGAAAATTGAATACCGTGGATCACTAATATGAAGTTTATAAAAGGTACTAGCGTATAGAAGATAATCATGACTGTTAAGTTTCATTTTATCTATATGAAATTTCTCTCGTCGTTTCTCAGCCCTGTGTTCGTGAAACGAAGAGGATTCAGAGTATAACGAAAGGGCATGGTAAGCATAAAACTGCAAATAACTCCAAAATTTCTAAATTTCCAAAACCACCGGTTTGCAACCGCTGCTCAATACTGAAGTGCTTTCGGAAAAGTGACCCGCAGTCATACTTGCCGCAAAACTGCTTAAATGTGCGTTATTGAAGTTGGAGGAAAACAGTATTAATTCCTTCCTCTCTTCGAAAAATGCTGCCCTCAATATACTGTTGGGGCCTTACATTTGGGGGTACTACCCTCAGCGGGTCGCCACAGCTATATTACTTCAAAGCCACATCCAACCGTCATTTCCTCATTACTTAAGAAGCTGACTCAACAGACCGCCGGGAAATTACAATTTAACGGATTCCAAAGACTCAGCAACAGATTTTATCACTCTTCATTCGAACAATCATTTATTTTTTGTCTTATTGCAAGGGAGAGTACATCGATCCTTTCCTTTTCTTTCGGTGTTGTTTATGGCTGTGATAATATGGAAATCTATGAGGCATGAGTGATCTCGAATGGTAACATTAACCCTAATAAAATTAAATTTCCTGATAAAATTTAATTCATAGTATCGTTGTGCTGCACTTACGCACTTAACTGGACCTATTCCACTCATAGTCTGGCCCAAAATGAAAGAAAAGTGAAAGTACCTCACTCCTTATATTCCCCCCTCAATAGTTTTGGAATCTCATGGTAGAGGAGAAGAGGACCCAACTAGTCTTCCGGCGAACAACATCTATGACATACACTCCAGTGATTTGAAGAATTCTGATCATTCAGTTACCACGCCAAGGCAGGAAATGGAAATATCTCACTGAAGCAACCGTATCAAATTATGGGTTTTTTAAGGAGACGAGGAAGCACGCACGTTTTATGTAAAGAGTGAGGAACTGTTAATGATACATTCTTCACAATTGTGGGCAAATTCTGTCGCCTCTTTCGCAGCCGAACATAGTACTAAAATATTTTTAAGGCTTTATTTGGTTTTCATTCAGGATGGAAAATTGTGGTGGGGGTACGCACAAGAAGAGGGGCGTGAAATACCTGCGAAATCTACTGATAGTTAGCTAAGTTTTAAGGAAAAGACAGGTCAAATCACATCTGGACTATATTATTTGATAGACATAGCAACGAGAAAAAAGTTTCATAAAAAACAGAAAAAGAACATAACGAAATACAAATATTACGGTTTTAAAACATGTTAGTATCAAGATAGCAATAATAGCAAGTTTTAAGTGCTAAGATATCGAAAACTAATGGGTTTATTACTGGTGATTCGCTTTGTAAATATTATTTGATAGAAGTTCATTAAATTTATCATAATACTAACTTGAAGACGTCAAAGATGTTGGAAATAAGAAATTGTGTGAATATAGACATTTTCGCCTATAATACAGTCCTGTATAGAATTCATGGAGAATTCTAAGCGTCTCTTGGCAATCAAAAATGCTTTTACAGGCAAAAGAGATCATTTGAACACCTGACATATGAAACATATGTAAAGTAACCGTAACTGCTATCAGGTAGTGATACTTAAATTAAATTATGATTCGTAATTTAAAAGTATTTTAGGTAAATTTAGCCCTCTATCAGTCCTTCTATAATTGTATTATTGAATGCTTGAACTGAGAATTACATTCCTCCAACCCAACCTATCTAAAGAACAGACATTTACCGTCTCAAAACAAACTCCATAATCACGTTCTCATCAGGTATACATTATCTTCTAGATTATGTGCAGAGGTTCTCAACGAAAAATATACGTGAATGAAAGGAAAAAAAACCAAAAATTTACAAGAATGAGCAGAATTTAACATACTCAAACATCCGTGGCGGTGTAGAAGTAGCGGTGAAACGTCCATTCCCGCCAATTTGTAACGGACTGGACGGTTATATATGTCTATGTCTAAAGTAGTTCACTGAAAGAAAAGGTATTCGATTACCAATGGACTTTCAGCCTGAGTATTTTGTTTAAAACGCTTAAAAATTTAACAGCTTAACAGAATTTTCATTTAAAAGAAAGAAGAATTTTAAGAAAGAAAATTTAACAGAAATGTGAATTAGATCAAACATCTTTTGCCAAACATTTATTGTTAATTTGAAATGAGAAATATGACCGATTTAGCTATCGATTCATCGAATAAATTTCTAGTTCCATCCCAAATTGTACTAACTTCACAGTTAGCATCGAATGATAAATATTAATGCTACATGGAAACCTGAACACGGAGATCAATAGCCTACAATGGTGGCGTTGTTAAAATCTAAATTCAAACAGTGTCTAAATCATCCAAGTTTATACTTACTAACTGTATGAAATTAGCAGGATTCATGCTGACTTGTGTATCATAATACCTCTTAAAACTCTTTACCTTCCTTGCAGTATCTTTTACTGCGATCACCATAGATTCTCTTTGATAGATAGAGAGAAAGACCTTTTACTGGCGAGATTAGACTAACATGATCTCTCTTTATCCTTCGGGTAATAAAGAAGATTTCACATATCACTCACTTACTATTCCTTTGCATTACATATTTTATACTAAATTAAATTTTATCTATATAATATATCGGTAAAACTTTTGCAAAAGGAATAGGTATAAAATATTAAAATTTTGAGTAATACTTATTAAAGATACCTTATGCATATAAATGCTCCAATCCACATCTGTGAATTTTTCTACTACAACACCAATAATTCCACCAAAATCCTCACGGTAAGTTATAAAAGATTAGGACGAATTAAAATAACCATTTAAGTTAGGTAAAAACTACTGGCATGCTATATTAAATTTCCCATGTTCAGCATTGACTTATGTATTATTAATAATACATACAAATCCAGTCCCAACCTGCAATATCTTCTACACCAATCATTCTTCAGCCAATTAGGAAGCATGAGCATGAGTCGTCCAGATAAGAAAAGGGTTAGAGGTTTAAAGACATTCCATAAACCGTATTTCGGCAGGAGGAACTCGCGTTAAGAGAAAAACGGGAAACTCAGGATTACTGATTTCTGGGAAGTCCCAATGTACACTCCAGAGACAATGCCTCTACCATCAGGGGGTCTCCCGCAGGGCTTCCAGTTTGTCTCATAACGCGAGTTCCACCTGCCGATATACGGCTTACGGAGTGTTTTTAAACCTCTAATTCATTAACAGTCGTATTACAACTATCTTTTCTTTCTAGATAAGGGTTATTGCCGGTTAGGTGTAGCGATAAAATTGAGGAGTACAGAACAAAGGCATTGAAATGGAGCAAGGAAATAAAAGCAGTGATATAAAAATAAGACAGAGGCCGAAATGTCGCTACATAAAGTAGACATTGAATATACTGGGAAATACACGTGAAGAGACAGCATCACTGTATAGGTATTTTCAAACTAACTAAATTAGCAGGTATCAACAAGGAAATGGTTGAATGGATCAAGGATTTTCTACACGAGAGAGAACAGCAAGTGGTACTTGATGGCGTTAGTTCGGATAAAGTCAGAGTCACTTCAGGCAGACCTCAAGGCAGCATAATCGGACGTCTACACTTCCTCATTTATATCAATCACCTAAGCGATAAGATCGATAGATGTGAGGATGCTTCGGTAATATATAGAGAGAAATCAAGTGACGAAGATAGTGCTTCACTCTTAAACGATTTAGCTCATATACAAATGTGGTGCGAAAAATGGCAACTACTAGATCTTAATGTAGATAAATGCTCTGTAGTAAATTTCTTCGAAAGGAAACAATTGAGTCAGAACCATCCGTACAAAATTAGTGGAACGAATTTAAATGTAGTCGACTCAGTAGAATATCTTGGAATCACCATTACCAATAACTTAAACTGGAGCACACACATTCGAAAAATATGCGGTAAAGCAACTAAAAAGCTCGGTTTTATAAAGCGTATTGTAGGTAGATGCGATGGAAAAGTTAGAGAGCGATGCTATTTCACGTTAGTTAGGCCCCATCTGGAATATGCGGCGAGTATATGGGACCCAGCGGATGAAACGAACTCTCGCGAACTCGAGAAAGTGCAGCGTAAGGCGATACGTTTTGTTAAAAAGTGCTACGATAGAGAAGCAAGTGTAACGCAAATGCTCACAGACGCAGGTTGGGAATCCTTGAAAGAAAGGAGATTAGAAGCTAGGCTGCGATTGTTAGATAAATTCAGAGGAAATACATTTTCGGATGACGTAATTGATATTATGCGACCCCCCTGCTACTTTGCCCGATCCGACAGTGAGCGTAAAATAAGATAAATAGACGCGAGGACAAGTCGTTTTAGAGACTTTTTTTCCGCGAACGATACGCGATAATAATAAATTAAAGAAATAATTCTACTCTTGGTGTTTACACCCCCTGCCACACGCCGGAAGGCGGCTTGCAGGGTACTTATGTAGATGTACATCAGTTGAAATCCAATTCAATTTGCATTACTTATGTATATTCCTTCCAATCACTGCGAATTGGGTTTCGTTACATAGTAAACATGTCAGACATAGTTGTAGACCCATTTTAGTACGTAAAGCCAGGTCGCTGTAACTAAAGCATTATTTACTTCATTTTAAAACCTTTATAATATTATTATTTACGATTCTTCATTTTTTCTCAGTCGATGGATGGATACACCGGCTATAATACATTCCACACCTATATAATCGACTTCATTCCCCAAAACTAAGGTGCCGAGGATTCAGATAATCCCACTGCTTAACAAATGCACACCTCCAAAGCTCTATTGAAAGTAAATAGTACTGAGAGAACATAGGCCTGACCTCATCACGTGCTCTGGTGAGGGAAAGAAAAGTGTATGAGTAACGTCGATGATTAATGATATCTGTCTGTAAAGTAGCCTTCAGCCTGAAGGCCGGTTGGGACCTCATTCCCTCTAGCATTAGCTACAAAGAGCTAGCAGAGGGAAATGAGGCTTACTGAAATGTGGGAAGAGAAACTACAGACTCTTTCGCATACCGCGCGGCACACTAAGAGCTTAGTTACGGTTCACTAATGTGCCGTGACTTATATAAAATAATCATCCTGAAATCCAAATTAGAGAATAGGTTGTATTAGTGCAGTGAGCGAAAGATGGGTTTGAATAATGGTTTTATTTCGTATTATTTAGCAAGTGAGAATTTCCTTGTCCCAATTTCGTGTTTCTCGTATGAGAAGATACCAGTCAAGTGGAAAAATAAAAATTAAACAAATACATAATTGCGATATTGCATAAAATTAAAAGGTAGAATAAAGATCGCACATCAAATGACAGGTTATTAACCTATTCGATAGTCCGAGGCGACGCTTTAAAAAATTCTGGGAGGTCTTTAAAATAAAACTTCGTTCAACTTCGGAGTAAAGCGAATTTATTCGTTTAGTAAACCTAAATGAATACCTTCCTTTTATTTTCGCAAAACATAATGAACGTAAGTAAAAACCAAAGTTTTGCCTCTGCAACAAAAACAAAGAAATAAATAACAATGAGTGATATTAATAAACGATAATAAATAATAATAAATGGCAATAAATAATAATAAACAATAATAAATTACAATAAATGATAATAAATAATAACAAATGATAATATATAATGATATAACAATACATAATTATTAAAAATAAAATAATGAGATATGTGCCTCTACAAGTGTGGTGGAGAGCGAATGGCCGAAAAGGCTGTAGGTTCCCCACCTCTATCAAAAGAGATTTCTTGCCTTGGCGTGGTAATGAAAACTCTCCTAGTTTTTCGACTCATTGAAGTTAGAATGAATATGTGAATACGGGTCTGACGAACCAATTAATTATAATATTTACTGCTATGTATTGAATCGATAACATAAAATTAGTAAATCATGGTTAGGTGGTGAGAGCAGTTCACGACCAAACAGCGGTCAAGAAGATCATATGAGAAGATAAGTAGAAAGCAGTACAATAAAAGCAAGAAATAGAGGCCCAAAAGTTGCGATACTGAGCAGTTGAATTGATAAATTGAAAAATGTTCAAAACTTCATCGGTTTTGGGGCTTGGGATGCCACGTCAGGTTCAGAAACTACGAATTGGTAGTAGACATATTGCCAAAAGTTATTCAACAGCTGAGGTCATTTTGCACGTGGGTCCCCACCGGGAATCGAACCCGGGACCGCATTCAAGTCAAACGTGTTGTCCACTTGGCTTTTCGGGAGACATAAAAACTACGAATTGTATTGAGGGAATTGGAAAGTGAGCAAACCATGCAGGAAATTGAAAGACCAGGGAAATAACGCCATAGTGGCAAATATATGTCTCTAAAATTTAAACGAGTTTTTCTCGAAATTTGGATTTTCAAAACGGTGTGCACTACAGTTCAAGCCAACATCATCCGATTTGTACAAAATTTACCGAAATTTACTTTAAATTATTTTCCATCACCCATCTGGAAATTTTTCATTCAAGGTTTATTTTATAATTATAGTTACAGAAACTAATATTTCGGATGAAAGTAGAATTTTTTATTTAAACTTACATAATTTGCATGCTTCTGTGAACTTCCAAAATTACCCTAATGCTTACATTTAAACTTATAAATATCTTGAATGTTTAATCTTCGGATTGGATACAAAGACAATCTTTCACACCATTTAGTGAATGAAAATAGCAGATTTTTTTCTTAGATTATATCATGACGTTTAATAGTGTATTTCCATAACATTTACATTTATTGATTGCTTATATAATTAAGTTTTAGTATGAAAAGTATTAAATTTGAATCCATTTGAATTAATTCATCAATTAACTAATAAATTAAAACTTACCGCATAATCAGTTTTGACATTTTCTTCTTATCTTGAGAGGTAAAGTATGCAGCTTGACACACATATTCAATATAAATGTGAGAGGAGATGCTAATGAATGTGTATTTCACCTCGATTTGGTCAATAAAAGTGTTCTGGTGTATCACCAAAAGGACATTTCACCCAAAGACATTTAACCAAAGAGACGGATTTCCTAAAGAGGGATCACCTAGAGATAGTTTATTCAAGACATTTATCCAAGGAATATTTTAGCAACTGGTATTTAAAAAGCAATTAAGTTACAAACAGACAACTGATGGTAGAGTAATAGAAATCTCTAATTGAAATTCTTATAAAGGTAATAGTAGTAATTTTTAAAAGTGCTTCGACAGCTAAGGTCTTTTGCACATGAGTCCCCACCAGGAATCAAACCTGGAGCTGCTTTCATCAAAGTCAAATGCTTTATCATATTGATATCTGGAGGCCCATTTTATGAAGGAATATATTTTTATAATCTGAAAGGTAACTGAATCAAGTTCATAGCTGTAAAAGCTCACTACTTCCATTTATCTAGATCAGTGATATTCATATTTATCTACATTATTTTAGGTGAGTTTCATAGTTAAATTAAATTCATAGCAGATATAGAATATGTTGGTGAGGCCTTTATATTTTGTGACTGCATTGAACTTGATTTGTAAGGTCTAAAATAAATATTTTGAAAAAGTAAAGTGATGAGAAAGATCAGAGTTATGGAAGAAATGCAATCTTTTTCTGCAGTCTGTAATTTTTCAAGACATACATGAACTCTGCATAATTATTTCTCAAATTCTAATAACTAAATTGGAAAGCTTAACTTAAGCTAAGCTACTAGTTTACATTTTGACCAGAAGTCAAAATGTAAACTATAGGATATAACTTTACTTTATTAGAATCAGTGGTTTGATATTTATTTAAACATATACTGTACCATTAAAACATAACCTTGTTTATTGATGGTGTTATAAATNACTATATAGTTTAATCTTCAACATTAAAATAGAACTAGGAAATAGGTAATCCTATAAAGACATGCTTATTTTCATGTTGCAAAGATCGCTGATATCAGTTCCATCTGTTTCATAAACATGAATCATTAAGTCTTTGGTCAATGCATCTCTTAAATTATGAGTGTATTGGATTCAGAATGATTATAAAAATCCTATTAAGGTGGGTAGAAATAGATATTTTTGGAGAAAGAAAGGTTATTAAAATCAAGACATACAAGTAAGGCTGTATAAAATTAAGTTAAAATACTACTCAGACCATCCACAATGTTATGTCCCTATGAAACCAGAAAATATAAATTTATGCATCAAATATGCCAGGTATTAAATATTGCATAATTTTTATCTAACAGTATAAAAAGTACATGATTACATTATTTTCATGAGATTGCATTAATATTACCCTATTTTATTATGATTATTATCTTCTTTTATTATTATAATCTTCTTGCATTATTGTCATCTGATTGCATTGTCTTATTACACAAAGAAAGGGGTTATGATGGTGTTGCACAAACGGTTGTACAGATAGCAATATTTAACATATCATAATAGCTGCAATGAATCCTAAGCGAATGAGCAACAATATTATAGCTCTTAAACTTCCTGCTGTCCTAAATAATAAATGGAATACTTTCAAAATATTGTTTGATTCAGGAAAATGTATCTTTCGTCCACTTTTGCTGCATTGTCATTTGTGGCTATGATAATGTGAAAGCTACAGATGCAGAAAAATTATGATTTTTAGAGCAAATGCAGAAAAATTATGATTTTTAAGTCTGTATTTTTATGTTAGTGATGTACTGGTAGACCTCAAGAGCACTATTCTTGTGCCACTTGATATAAGATGTTGTTTAATATTAGTGATGGTGATTTAAGAATGCATTTAAATTTATTTACAATGATGATTTATGCAATTTATTACATTGTCTAGTTTGAACTTTTAATAGTGTTTATAATGACATTATGTCCATTTACAGCCTTCCATAATATATATGTTCAAAGTACTAAATAGGGATTCTGCAGATCAGGGCTAAGAAATTTTTCCGTAATAGACAAGTTATCACTATATGCAGATTCTACCATAGACAAGTTTCACTCTATGATGGAGGGTCTAAAAAGGAGGAGCATCAGATGGATAGATCTTTGGCTGAATTTCAAGATATCTTCCCTTCTTTCCTTGTAAAGAAATGCCTGCGAAGGGCACATAAAAGGCTGGTTTTGTCCTTGTAACCAACGATATCAGAGATTATAGAAAACATAAAGATATTTCACTCTGAGCTCATAATTTCCTTCCTCCTTAATTTACTTCTAAATAAAACATTAATTATTTGGTGTATAATTTGGAATGTCATGCTTAGTCCAAAAGACATTGTTATCAATTTTACCAAAATGTTCTTGTACAGTGAGAAAGGAACTTTGATAGATTTCCATTCTTATTTTAAAGTATCAATAATGATATATTTTCTCTTTGTTAACATGTACATCTTAAAATATTTTACTTATGACAGTAATATTTATGACCACAGTTACTCTGTCTCTCTTTAGATGAACAAAAGACATTATTTTTGCAGACAGGATGCAGAGGTTAGCCAGGTATCAGAATAGGTTGTGCATTAATCAATATTGAAAGTTTATTTTTTGTAAGTTAGATTATGAACCCTCCAGTAACAGGTAGCATTTCTATTGAAACTACCAAAAGTGATGAATATCTCACTAAATTCCAAATTGAACTTACCACCTGTCCTTTGAAACCTGACGTCATCGTAAGTCTACAACTTTCTGTACTGAGAACATGAAAAGAAGTTATGTAACCTATGCATAATTAGGTTTGGGTGGCAGTTGGTGGAACGACAAAAAGTCTAGCGATGGGTAGTCCCATTGACTGGCTGTCCTTTGACCAACTGCCCCTGAACTGCATAATTATTCTCTTGTAAAATTACTCTTAATCCATGCTATTGAGCACCTCTATATGTTAACCAAACAAACAGATGTTAGCGGAGGACGGGTTATGATGTCATTTGGAGATATACTTCTAACGTCATGCGGAGGTATACGTCTGTGACGTCAAGATACTATTCCGCCAGGGGGAACCACTGTTCCTAACGAATAACGGTTTGGCAGTTATGATGTTACCGCAGAAGCGTGGCAGCTTAGCATAGAGAAGGGCCACGTTATATCCGGTACCTTGGAGACTGTAACCTATCCGGAAATAAAGAGTTAATCTGAGGACAATGGAATTGTATTATTTAGACGGTCTCGTTGACTAAATGGCGCTACGTACATTAATATCCTTTGTTTCAGCAGGTGATAATAAGCGACCATATTACTTCTTGGCTTTTGGAAATCTAACACACACATGGGTATCAAAAAATGTTTGTAGCTTAGTACATCCTCTTCTTTATTTCATTTAATAGAATGCCATTCAAAATTTTGAAGAAAAGAATTTACCCTTTTCTCCACGGATGCAAAAATGTGAATGTATGTCTCTAAAATCTTCATTAAGAATCCTCAAATCAAATCCCATTAAAATCTGTTGCACTGTAATGATTGTGAAGATAATGGACATTGCAAAATTTGCCATGATAATTTTGCAATTTGTAGTTTTAAAATATTCTTTATGTTATCATATATACTTCATATTCGTGTTTGAAATATCAGAAACATCTTTGTGGTTCTTAATGGCATTTCCCTTGCTCCATGTGAATCCAATTACCATAATATATTGTAAAGTAACTCTAGTTTTTTCTTCATCTTAATCTTTTTGTTTGGATAATGTAAGCATGAGCTTCTAGAATATATAGCAATGCTAAGTAATCTGAATTCTGAAGTGTTGAGAAACTTACCTATGCAACCACGTGGTCCATCACCAAAAGGTGTGTAAATGGACATTGGCCTATCTTTCTTAGACTTTGGAGAGAATCTTTCTGGATCAAAAATTTCTGGGTCTGGAAAATACTTTGCATCATGGTGGAGAGCATACACAGGATAGATGATTGGTGTCCCCTCTTCCAGCCAAACACCATCTCCTGAAACATTCTCCTCTGGATTTGGAAGCAGATATCTCTTTGTGCAAAGTCTGGTCAGGAAACCCCCAGGAGGATACATCCTCAAAGTCTCTAGAAATTGTATTCCACTAAATGAATGACTATTTCATTCAATTATGAACCATTATTACTGAGAAAGCAAATAGAACTATATAGTTTAAGTTGAAGATAGTCTTCTCGGGCTGCTAACCGGGTGGCTTCTCGGTGAATTACCGACTTTTCCGTCGAGCATTGCATCGAAAGCGGCCACAGCATAAAATTCGAGAAATCCAAGATTCTGGCACAGACAGATAAATTTTGGGACTGAATCATCAAAGAGTCAATTGAAACTAAACTAGCAACAAATAATTTCAATCGAGATGACGGTTTCCAACTTCCACCAGCATGGAAACCCATTATCCAAAAAATAAAGGAGGAACGCCACCATGGGCCACCTACCAATCAGGTGAAAGGAGCCATGGGGCTTCCCCGATATAAGTGAGACCAAGAAACCGTGATAGGCACTCAACTCTGAGGATGGCTGCAGTGATAGTGGCCGAAATGTCGGCAATTCACCGAGAAGCCACCCGGTTAGCAGCCCGAGAAGACTATAATAAAATTGATGTGGTCAAGCGTCACTTGGTGGAATGGAGCAACATACATTCCACCGGGAAAGTGTCAAGACTTATCTATATAGTTTAATCTTCAACATTAAAATAGAACTAGGAAATAAGTAATCCTATAAA
>KZ309210.1:207258-229549 GCA_000376725.2 Ladona fulva | reverse complement strand
CACTTTGGGATCTCATGAGGAAAATAGCCCAGCAAGAAAGAATACCAGAGGAATGGAGGAATAGTATACTTGTACCAATATATAAAGGAAAGGGAGATGTTCAGGAATGTGCCAAGGATACGACAGGAAACGGTGATAGGAGAAATGCAATTTTCCTTTCAACCAGGAAAGGGGACAACAGATGCAATATTTGCATTGAGACAGCTAATGAAAAGGCATAGAGAAAAACAAGTAGGCCTGCATTTGATGTTCATCGACCTGGAGAAGGCGTATGACGGGGTGGCCAGCCAAGAAGTTTGGAGGTGCTTAAGAAAGAAGGGAGTGCCATAGAAATATGTAAGGCTAGCGAAAGAAATGTAGGTACTAAAGGGGAAAACCCATGTGAGAACAAGTGTTGGCACCACTTAAAGATTCCATGTTGCAGTTGGGCTACATCAAGGTTCAGCGCTTAGTCCTTGCCTTTTTGATGTGGTAATGGATGTGCTAGTTGAGGAAGTAAGGAGAAATGCACCATAGAACATGTTGTTTGCAGTCGATATTGTGCTCTGCGAAACAACACGAGAGAAGCTTGAAAAGAAACTGGAAAAATTGAGAAATGTGCTCGAGGAGATAGGTATGAGGATTAGTAGAACAAAAACGGAGTACATGTCAACGAGTGTGGAAAAAAGTGCGGCTATAGAACTCCAGGGTAAAAAATTTACATCTATAAGGTAATTTAAATATCTAAGACCGATTGAAAGGGAAGGAGGACTGGATGAGGAAATACAGCACAGAATAACATGAGGATGGATGAACTTGAGAAAGCTGAGCCGTGTCCTATGTGACAGAAAAGTTAGCTGTGAGATAAAAGAGAAGTTATATAAGACTGTGGTGAGGCCGGCGCCTCGGTTATCTCCTAATGGATTATTAAATTATTTCACCAGAAGTTTGCTTAGGACCTTATACCCTTTATAATCAGCTACCAAAAGTTGTAGGGGGTTACCAAGAGATCGCTCCCCTACTTATCTCAGAAACGACTTGAATTAGAGATCTGAAACAGACTGCGTTGTGTTTCTACGATGCTGAAACACCTGGGAAAACATATCTCACCTCTGTATAGGCTGGGGTTCTAAGCCAGAAGCCCATAAAACGTTTCCATAAGAGATGAACTTAAAGTACGTTTTCATAACTTGCAGAGGTTGTTTCTTTTACCAAATTAAATTGGAAATAATTGTCCCACGAAATTGAGTTAAGTGTCACAAGAAAGGAAATTGATGATGGAATCTTATTATTGTCGTGAATTACTCATATAAATTTAAATAAAATATAAGGAAAATTCGTAGAATATGTGAAAAATAAACGATCCATCCCTTCGGCGAACAAGGCAATTGTTGCATGCTAATTTCAGTAATTATCCCACATAAATATGCTTGCCTAACTATGCCTTATATTATGCTATAAGAAATGTACGTAAAGTAGTCTTTCATGACTTCAAAACAATAGAATAAGTATTAAAAATAATGGTAAAAATTACGTTGAATTATTATGATCTTACGACGGACTGTTTCTAACTTAGGAGGACTAAATATATACAATAATAGATATATTTCTAAACTAGAATAAGTTCCGTCATGCTTGATGGGGGCGTTTATTAGAATTCATATAAAATCTGTAACGCTATTAAAATATCGCTAATGCAACTTTAAGAAATAAGCAATCGTAATACTAAGAGATGCTCATTCATGTTTTACTTACTAACTAACTTACCTTTAGCAATTCTACAGGATGACACGGACCTCACCTACAGCACCTCCGTCTTCTTGCTATAAAATGAGAGCGGGAGTTCCCCAGAGATAGCAGTGGGTCCAAAAATGCAGAATAGCCAACTGTTCGATACTGCGGCATTCGGAAATGAATTAAAACCTTATTTATTCATGAAGAGCATCGAAACTGACGCTAGGTCATACACATCAGTTACGATACTATAATGGCAACGGTTGATTTATTAATATCTTCTGCGGTATTAGTTATAAGCATTATCAGACAAAGAAATAAAGACGTAATTGCCAATTTTAATAGTTATAAACGTATAAGAGATAGTTGTTCCTGTACAGTAAAAAGTTCTCCTCTTTGATTCGGAATAAACGTCGGGAAAGTTGTATCGCTTCTCAAAATTTACTTTAGAAATTACAACATTCAGAGAAAAAATAAAATAAATAGAAAAGCTAATGAACATTTCACATATCCCTTCCCCAATATCCCGTATGTTAACTCTGAAATGTACTCTAAGTTTACCTTCCACACTCTTGTGTTGTTATAAACTTCGATTTACTCTTATTGTTAGATAGCATTCCCTTAAAATATACGCGTCACTTCTCGCTATAGGTTGGTGAACATGGAAGTTATCTGCAGATTCTAATTACCAGAAGGGTATTCCCTGATTCAGATAATTAGGAAATAACAGGACGGCCAACATTGTTGTATTATACTTCTGTATTAACCCACGAAGTTTTAACCTGTGAAATATTACTTGTGGGTATAAGATTGCAATTTTACTGAGCAATGCCTATGCTTTTTTTATGACTATGAGTGCATAGAGAAGTAACTCTCTTGCAATGATTTAACTGCAGATTGGGTAGGACCTTAAAAATCTTAAATACGACGAAAAAGTGCGATAAATATTTCTTCGCGTTATCGATGACAAAGTTGATCTGAAAAATCGCAAAATCAGTTGGTAATATACCCTCTGGAAAGATTACCAACAAAAGTAGTTGAAAAAACAACGTGCTCCTAATTAACCGGTTATCGAGTTAACCGGGTAACTCGTCCATTGTATTCCAATAAAACCGGGTATCGAGTAACCGGGTTGGGTTGTGTGTATAAATCATAAATAACTAATATACTTTACTACGAAAACTCAGTCTTCTGGAGCTGCAGTTGGTCAAGACATCACTTGCCAACTTCCATGGTTTCGATGTCATTATGAATGCATGTTAAGTATATGTATATGTTTAAGTTATGCTTATGAACAACTTCATGTATACTTTTAGTATTCGTTAATATTTTTCTGGTAAATGTACTAGATATGTAAGATATAATACCCCTTTACATTTGAACCCTCCAAACCGCTAGAGCGCATGGCAGGGGGTGTAAAATATCTAAATATAAAATAACTTCATGTATACTTTTAGTATTCGTTAATAATTTTCTGGTAAATGTACTAGATATGTAAGATATAATACCCCTTTACATTTACATTTGAACCCTCCAAACCGCTAGAGCGCATGGCAGGGGGTGTAAAATATCTAAATATAAAATATCTCCCTGTAATGCTTCTTCGTTTTGACCCGAAGATCACGTTCGGTACTAACTGGGATGGCAATATCAACAACCTCCTCCCTGAAGCCCGTATGACACGGTCCAATATATTGGCCAATATATTTCAGATTGGATTGTGTACCGTTTGCCACATGCCAATTTCCAACCAAATTTAAAATCCCCAATTCCCCGACCAATTTCTCACCCAATCTGGCAATTAGAGCATGTTCTATTTTCTCTGGCCAATCTCCAATCAGAAGTGAGTTATGTCGTGCCCAAAACAAGCTTCATGAAAACATCCGGTTCTTCCTTGTTGTGAAAGACATGAAACATCCAATACCGGCTTAGGAACATGACACGTTAGTTTTTGAAGATAATTCGAAATATTATTCGAAAATCTGGACGAAAGTTTTGCGTTGCTTATTCATACCATTTAATAATGTGGAATGTGGCGTACTCGTGCGGGACATTTGAGCATTAATGTTGCCAATATTGGTGACAATATCGTTCTCATCTTGCTGAACAGATCGCCCAATATTGGGCTCTTTATTGTGCCAATTATTGGGAAATTTATTGGCCAATATATTGGACCGTGTCATACGGGCTTGAGGTCCGTAGTGAGAAATTTACTAAAAAGCTTCCTACGGTAATCTAGTCTTCTATCATTAAGCGAATTCCATCCGAGAGATTTTATCATAGCTGAAACACTGCTGTCAAATCTGAAGTCACCCTTAACAAACCTAGCTGCCCTACGTTGAACCATCTCAAGGCTGGAAGTTACATGTTGTTGTTTTGATTTGTGCAATCATGACTTGAATGTGCTAATTTATTCCATTTAATTATCTTTTTATTGTAATTATTGAGTCATTGAAAAGATCTGTAATGTCCACTGGAGGTTTTCGGAGGGGTTTTTCTCCGGTCTTTATCACATACTGGACATATTACAGCAATTTTCTTTACCATTGCCACCTGGTATATACCAAATTGCAACGATAATGCAAATAAATAAATAAATAAACACAAAAGAATGTGTTCCGCTGTCCGCCATCTTCGTTCAGCCACTGTGAGAAGATTTCGATCACTCCGATCCTCTGATTTAATGGGCAACACGCTGTAATGCCGGCCCTGCCCGAGAGGTGCGCTGTAAGGCGGAAAATAGCTTCCTGATTGGCTGGCACAAGCACCTTCTGCTATCAGAGGTCCATTCGTCATCCATCCTCCATCCATGGTACATCGAGTGTTTGAGAGCAATACATTAATTTTTTACGAGTTTCTTAACTTTAGTTATTTGTGTTGTCTCATCTCCGAAGTGTAAGGGAGAGGAATAATTTCCCGCACTACGTTGTGGAAATTTCGGGTGGGAAAATGCTTGGTATAACTAAAGTGCGATAATTACGTAAGTCTTGTGTATGTTACACGTGTAGAACTCGTGGTGATAAATTAAGATTAATACATATTAATAATACATATCAATATTAATTACATTGGTGCATATAAATGTTATTTAGAACTTTAAAAAATATTGTAAAACAATAGAATGTTCGTCATGTAGTGGTAGTGGAATAATCAGACAGTGTTTCTTTCACTGAATTACACAACTACTAATGAAATGTCTGTTTTGTTTCTTACAGAATCAGCACCTGAGGACCTCAGATTTATGATCATCGTGTATATTTTCCTGTTATCATTATGCCATTTCTGATTTATAACTGTGGAATTGTTTGAATGTATTTGTTGAAATTATACCTGCTATGTAATTCATATTGACTGAATTTGTTTCAAAATAAACATGTCAAATGAATACCGATATTCATCTACATAAATACCCTGCAAGCCGCCTTACGGCGTGTGGCAGGGGGTGAAAACACCGGGCGTTCGGACTATTTTATTAGCCTATTATTATCAGGTATAGTTCGCGGAAAGAAGGAATTCTTAAAACGACTCGTCCTAGCATCTATTTCTCTTATTTTGCGCTCATTGTCGGATCGTCCAAGGTAGCAGGGGGGTCTCATAATATCTACTATATCTTCCGCAAATGTACTTTCCCTAAATTTATCAAGCAATCGCAATCTAGCTTCTAGTCTCCTATCTTTTAAGGATTCCCAACCTGCATCTGACAGCATTTTGGTAACGTTTGCTTTTTTATCGTAGCACTTCTTAACAAAACGTATCGCTTTCCGTTGTACTTTCTCGAGTTCACGGATGCATGTTTCTTCTGCCGGATATTAATGTAGTTTCTACAATACCTAGCATACTTTTAATAGCGGTTCGGTAAATTCTAAAACATAAACAAGCTGAAAATATATTCGGGATTCAAGCGCGCCAGGAAGGCTTTGAGAGCAAACTTTTTCATACATTGGGTGAGTTTGGAAGCGAACATTCTCATACTGAGTTTATCAAGCAGCCCACCAGGAGCGTTGACGTCGTTCCACCTTTCTGCACAGACTCTACACTTCTCATAGTAGTAGTTCTGTGGTGTTTGTCTTCCTGTCTCTGCGGTGTTTTTCACTTCCAGTTGCCCTGTTCATTCTCATTCATTTAAACTAGTTCTTCTCAGAACTTCGTTTTCATTCATTCCTTCACTCATTCCGTCACGCATTTCATCGTTTTCGCGGACCGCATTGACTATTTCGGAGCTGTGGAACGTTCCTCACCACGTGGGCTGCATCGGAGGTGTAATTCCATTTGAAGGTAAGCTTTATTGCTGAATGATTTCTTTTCTTCAATATGGTATTCTTTAAGTACGGCTTAACCACGTATATGAATGTTGTAGTTGCATAATGAATCAACAATGGAACAACAGGCGGACGAAGTTTACCATGAGTGCAATTAATCTATTCCAGCTATTATCATTTTTCGTATGACCTGATGTATTTGTCATTTTCCTGAAATACAAGTTTTGTTCGTGTAGCCGCTGCGAAACAATGGCGAAAAAGGCATGTGCATGTGTGTTACACGATAAAATTGTGAATTACGTGACTTGTTTCCTAACTGTTATAAATTACCATGGCTAATATCTCAGTAAGACATTTTTATTGTAAACAGTATGAACGTTGCATATCATTCCAGAACGTTACGTTTCCCCCTAATTGCATCCATAGTTCCGAATTACAATGTTCGAAATGTATTTTGTGATATTGTGGTTTCTCAGATTCGAATTCTACTGTTTATATTCTAATGTATTGGTTATTCTGCCTCTACGGTTTTTATTAGTTCGAAAAATATGTTCTAGAAATATTGAAATTGCTAGTTCGTGAAACGTCATTTCCTTATGGTCGTCATTACCACATTCTTCTGTGTAAATGAAATAATGGTAGAACCACATCACCAACACCAACCACAGGATGTGGTTGGGTTGATTAAAAATACTATCACGGACTGATACTGCGATTTAGATAGCTTCCTTTTCA
The DNA here is from genome assembly GCA_000376725.2 of Ladona fulva. NCBI lineage: Eukaryota > Metazoa > Arthropoda > Insecta > Odonata > Libellulidae > Ladona > Ladona fulva. The sequence goes on along the minus strand of KZ309210.1, from coordinate 222,842 downwards.
TCGATAGAATTTGCGTAGTAAATCCGGTATGGAACTAAGTGATTTGTGATAAATTTTATTTACAATCGCTGTTTGTAAATATAGTTCGTAACTTCAGTCTACCTCGATTGCTTGATAGCTTCGATTCGATGACCAGGAATCTAACCCATGACCGCTAAGAAATGTGTAATGCATAATTACAAGGATGTAACGTTGTAAATCGTCATATGTACTGTAAACCGGGGTTACTTGGACCCAAAATTTCTAATTTTTTGGACTTTCCGAACAAATCAATACCTAAATTCCATAACCTTTGCTGATAACAAATTTTTCACTATGTTTTAGATATTTTTCGATAATTTAAAAGCTTTTTTGAACAAACTTTTTCGCTGATTGTAATAAAATTTTTGTTTTTTAAATTGGGTCATAGAAACCCCAGGTTGGGACTACTTGGACCCAAGCTCCTTTTTCCATTGACTAAACTATGTAAATATGTAGTGGGCCTAAGTAGGACATAGGGTCTGGAAATATAACTATTTAGAGACATTCTGAGGCGATGAAATGATCATTTAATTGCAAAAGAACTCAATGAATAAATAGAAAACACTGTATGGAATCATATGTGAAATAATGATGTCTTGGAATTTGTATAATTTTTGGCCAACAGATTGTGAGAAGTATCTACAAAGCTGTAAAAACTTTTAATAAGTTTCGGTGGAGCGATTTTCCTTTCTATATGACACCACTTGTACTGCAAAATGTTCTTTTCGCCATTTCCAGCCTTTTTTTTGCTTTGGGTCCAAGTAACTCCCCAGGGCTCAAGTAGCCCTGGTTTACAGTATCCGGAAAAGCTGCTATGTGTAATTGATATGCGTGTAATGGATGCTTAACATTTAATGATGTAAAACAATTACATATTCCGTTCTAGGTTAATCTCATCCTCAGAAGCAACTGCAGACGTTACATCAGGTTGAAGGTCAAAAATGCCAAGGCATAGGAAAAATTTTATGGAATATAGTGCCAACCATAGACGCAGAATTGTAAATGAATTAGCTCGGAAATTTATGCTGCAGCCTGAGATTGCAGGAGTAGAAGATCACTCTGAAGAAATAGGGATGGTACAACTACAATCTCCAGATGTGGTGCATGATGTGGACCCTGAACTTCAAGAGCTTGGTTTCATCTTAGACGATGACAGTGCTGTAAACTGGGAGGAAGAGCAGATGCCAGGTAATCTTTTGGACAATTTGAGACAATGTAACTCAAAGTAGCTGAACAACTTAAAATATTGAAGAGGCACCACTCTTTCAGTGATCCGAGCTGCTTCTTCATTTTCTGTATTCGTACTTATTTCAACTGCAAATACAAGAATACAATTCACAAAGAGGAATGAAAGTAAACATCAATTATATGTAGGAATGATCTGGTGCTTTCCCAGCATATCAGATGGATGAAGAGTTCTCGGGCTTCCAGTCGGGTGAGTATATTCATGATGGTCAACGTTTTGGCTTCCTCCATAGAAGCCATCTTCTGTCCTGAAGATGGCTTCTATGGAGGAAGCCAAAACGTTGACCATCATGGATATACTCACCCGGCTGGAAGCCCGAGAACTCCTCATCCATCAATTATATATAGTTCTCGCGATAGCCAAAAGATTACATGATCTTGTCCGGATACATATATTTTAAGTTTACAATCATGAACTTCATAAAAAGATAGACATTACGCATGCTAGATATCACAGAGATATTAGTTTAAAAAAAATTCCCCCTCAAATTCACCAATAAGGAAGGAAAAGAAGAAAACAAAAAAATGTGTACAGAAGATCATTCTTAATAGTTAAATAAAATTAAGAATTTTGCAAATTACTGATATAAATAGGGGAATAGTAGAATGGAACAATTTACCTGGGGAAGTGTTCGAACCTTTTCCTCAGACTGGCAATGTATTTGTAAATAGAATTAAAAGAGTTGTGTGATGTTAAATAAATTTTATCAATAATTAGTTAGTTATGTAAGTTACTTTATCCTAACAGTGTAGCATTTGTATTTTAAACTGTAATAGTGGAATTTGATGTTTAATTTTAATTGCTTTATAATAGTGTGGGTAATTTTGTATTGTTATTATTATTATTTTTTCTTTTTTTTTTTATAAGTTTTTATTATATTGTATTAATTGTAAGTATCGATTACTTGTATTTTCTTTTATATTTATGACGTACTGCCTTCGGGAGGTTTTGGGGGGTTTCCCTCCCGACTTGGGTGAATACCACGCAGGGTATTGTATTTCCTTCTCCCCCTGAAAAGATGACTACCACCTGGCCTGGAGCCTATCTGCAGTCCAATCCTACAAATAATTAATAAATATATACCTTTATAAATGTGTACATAAGAGTACAAACAATAAGATAGTAACATACCTACATATAATAATTGTAATATTGAGGTAAATTATTTATTCTGAAACAAGATATTTTGGTTTTCAAAAAAACGTTCTTTCACGCAGCTTTCAATTATAACCTTATCCTTTCTTGTTAGATTACTACTTTTTTCCGGTGTTTCATTTCTCTTGGACAAAAATTATAAATCTTAGTTACTAAATAGGAAAATTGCAACTTCTACTTTTTTCAATAAGGTATTGCTGCATTTTTAGAGATTTTCCCTCTTCGTGTCATATTTGGACAGATATCATAATTTGAGAGGAGTGGTTATTAAAATCCGTTAATGTATTCATATGTATCAATTATGTTTACTAGATCTGAGGGAGCACAGACGTTACAAGATGATATCAGTCTTGACTGCACCTTCTTTACCATCTGATGAAGGTAATTCATTAATTTTGGGAGATGCATAGAGAATGATGTCTGACTTGTGCAAGCATCCTTTGACCAAATTCTTCAATACTTTCCATTTCAGGTGAGTGTGAATCAATTGCAACATCTGGTGCAGGTAGACCCCCGAGGGAGAATAGGGGTATGTAATGTTTGTAGATCTATCTTGTACGATTCATAAGTGCCTAATGCTACCAATTGAGACAATTTCATAGCCATTTCACTCTATTCCCAGCCCCATTGACGCAGATGGATTCCTCTCGGTTGTTAAAAATATTAGAGAGGATGGCCAACTCGATAGAAAGAATGGAGGATAACATGAAGAGTTTAGACAGTAGAGTCCTTTCATTGGAGAAGGTGCAGAAGGCTATTAATGACAGATGCAATGACAGATTCTGCACCATAGCTCACCAACCACAACCAAGTTTAACTCTACATTTTCATCTGCCAATAAACCATTGGGATGAATTTTCGGAGATAATGGAGAAAGTAGAAGATGGTGAAGTCAAGAGACAGCTGGTTGGTAGTGAAGCTTTTTACTCTTCTCCCTTCAACATACGTCATCACATTTGCTGTAATTTATTGACATTTCTTTGAGCAGGTCACACTTCTGAGCATTGCGGAAGGGAAAGATATAACCTCTTTGGTGAACAGCATTTTGGCAAGGTTGTTAACCAACAGCTTTGCTACAAAATGCAACTGGAAAGGCCAGCGAGGGAATAAATATGCTATGGGGAATACTCCACTTTTAACCATAGTTCATGGTAAGCCATGTATATTTATGGTTTTCAGGATCTGTGATCTCATTTTCTCTTACGACCATCATTGCTACTGGCCTAGATGATAATAGATACAGCTCTGAATAATCAATTACCACTACATCTATTACTTTGTGCCCTGGATTTTGTTGAAGTTATGGTGGTTCAAATAGGAAAAATGATGTATTGAGCTCTCGAGTGAAGGTTGACCTTCTGTAATCAAACAAGGAAAAGGGTTTAGGTGACTTGGAACGATAAGTCGTGCATCTAGGAAAATTCCCAAGAAGAAACGGGCATGAAAAAAGTCTGACGGGACCGGGACTCGAACCCAGGTCTCCCAATTGCCGGTCGGTTGCTTTATCCATTGAGCTATTCCACCAGAACATTTCTCCATGCCGTTTGGGAGAGCAACCGACCGGCAATTGGGAGTCCCGGTTCCGTCAGACTTTCTTCATGTCCGTTTCTCCTTGGGAATTTTCTGTCATCAATCTTTCTCATTTCAAGGTGCAGTTACCTGTCATGTAGGGTGGGAAAACACAACAGAAGAAGAAGTAAAGGGACCGATTCAGACCTGGCTGAAGCAAGCTAGTCGCCGAAATAAGACTCCAGAAGAGGGAGAGTATTGATAGAGTATTTTCTGTTGACCCCTGCACAATTTACCAAGAAAATATCCTTGAGGTAGTGCAAGGGGCGGGGTGTAAGGAGAGGTGATGCGTCTCTAAAAGCTTCTCCCTCTCACAAGCCAGCCTCACCTTCACGTGGTACACCCTGTTGTTACTAACGAGGACATGGCAACCAAATTTGTCTTTGTTTCCAGCTGCACTTAATTATGGTGATTTTTATATGTACCGTAAACCTAGTTGGACCCAAAATTTCTAATTTTTTGGACTTTCCGAACAAAACAATACCTAAATTCCATAACATGTGCTGATAGCAAATTTTTCACTATGTTTTAGATATTTTTCGATGATTTAAAAGCTTTTTGAACAAGTTTTTGCTGATTGTAATAAAATTTTTGTTTTTTATATTGGGTCATAGAAACCCCAGGTCGGGGCTACTTGGACCCAAGCTTCTTTTTTCATTGACTGTACAATGTAAATATGTAGTGGGCCTCAGTAGGACAGGGTATGGAAATATAACTCTTTAGAGACATTTTGAGGCCATAAAATGATCATTTAATTGCAAAAACTCAATGAATAAATCTAAAACACTTTATGGAATCATATGTGAAATAATGGTGTCTTGGAATTTGTATAATTATTTTCAAACAAATTGTGAGAAGTATCTACAAGGTGATAAAAAACACGCCCTTTTAATAAGTTTCGGAGGAACGATTTTCCCGTCTATATTTATTTATCTAAGAATTGCCCGTCGCGATTAGATCTTTGGACCCGGTGGCAACAGTTGAGGGGGTGAAAAAACAATGTACTAACTGTCTGGCATTCGCCCAAAGACGGGAGGAAAACCCCTCCAAAAACCTCCCTCAAAAACAAGAACAAGCCTCTTTTGATGACACCGCTTGTACTCTTTATATGACACCACTTGTACTGCAAAATGTCTTTCTTTTTTCATTTCCAGCCTTTTTATGCTTTGGGTCCAAGTAACCCCCCAGGGCTAAGTACGGTACCACAAATTTTCTTTTTATTGTTAGAATGATATGGAAAGTGAGGGACCTTGGTCAAGAAACCACTACTGGTGCTGCCATGTAGTAGCTATGCTGGAACGGATAGAAGACATCTCCATGATGCTTCCATTATATATCATATAATTCCATTTTTATTTCGTTTTGAAGGAGCAGTCATTGGACGTATTTGAAAGGAAAGTGCTACAGAGGATGAGGAGGACTGAATTCAGCGTTGGCCAACAAAACAAGGGAGTCGTCACATGTCAACTTTTGCTGCTGATAAAGAGATGTCATTTATATAAAAAGCAAATGTCTGTCTGTCCCCTATTTATCTCAGAAACGGCTTGACTTAGAGATCTGAAACAAACTGCATTGTGTTTCCACGAAGCCGAAGCACCCAGGGAAACTATTTTCATCTCTGTAAAGGCCCGGGTTCGAACCCGGGAGCACAAAGTACGTTTCCATAAGAGATGTACGTAAATTACGTTTTCATGACTTGCAGAGGTCGTTTCTTTTACAAAATTAAATTAGAAACAATTGTCCTACGAAATTGAGACAAGTGTCACAAGAAAAGAAAATAATCATAGAATCTTATTTTAATCGTGAATTATTCATATAAATTCGAAATTGCGAGAGCTTTGATAAAATACCCATTACTTTCATAAAAAGTTTTCGGAAATACATAACCCATCCCTTTGACGACCAACGCAATTATTGAATTCATGAGTTTTCCCATATAAATGCACGGGGATAATCAGTTAGTATACTTTTCCATAAGAAATGTACGTAAAATAGGTTTTCGTTACCTGCAGAGGTCGTTTCTTTTACAAAATTAAATTAGAAACAATTGTCCTACGAAATTGAGACAAGTGCCAAAAGAAAGGCAAATGATCATATAATCTTAACTTAGTTGTGAATCATAAAATAGACGGAAAATTCGTAAACGTTTTCGGAAATACACAACCCATCCCTTTGACGACCAAAGCAATTGTTGATCATTGACTTCATGAGTTATCCCATACTTTACCATAAGAAATGTACGTAAATATGATGAGGATATGATGAGTGCGCTTACTTTAGGATTCGTCCGCTTAGTTAATGATGAGATCGCTTAATTTATGATTCTATGTTAAATTCTCTTTGTTAATGATGTGTTCGCTTAGCTTATTATGATTACGCTTAGTTTATTATGAGTTTGTTTAATGTATGATGAGATCGCTTAGTTAATGTTAAGTCTGCTAGGTTTATCGTAAATCAGCTTACTTGATGATGAGATCGCTTAGTGTAGGATAAGTTAGCTTAGTGTACGATGAATTCGCTTTCCTAATGAAGAAATATTTTAATCAAGGTACCTGAAAAACGGCACTTTTTGGGAATCTCGCTTTTTCGTGATGTATAAAAATCAATTGCAAAGACACGGCTCAACTTACGGCAACGCAATTTCTTCTACATATGCATAAGAGCAATGTTAGTCTGATTTGCTCTCCAAAAATTTCGAATATGCGTTATATTGTCGTTAATCGGCGTAGAAGTTTAAAAACTATCTAGTCCTTGATTTTTAATCTTGAAAAAAATTCATTGCACCGTAGCATTCTTAATATTATTAAAAAATTTTCCGGTGGCCACTATTTCCGTGGACAGAGATTCACTACGCTTTCAGGGATTTCCGTTTTCACAAACAAATCAAAGAACCTTGCTACGGCGGTCATCCGGAAGATGTCTTCATTCCTGCCTCAAGCGAGACATCGGTCACACAGGGCAAGCTGGGGCATCATCTGTTAAGCGAACTCATCATAAACTAAGCGGACTCATCATAAAATAAGCAAACTCATTATATAATGAGCAGACTAATACCAAAGTAAGCGGACTGGTCAATAACTTATCAAAGTGATCGATAAACAAAGCAAACTCTTGAATAACTAAGCGAACTCATCGTAAACTAAGCGAACTCATCATAAGTTACGTGGACATAGCATTAACTAAGCGAAATCATCGTAAACTAAGCGAACTCATCATAAGTATTGTGGACATAGCATTAACTAAGCGAAATCACCGTAAAATAAGCGAACTCATCATAAGTTATGTAGAAATAGCATTAACTAAGCGAAATCATCATAAGTTATGTAGAAGTAGCATTAACTAAGCGAAATCACCGTAAACTAAGCGAACTCATCATAAGTTATGTAGAAATAGCATTATCTAAGCGAAATCATCGTAAACTAAGCGGACTCCTTATAAGTTATGTAGACAGCATTAACTAAGCGAACTCATCGTAAACTAAGCGAACTAAGATCGATAGAGATGTACGTATATTGCGTTTTCTTGACTTGCAGAGGTTGTTTCTTTTACGAAATTAAACTAGAAACGACGGTCATACGAAATTGAGACAGAAGTCACATTTGCTTTATGTGTACAAGATGGAAATATGAATATGTACGGTTCAGGAACTTAATTTTAAGGTACGGCAAATTATATTCGCATCTGAGCGGTAGATAGGCCCGGAGCATCTTTGTCAGTATGTTTGGATTTGAAAGAAAAACTTTGTAAGTTCCACACAGATTTTAATTGGCAACCGGTTTCATAGGTCTCCTTACATCATCAGGCCTGATGATGTAAGGAGACTTATGAAACCGGTTGCCAATTAAAATCTGTGTGGAACTTACAAAGTTTTTCTTTCAACTATGGCTTTCCACGAAGTCACGCCTTCCAATATTGATTTCATGTTTGGATTGTTTTTTGCTTGGAGATATATATGTTTGGTTTACATAAATTCCATTCTGTGTCTATTTACGTCTCGACGCTTATCTATTAAAAAATTCCTCCTATTCATCAAACCTTTTACCTCCCGTGGTCGCTATAATTTCTTCGCTGGTCGTATATTGTGTAATTTTCCTCTAAGTAAAATAATTTACATTTACATAAATACCCCGCAAACCGCCGTATGGAAGGGGGTGTTAATACACCAAAGTCTCTAATTATTCATCCTATTTACGCGTCTAATACTATCTGGAAAAAGAGACCAATAATAACTATCCGTTCGTGCAATAATCTCACGAAATTTTTTCGACGTCTGGTCTCGAAAATTGCGTGGAATCATAGGAAGAATCACTATGTCGCGTATTTCGTCATGTAAGTCACTACTCAGGAATTTCTCGAACAATCTGTGCCTAAACTCGAGTCTTCTATCGTCAAGAGAGTTCCAGCCGAGGGATTTAATCATATCTGATACACTGCTGTCGAACTTGTAGTCTCCTTTAACGAAACGAGCCGCTCTACGTTGTACGCGCTCTAGTTCCAAAATCAAACCCTTCTCGTGCAGATTCCACACCGCGCAGCAGTACTCAAGTAACGGGCGAACTAGTGAAAAATAAGCTACCTCTTTGACACACGACTGACTGCCTCTCAGAACGCGGTTACACAGCCTCAATGTCCTATCGGCTCACCCCACTATATATCGTGATTATAGCGACTATGGATATCTATTACTGGTCTATTTCTCAGGATAGCATTGTGAATACCAATCAGGTAGCTTATCAATAGGTTCAGTGCTTTCATAACCACTGCCATACGCCATAGTGTGGCTAGTGGGGTACTAATGTAAGTGTAAGAAAACTCAAAGTTTAGTGACCAGACTAATCGTTAACTAAATGTAATGATCGAAAAAAGCACTCATAATAGTCTAATCAAATTTATCATCAAGTAAGCGAACTCTTAGTCAACTAAGCGAACTCAACGTTAACTAAGCGTACTGATCAAAAAAATGTGAACCCATCGAAGACTAAGCAGAAAAATCATTGACTAAGCGAACTCATCATAAACTAAAAGTACTGATCATAACTAAACGGATACTTATAAACTTATCGAACTTATCCTCAACTAAGCGAATTCATCATATCATCATTCATCATATAATTCATCACTTATAAACTTATCCTCAACTAAGCGAATTCATCATCAACTAAGCCTACTTAGCAAAGCTAAGGGAATTCGTCATAGACTAAGCGAACTCATCATAAACTAAGCGGACTCATCATTAGCTAAGCGAACTCATCGTAAACTAAGGGACTCATCATTAGCTAAGCGAACTCATCGTAAACTAAGCGAATTCATCCTAAACTAAGCGGACTCATCATTAGCTAAGCGAACTCATCGTAAACTAAGGTAACTCATCATTAACTAATCGTACTGACCAAGTCTAAGCGAACTCATCATATATTATGCGAACTCATCATTAACTTAGCAATTTCATCATTAACTAATTGAACTCACTTGACTAACATCGTAAACTAAGGGAAGTCATCATTAACTAATCGTAATGAGCAAGGCTAAGCTAAGCAATTTCATCATTGACTAAGCGAACTCATTATTTACTAAGCTGACTCCTTACTAATTAAGCGAATCTATCATTAACTAAGCACGCTTATCATTGATTAAGCGAAAAAATTGACGAAGTAGAGAAAAATATGTTCCCTGAATAATAATCATATCACCCTTTTATAATCTTTGGTACAATTTTATCATCGCAATTATAATTAATTCGATCCTAATTTTTCATTGTGGATTTGCTAACTGGTTACTGTCCTTTTTTCACTTCATTTATGAACTTTAAGGTTTTAAAGACGAAAGAACGTCTCGGAAAAATAAACTTCAGGGACACACCATTTCATTTACGTAACCACGCAGCAAACCACCAGTGTAATATGACAGGGGGCATATTACAACCTGCATCCCAACGCAACACAGTCTGTTAATTTCTTTATTGCTCTCAGCAAAGAAATACTGGAAATAACTATCTATGTTATCTATTGTTTTCTTTTAACGCTTTCTCATCGCCTCTCGGACTCATCAACGACCAAGCGAACTCGTAGCGAAACTATCGTAAACTAAGCAAGGTGAGCATGAACTAAGCGAACTCATCATTAACTAAGCATACTGATCAAAACTATGCTAACTCATCATAGACTAAGCTAACTCATCAATTACTTAGGGAACTCATAGTAAACAAAGAGAACTAATCATTAACTTAGCGAGTTCATCATTAACTTAGCGAACTCATCTTTAACTAAGCGAATTCATCAATAACTAATAGAACTTATCATTAACAAAACGAACTCAGCATACACTAAGCGAAGTCATATTTAACTAAGCGAACGGATCATTAAGTAAGCGAGGTCATCAATAACTAAGCGATCTCATCATTAACTTATCGACTTCATCATGAACTAAGGATACTCATCATAAATTGAGCTAAGTCATCATGAATTAAGCGTACTCTGCGAAGCAAAGGGAATTGATCATAGACTAATCGGGCTCATCAATCATTAAGCGAACTCATCATTAGCTAAGCGAAGTCTTATTTAACTAATCGTAATTATCTAAACCAAGCGTTTCGTCATTAACTTAGCGAACCTACATCACTAACACCATAAACTGAGGGAAGTCATCATTAATTAATCACATCGACCGAAGCTAAGCGAACTTATCATACACTAAGCGGACTTAACAATTACCTAGGTGAATCCTTAAAGACAAACAGAACTCAACACTGACTAAGCGAAACAAGGGGGAACTAGAGTAAAATATGTTTCTCAAATAACGGTCTTAACATTATTTAATAATTATTGCTACAATTATCATCTCAATGATAAATAAATCGATCTTAATTTCTCATTATGGATTTGCTAACTGGTTTTGTTCCTTTTTCCACTTCGGATATGAACTCAAGAGTTGAAAAATGAAATTAAAATCCTTCGTAATTTTCCACAGGTTTTATTCTGCGACCGGTTTCGTAAGAAGTTTCTTACATCTTCAGGCAAAATGACAATTTTCTCCACAGTATATATAGTAAAGGATATAGGTATATAGCTCAGCCGCTCTGACCTGCAGCACCAAAGGGACTACCGCCTGAAGAGAAGACAACCTCCCTTCTCGAGCTTTGCCCTTCACCTCCTTGAAAACAACCACAAGAGCGATTTCAAGCCGAGACGCCTACACCAAGAGGTTAACTCCCGCCGTTTGGACCTCCTGGAGGAAGTGGAGATCCGAAACTTTCCAAAAGATGGAACGATAGTCAATGAACAATTGTTTATGAACCCTTCCCCTCTCCTCTCTTTACCCAGCCAAATTTTCCCTGATGCTCTGTCCCCTACCCTCGCTCCCCCTTAAACTCCTTTACTATATATACTGTGGAGAAAATTGTCATTTTGCCTGAATATGTAAGACCTTCTTACGAAACCGGTCGCAGAATAAAACCTGTGGAAAATTACGAAGGATTTTAATTTCATTTAGTATGGCTTTCCACCAAGTAACGCCTGATCATATCGATTTTATTCAAGAGTTGAAAGATGAAAGAAACTTGTGGGAAAAGCAAACTAAATGGATACACCATTTAATTTACTTAACTATGTAGAAAAGCGCCAGTTTAATATGATACGGGGGCATATTAATACCAGCATTCTAACCTAATCCAGTCTGGTAGCTTCTTTAATGCTCTAAGCATAGAAATAACTGTCTATTCTATCGACTGTTTCCTTTAAACGCTTTCTCTTCACCTCTCCGACTCGTAAATGACCAAGCCAACTCGTAGTTAACCTAGCGAAACTATCGTAAGTAAGGTGAGCATGAACTAAGTGAACTCATCATTACCTAAGCCGACTGATCATCAAGTAAGCGATTTCATCAAGAACTAAGCGATCTCATCATTAACTAAGGAAACTCATCATAGATTGAGCTAAGTCATCATGAATTAAGCGCACTTAGCAAAGCAAAGGGAATTAATCATAGACTAAGCGGGCTCATCAATCATTAAGCGAACTCATCATTAGCTAAGCGAAGTCATCGTAAGTTAAGCGAACTCACATCACTAACATCGTAAACTAAGGGAAGTTATCATTAACTAAGCGAAATCATCTCTAACTAAATGTATTAACCTTAACCAAGCGGCTAATCATTAACGAAGCTAAGTCATCGTAAACTAAGCAAACTCAAATCACTAACATCGTAAACTTAAGGAATTCATCATTAATTAACCGCCCTGACCGAAGTTAAGCGAAGTTATCATAGACTAAGTGGGCCTATCAATGACCTAGCTGAATCCTGATATGTGTGACGTGTTAGCGTTTTCAGCCTAGTATGAACAGCCACCATTCGGTGTGTGGCAGGGGGTGTATGCACCATGACTCTACTTCTCTAATTAATTATTTCGCTTATCTATCGCAGAAAAAAATGAATGTATCTTTTTCTAGTATCTATTTCTATGACTATTTAGTATAAGAACGGCAGATATAATATGGAGGAACTTTCTCTGAACTTATTAAGTAAATTTAATCTATTTTCTAGGTCTATTTACTCCGTTTCGTGTTTTAAGAAACCTCAGCTGCGTTATTGTCGCAATTTGTACATCGTTTTTCTCACACGACTTCCAAAGCCTCTAGACAACAGTTTTAGATAAAATCAAAACCACTTGGGTTGTGTATTTTATATATATGTAGGGAAAGAGTTACTAGTTATTTATAAATAGGTGATTAGATACCACACAGCAGAATAGAAACAGCATCAAAAAGATTCCAAAATCCCTTTAAATCACTACGAAAAAAAATTAGAACTACCCTTGGTTTATATCCATCCTTAAGTTTTAGAAACAAACTGAAAATGCTCTTTGGATAGTACAGAAACTTTTTATAGGAAAATACCTGCANTCTATAATAATTTTCTTTCTTGTGACCTTTGTGAAAGTTTCGTGGGAACATTGTTTCTGATTTATTTTATAAAAGAAACCACGTCTGCAAGCCATGAAAACGTACGTATTGAACGTATAACATTGAATGTTGTTTTCATGAATCATCTCATATAGGTTCTTATTCTTTTCTACAAGAAGTTTACGTAAAGTAGGCTTTCGTGAAGTTGAAAACGGTAGTATAAATATTATAAATAATGGTAAGAAGTATACTGATACTATGATAATATGATCTTACGACGGACTGTTTCTGGTTTAGGAGGACCAGATATATACGAAAATAGATACATTTTTAAACTAAATTAAGTTCCGTCATGCTAGACGGGGGCAATTACTAGTGTTTACATTAAAGTGCGATTTAAGATCGAAAATTATTGAGGAGATAATTGGCTTGCTTAACAGCATTACTCATCTCAAGAAAAATGAACATGATAATGGAAAAAATGCTAACCAGTTAAAGTTACCCTGTCACAGAGATACTGCCGTAAAGGAGATGAAACTACTCACCTCTATGAAACATTCTCTATAATCGTTAATTAGGAGATGATCTTGGCGGAACAATATATAAGTCAATATCGATCAAAAAGCTATCTCGCAATTTTAAATCTTTACTATACATACTCAAATATGTCTACAAAAAGTTGCAAAGAAATAAAACAAAATATTAATAAGGATTTAACTAACATTGTCCTAACTTAATAAAAATACAATGTCAGGAACTCATCTCCTACGTTCATTCTGCATCTTCTTCTTTGGAACTTCAGGGTACCTAAATATCTCAACGTATTTATAATAAAGTTTGATTTAAGATCGAGAATTATTGCGGTGATATTTCTTAGACAATCTCGACTATAAATACGTATCTCCTGTTTAAAAGAAAATTCGTTTTGCTANCAGCCCAATATTGGGCGATTTGTTCAGCAAGATGAGAACAATATTGGCAACATTAATGCTCAAATGTCCCGCACGAGTACGCCACATTCCACATCATTAAATAGTATGAATAAGCAACGCAAAACTCTTTCGTCCAGATTTTCGAATAATATTTCGAATTATCTTCAAAAACTAATGTGCCACTCTCCTAAGCCTGTGCTGGATGTTTCATGTCTTTCACAACAAAAAGAAGAACGGGATGTTTTCATGAAGCTTCTTGTTTTGGACACTGGAGCACGACATAACTCACTTCTGACTGGAGATTGGCCAGAGAAAATAGAACATGCTCTAATTGCCAGATTGGGTGAGAAATAGGTCGTGAAATTGGGGGGATTGGAATTGGGTTGGAAATTGGCATGTGGCAAACAGGACACAATCCAATCTGCAATATATTGGACCGTGTCAAACAGGCTTAAGTTCAGTTATAGTCGCAATTTATACATCGTTCCTTCCTCAGATTACTTCCAAAGTTACTTTAAGACACTCACTGCCTCTTGACCACCGTTTTATAGAAGAAACGTCTTGTGTTAAAATTAAACACAACTTGGAATGGTACGAAAAATTCGTGTTCAAGTGAATTTTCATAAAAAGAAAAATAATGCCTTTATGTGTAATTATTAATAGAAATCAGCATTTAATTCAGCATCAATGATCAATCAATTATTTTTATTATAGTATATATTATAATAAGTAATGGGAAAATATTTTTTTCTGTGTATCTTTAAAAGTTAGAAATGTCGCAGAAAATTTCTCACGTCTTCTATAGCAATATTTACTATCACATATGAATAACATATTCAAGTCGAAATGTAAGATTTTCTACGGTTTAAATACCCTAATTTACCTAACATTCAGAAACAAAACTGTAACAATATGAAGGAGATATAACCTTACGTCCAATTTATGATTGAAAGCAAATTTAAAAAGTTTTTAGAAAAACCTAAAAATGCCTGACTGTTAATATCTAGCTTTATTGTTTTTTTAGGTGTAAATATTGTAAACTTTGAAGGTATTGGTACTACTGGTTAGATTTATTGCTCTATTGGGATGTATTAATAAGTGTGAGATTAGAATTTATAAAGAAATAGATGCATGAATAGATATCATTTATGGATATAATGGATATAAATTAAATTTTTCGTGAGGTGTAGGAGACTTGTATTGATATCTCTGTATAATTTGTGTAATATGGTAAATGCTTCACTGTAATGTAATGTAAAGTAATTTGAGTAATGTATTACGACCTGTAAAGTCTTTACCACATGGATTGTGGCCTATCTGTAATGATTCAATTATAATAACAATAATAATTCCCTTACAGTCCTATATAGTCTCAAATTTACCTAGCTATCCATAACTTTGGCTGGGTTAACACGTACCAACACTTTTCTATGGCGTATTCAGGTGCCAAATAATCTCAGTAACCAGAATAAATATGCTTTTTAAAAGTCATTCTGATGTCACATCGATAGTACCACGGCGATATATGAATATATACGAAATGCTATGAATTTTTATCTCAAAAACCATGGCAGTTAGTAGAAATCAAGTGCGGTGTGAATGCCTAACTAAATAACTGTTTGTTAATCTTCTTTGTTACCAAAAAATTCGTGATCAACCTCATTTTTCCTATAATCCATAACAGAAATAAACCTTTTTCCAATGTCCAGCTCCAGAAATAGATTGTTTTAAATTTCTTGGATATGATATATATATATATATATA
>KZ309210.1:164112-174750 GCA_000376725.2 Ladona fulva | reverse complement strand
TTTAAGTGTCGTCGATTCGTATTTTAAGTGCAGGACGATCGAGTGATCGTGAGATCGACGTTAAGTTTGGTCAACCCGTAATTTGTAGCGAACTTCCGTTTTTTCGTAATGTATTACTGAATTAATGAATACGTGTACTTATTTCGCGAATCTCGATCCATTTCTTCTAATTCGTACGGATAAGAAAGTTACTTCGCGCTCAAAATTGATATACTGTAACGATTTTTGGAAACCAGAATCAATGCATTGCTTAAAATGTATAAAATTCTCAAATATTACTTCTTTCGCTTGAGATAAGTTTAATATTTCGTGTTGTACCGAAAATCCTAGATGGAAATTAACGAAAATCGAGAACTAATCCGTTCTACCTCGCCTACGTGATGTAATCATGCTTCATCATAGTTAAGTGATAGCAATAGCGAACGTAATTGACGGACATGTTTGGATAGTCATTGTCTTGCGTATCTTTAGTACGCTTATTTCGCGAATATCGTGCGTTTAGTTCATTGATATCGTAAGATATGTTTCTCGTTAGTGGTGATAAGAAACAAATCTTTCGTAAGGTCGTAATGATTATAATGAGTAAGTATCAGATTTAAATTAACGAGTTGTTCCCTCATTTCCTTCATCGACGAATTTTAAATACCAATATTTCTCTCGTCCTCTTTAAAGTTTGAGTGACGTTAGCACATTCATTTGTTCAGTAATAGACGTAACGGTTGTCCAAATTTGAATTTTTCTCGGATCAGTTCTCAGTTTCAATGCCAGTCTCACATTATACTTATCTAATGCAAATTCTTTTATTATTTCAATTTGCTATTACCGTATTTAACGGAAATAATTCCTTTAATAAGAATTTTAGTTTTCAACGAAATCTCTGATTTGAATTTTACTCGTAATAGTCTCTACCTATGGTTTGCAATAAGATACTTAAATATAAGTACTTGTACTTGAGAAATTAGAGCCCTTACGTGATAGTATAATTGATATTTTAACTGTCATCGCCGCGTGATATATTTCGCGTTTTCGTGACATCGATTTTTTTATTAATTCTCATAAATTCTCATTCATTCTCTAAAATCATGGGCATACTTATTTTAGTTGGTTCATAATGAATTTGCAATTCTTTTACAAATATTTATCAATTCTTTAGTTTTTGCAATTCTTTTACGAATATTTATCAATTCTTTAGTAATTAGTTTTCTAAGGAGGCTTCCGATCTGAGTTTGGAAATGAATTGTCGCTGACGGTTTACAATTTTGGAATTAATTCTGTGTTTAACGATTACTTTCATTGCTGCAATTTAATTTTTTGAGTTACTCTTTCATTTTTGATTATCATGGCTATAGTTACATATCATGAGACTTAGTGGTAGCTGAAATACTGATTTGAATGCAATGGAATTCCTCCTTTAAAAGTTACCAGAAATAGTTCATGCACGCCCATGGTTTTAGAGTGTAATGCTTATACTAAGATGGGATTTATTTCTTAATTTTTATTTTTCCAGGCTAGGAGAAAGTGAATACACTCCGTGGTCGACACTTCTCTTGCCAATGAGTCACTCTCCTGTTTAAGAATTCCAGTGAAATGAACCGTCGCAGAAAAGGACGGAGGACTGCGGCTGTCCGGAGCTTCAATTAAGGTAAAGAGAAATTATATTTACAATTCATTGCCTAATTTATCTTCCTTGATACATTATATCAGCTTAGGCCCTTGAACATTCTTTTCACTTCGTATTATTAATTAATGAAGACTGAATAAGGGCGTGTTAACGAAAAGAACGTTGTAGATATTCGGTAGAAGCAGTAGCGCGGATTATTCGTAGAGTAAAAATTAAGTACTACTATCAGAGAAGAGATAAAGTACCACAGCGTTGAAATTGAGTTACCTCTTTGTAAAAGTAATCAATTCAGCTAATATAGTTCGCTCTAATCCGTAGTTGACGTTAATCATTATTCCAGCTCTGTTTGGAAGGGGTTTCGTGAGATTAATGGGAAATTGGTGAAATATAAATTCGGTCTCTTTCTTGAATCGTTAAAACCAGATTTATAATTAGTGAGTCCCGCTCGTATTCCGTTCATTTTTTTATCCGTCTTACAGATACGCCTCTCTTTTCTCTTAATTTGAATCATATTTTCTGTCAATATCCTTTTGTTAAGTATTAGTTCTTTGAATCAACGAAAGCTATTAGACTTAAGAATGCGGAACTGCTGAATAAATCGACTTTCTTTCTAATCCTTTCGTGGTGTTATTACTAATATATTGATTAATGAAGGCGTTTATCGCATTTTTCGTATCAACTTTCGTGTATTACTTCGTACGTCTTAAAGGCACATTTCCCTTTCCTTTGAATATCAGTGAGTCTTAAAGAAGACGTAGAATGTAAAAGTAACATTAATGGAGTGTTCTCAGTAAAACATCCGCATCATAATACAGATTTATGTTTTAAATACACGGTGACATTTAATATTTGTTCGGACAGTATAATTCTAAAATCATTGAAAGCTGTAAGACTTAAAAATTCTGGACTGCTTAGCTAATCAACTTTCTTTCCGTCATTTCCCTTTCGTCAAACAATAACTTTTCTTTTAAAAAACTAAGCAGGTTGTTACATTGCGTTGTATTGTATTAACTTTCGTGCATTATTTGGTCGGTATTTAATAAAAATTTCCCTTATCTCTTAAATTCAGTAGGTAGGTAGTATGTCACCGTATTACTTTTCTATTGACTAATTAAAGCTTTTTCTGTCATATTGCGTTCATTCTTTTTCCGTGTATTTCTTTATCCGTCTTACAGATACGCTTCTCTTTCCTCAGTAAATCTTTAAGAGAACGCGGAATTTGTTTGTTTATTACGTCAATCTTTTTTTCAAGGCTGATTCATGTTTTGATTTCCCTTTCTGTTCCTTTCACTGTCATGTTATTCTCTAAGTCAACGACCTCAGTCTTCCAAAATGTTCCGTTAGACCGATAAGGGTCTCAAGCGACCTTCAGTTCTTTTACCTCTGCTTCCGAAGTTCGAGGTGCACCTTTCTCTTTCCTGATGGCAATTAGTCATTTGAAGTTACGTTTAATTTGGGATTTGGGCGTTTCACGCAGCATAGAAGGGTAACCTTGAATACATATTGTGATTAAAGGGAATATTTACTTCTCACTTCTAGTAAATATTTCCTTAGAGAAGGATTTGAAATAGTATATCTCCCTAAATAGAACACACTTTATGGGTATCATTTATGTTTTATCAGGTAATGAGTTTAAATAATAAATTAATAATACCATCTTGCGATTCCTTATACAAATTCAACAACGTAAGTCCATCACAAATTTCACCCTTCACGCTGATAGGTGTCAAATTGTTTAGTCTTGTTTAGTTTATTCTAGCCTAGTCTAGTTCAAGGTGTAACCTTCTGAAGATCCTGAAGATGTTAATATTTTAAGCAATTTCAACGTGTTCTAAGCGCACTCAACGTAGTTTAAGCGCACTCAACGTAGTCTAAGCGCACTCAACGTATTTTAAGCGAACTCAACGTATTCTAAGCTCACTCAACGTATTCTAAGCGAACTCAACGTATTCTAAGCGCACTCAACGTATTCTGAGCTCACTCAACGTATTCTAAGCACACTCAACGTATTTTAAGCAAACTTAGCGCACTTCAAGCGACAAATGAAATGTAAAATACGCTTAGTTAATCATGAGTCCGCTGTGTTAACGTTCAGTTCGCTTAATTTATGATGAGTTCGCTTGGATACTGATGAGTCTGCTTAGTTTGTGATGTACGATGTTAGTTAATGATCATTCCTCTATGTTGAAACCGCTCAGTTAATGATAAATATGCTAAACATATGATATTTTCGCTTAGCTCAGCTTAGTATGTGCGCTTTTTTTATGATGAATTCGCTGAGATTACGCTTACGACGTGATTAAAGCGCTGAGTTATGGACGATGAAGTGGGCTTAGATACTGTTAGGCGTGCTTAGTGAACTGATAAAATTCGTTCTCATCTCTACACATATTAACATTTAAAATAGTAATTCCCTTGCAAATGTACCAATTACAGTCAGAATGGAAAGGAAAAATCTTTATCTAGGAATTCATATTTGACTTCTACGCAACAAACATAGTCATGCGATGCCTCCTGAAGATTTCACAGGGGGTATTGCACATAGAAAACCGTTCTAGGTCTGCGCTATCATAGTTTATTACGAATAATATTGCAGCCTATGCATTTTCATATTTGGTACTTTTAGTTATGCGAATCTATTCTCTATGGATTTAAAAACTTAATTACATTACATATCACGTTTTTTTAAATAAATATCTAATCGTGATGACACACTCTTCATCCATAGTTATTTGCAGCTTCGTTTTATATTGATGTATAGGTGTGCATAGCAATGGTAGAAGACGTAGATCGGAAGTGGATTTTCCTAAAACAATAAAATTTTCCAAAGTAATTGAAGTAAACCTTCCTCGGTCTGTGTAATCATAGTTAATCAAGAGTTAATTTCTAATAATATTGCGGTATAGCCATTTATATATACCACTATATGGCACACTTTCCCTTTCTCTTTATTTCAGTAAGTCTTTAAGAAGACGCGAAATGTTTGTGTATACGCGGCAAGCTTTTTTTTCAAGGCTGATTCATGTTTTGCTTTTCCTTTCTTTCCTTTCACTGTCATGTTTTTCTCTGAGTCAACGACCTCAGTCTTCCAAAAAGTTCCATTAGACCAGTGGTTCCCAAACTTATTTGGCCTACCGCCCCCTTTCCAGAAAAAATATTACTCAGCGCTACCTTTGTCGTTAAGTATAGTAAAGAAAGGTATAAATTAGAAACATTGAAGTTTGAAATTATGAACGCGCGCGCGTTTACGCGCGTAAAAACGTTTCCACGCTGCAGTTTTAAATCAATTTAACGGTGAAATTAGGTTTTTCATTTACGTTTCAAATTCTTAAGCTTAATTTAAATGGTAAAAGAACGTCTCCAAAGTGGCACCACATGAACAGTAGCAGTGCGCGATTGCACATACCTCAATGCAAGTGAGGGAGTATGCGGGAACTGAGCCAACGTCCAGTACTTTGTTCAAAGAAAAATTAAGCGTTATGAGCGGAATACATAAATCAATTTTTCTAAATCTTCTCTTCTTTCTTTTATGCTTTCGCCGCCCCCTTACAGTTATTCATCGCCCCCCAAATGCACCTGTGGCCATCACCGCCCCCCTGGATCGCTGCAGCGCCCACCAGGGGGTGGTAGCGCCCACTTTGGGAAGCACTGCGTTAGACCGGTAAGGGTCTCAAGCGACCTTCAGTTCTTTTACCTCAGCTTCCGAAGTTCAAGGTGCACCTTTCCTCTTTCCTTAAATCAATTAATCATTTGAATTTATGTTTCATTTTGGGATTTAGTTTCATGCAGCATAAAAGGGAAACTTTGAATACATATTGTGATTAATAGGAATATTTACTTCTCACTTCTAGTAAATATTTCCTTAGAGAAGGACTTGAAATAGTATATCTTCCTAAATAGAAGACGTTTCTGGGTGTCGTTTAAGTGTTGCTAGAAGGTGATAAGTTTAAATAATCATAAATTTAAATAATTAATAATTATTGCAAATCTTGCGAATCCTTATACAATTTCATCAATATAAGTCCATCACAATTTTCATTTTCTATGGTGATGAGTGCCAAATTGTTGAATCTAGTTTAGTTTAGTCTAGCCTTGTCTAGTTTAGCCTAGTTTAGTCTAGCCTGGTCTTGCCCAGTCTAGCTAAAGCCTTGTCCAGTTTAGTCGAGCCTAACCTACTTTTTGCTTATTTATGATCCTNTTAATTAATATAGTTTAAAAAATTTAAATTCAAATAATAAAAAAAATATTGCCAATCTTGCGATTCCTTATACAATTTCATCAATATAAGTCACATATTTAATTCTCCATGGTGATAAGTGCCAAATTCTTAAGTCTAACATAGTTTAGTCTAGTTTAGTGTAGCCTAACCAATTCCTGCCAAGTCTACTTTAGTCAAGCCTAACCTATTCCTGCCTAGTCTAGTTTAGTCTAGCCTAACCTATTCCTGCATAGTCTAGTTTAGTCTAGCCTAAACTATTCCTGCCTAGTCTAGTTTAGTCTAACCTAACCTATTCCTGCCTAGTCTAGTTTAGTCTAGCCTAACCTATTCCTGCCTAGTCTAGTTTAGTCTAGCCTAACCTATTCATGCCTAGTCTAGTCTAGCCTAACCTATTCCTGCCTAGTCTAGTTTAGTTAAGCCAAGGCTTATGGGCGAAGGCGAACGTTTCTTAAACAATTTAAATTTCGAGAATGATACTTTTACCGGAAAGTTGATCAGTGTTAGGTAGCTTGCAATTCTCTGATCCAGTATTGACAGCTTTTCTGAATAAAATTTCATAACTAGCGAGAGTGCAGCTTTTATTATTACAATCAAAACCTTCATAGTTCTTAAAATTTCCAGAATGGTTTTTGTTCGTGCTTGAAATAAATAGTGAAAAATTAGAGAAACGTTACCTTATTGTTCTAAATATTTACCGCGATTCTTATAAGTTCTGCTCATAACAAAAGAAGAATTTTTAAAGTTTATCTTGGGAGTTTGCTTGAGGTGCGTAGTTTCAACCGTATTACGGTATAAACTCGGCGATTGATGAACTGATTAGCAAATGTTGCTATTAATATATTCACTGATATGCTAGAGATTAGTTATCTACTGGCTTCAATCAATCTTACTGCCCATTAATAATTGTTTTTATTTTCGGAATGTAATACCATGCCTAATCAAGTAACTAGATTTCTTCCTGCTTTCCTTCATAAAAATAGTGCCTGAGAGTTCTATAATTGTAAAATTCCATACTAATTATTGTTTTTCTTTTGTTACAGGTGAGTACAGAAATTAAAACTGCCGATCGAGACCTCCCTTTGTGAGTACTCTGATTCTTTCCTCTTAACTCCACAGTCCCATGTTTGGCTCTTAATATTTAAAAAAAATATTAATTCACCATAGAAATGAGTCAATCCTTCTATCACAAATTGTTCATTTTTAGTCTGAGTTTCATACCAAGACATGCCTATCAATCCAGGAGACTTTTAATCCTTGCAATTTAGTCTCACCTTGTTTTTTCGAAAAAGGTAATGATAGCTTTTATGATACTGTATTTACGGTCAGTAAGACCTGGATTGCCCTGAACAAGTTGTAGTTCTTTCCTGCCCGTTTAAATTTTAATGCATTGGAGGCAGTATTATGTTCCCATAGCCTAGAAAGAAGTGCATTTACATGTATTGATCACCTGCTCTGTAGGGGGCGATTGAAGTCATGCCTCTCTCGTCCCTAGCCTGTGTGAGGCCTACAGAGGTAGGCATCTGTTTCAGGGGCCTTTCTTTCACCTTCTTCTCCAGCGGTGAGGTAACTGAGTTCTCACTTCTCAGCTGGTCTCGATCTATCCGTCTCTAGGTCGGAGCTTGCTCCAGGACCTGTGGCAGAGGGCTCCCTATGCATGAATAGGGATGAACCTCATAGCACGTCACAAGGGACTGGGGGGGTCCACTTCTTAGGGTGTTAGGTAATTCCTCCAAACCCTCCCTTCCCTCCTTCATCGGCTGATCACAAGGAAAAGCAGAAGGTCTTCGATGGATCCAATCAAGAAATAAGAGCATGCAACGGTTTGCACAATCGATGCTTACAAAAGGTTATTGGGTTAAGAAATTCTAGTGAAATAATGCTAAGGAAGGGTAAATTTCACAGTGTGTAATGAACACCATTTCTTTTCACATTTAAATGGTTATAATTTCTATCGTACTGTTAAATAAAGGCCTCTTCATTTACATAACTCACTAATCTCGGATCTTATTTAGTCTGGTAATAAATCAAGGTAAAGTTTACATGAAATGGTATTTAGTCTAAGATTTCTAATAGGATAGTTAGGAAGTATTATGAAGAATGTTTGCTATTGTGTATCATTAGGAATACTATTTATTTTCAGATTTTTATGGTAATAATTTTTAACTTACAAATTTATTTAACCAGTTCTCGTAGCTCTTGATGTCTGGTAATAAATTAAAGTAAAGTTCTTGTGAAATGGGACTTAATCTAAGACTTCTAGGAATCCAATCCATACTAAGGAAATATTATAACGAATTTGGTTCAGTAGAAGTTATTGTTTGATATCAATGATCTTGTTTACTATTGTACTTCTTTCTAGTGTTCTTTTAGGAAGAATTGTCACTCACAACGCTCAAGAATTATTAAACACACATGAGTTTCTTTAATGAATTTATTATTCAGCTAAGGAGTAAGTGGTTGTATTGTTTAATCCAACCAACGTGATGAAAAGCTAGGAAAATTTGAAACTATGTGGGATAGTGGGAGAATTATTACACAATACTATTTCTTCTTTCATACAATTCCGTTTTTGGGCTTGCATTAGTATTCCGTATCTCCCAGATGTTAGTTAAGTAGGTAAATGCTTGGATCACGATGTAAGTAGGTTATGCCTGCAAAATTCGTTTTCCATTACTGCAAATAGATGCGTATGAAGAATTCATTTTTCGTTTTATGAAACCTCACACAAGCACTAATATTTTCTGGTCATCTATGTTGTGTGGTATTTAGCAAAGGATGTTCATTCTATAAAACTGTTGTTTAGAGGTGGTGACTTTCTGAAACTATCTCTGTATGTCGTGTGAAGAATACGAGATTCCTATTACGCCAGAAACAGAACTTCAGATCCAAAAACATGAATAAGTTTAACTTTTTCACAACCTACACATTTACTAGGTTATTCAATAAGTTTTCTCGTTTGATAAGAAAAACACGATTTAATAATTTAAAGTACATTTTATTATTCAATGTAATCTCCCTGAACTTCAATACACTTGTTCCAGTGATCTTCTAATTTATGGATTTCATCCCTGAAGTGAGAATCCGGAAGGCTATCAAAATACGCTTCCACGGCTTCTCGTTTCCACACATGATTTTGTTTTATATGTGAGAATAGCCAGTAGTCAGAGGAAGCTACTTCTGGTGAAAAGGGTGTATGTTGCAACAATTCGTTTTTTAAATTACTGATTTTGGTAATCGTTTTTTTAACATTGTGAGGGGGTGCGTTGTCTTGATGAAGAAAGATTTTTTTCTTCTGTAAATCGGGTCTTTTCTCGCGAAGTTTTACATCTAGCTGGTCCAAAAGCTTAAAATAACAATCTGAATTTACTGTTTTACCAGTTTGGTGGTAATCCACGAACACAATTCCTTTTGCATCCCTACAAATTGATGATAGCACCTTCTTGGTCGATTTCTGGACCTTAACTCGCTTCGGAGCCGAAGTATCGGGTTCGCACTACTCTTTAGCCTCTTGTTTTAATTCAGGATCATGGTGGTAGACCCAAGTCTCATCCATAGTGATAAACGACGCTTTTTATTCTTTCTAAAACGCTCCAAATGTTGCTGAGAAAGTCGCATTCGAATGTGCTTTTGCTCCATTATTGGCGACATTGCGGGTCCCATTGTGCACACTGCTTTCTCAAGCCCAAACTTCAGCCAAATTATTGGTCACACTGCCTAAAAAGATTCCTAGGGCTTCTACTAAATCTCTATGTAACTCTCTCTTGTATAGACTAACATGGTAGCTCACCATACCTGGAGAGAACTGGATAGAATAGGATACACCTTATCGAGGGAAGGATTGAGACTAATGAGTCTCATCTTACATCTAATCCTAAATAGGGTTAGTTAGGGCAATGCCTCCCTGTTTAATAGGGAAAACTACCATAGTTTGAATGTTTGAAAGAAGGGCCTCAGAAGATATTTGGGTGAATTTTCTTTTTTAAAGAGAACTGCTGTAAGTTGGAATGGCCTACCCAAATAGATTCTCAGTCCCTTCCCAGAAAATAAAGCTCGTCTTAAGAGAAACACGATTAAATGTAAGAACTAAATGTAAGTCAATAGTATTCTATTGCAGAGTATGACATTCGGGATTATGACGCTGTTAGCAGAGTGGGAAGATTACATGCTTCCTTGTTGTGGTTAACATTGTTGTTGTGTGTATTATGTTGTAGACGATGCTATGATATTGTTGCGATACGACAAGTTAGTTAGACATTGTTAGCGACATTGCGGCACCCATTGTGCACACAGCATTCTCAAACCCAAAACTTCAGCCAAAATATTGGTCACACTTCCTAAAGAGATGCCTAGAGCTTCTGCTAAATCTCTTCTGGTTAATCGACGATCTTCCAAAACCATTATAACCAGATTACGAACCATCTACAACATATATTTACAATTGAATTATGAGGGTGCGTCAGCAACATCGGCAATTGAAACAGAATTTGCGAAAGGTCTTGAATTTGTAAGATCAAACAACTGTGAGGAAATCTCTTATGAAACATTTTTACTTTAATATTTTATTTTATTTTTGCATAATTCCAAAATAGTTCCATCCTTTAAATCTTTCTACGTATAATTAAATGCTATCGTGCAGGTATTTTCCTATAAAAATTCTGTGATGCAATGGGCAATTTCTGTTCATTTCTCAAACTTAAGGACGGATATAGACAAAGGGCAATTCTAATTTTTTCTTAATAATTTAAAGGGTTTTTTTGGAATTTTTTATGATGTTTCTATACTGTTGTGTGGTATCTAA
>KZ309210.1:106680-156627 GCA_000376725.2 Ladona fulva | reverse complement strand
GGCTTCCATCGCCTCTTCTATTAGTTTCCCCAACGGAAGAATTGATTCTTTAGCAATTTCAGTTCCATGTATCAATACTTTATGTACTGTATTATTACAGGTGCCATGTAATACCATGGATATAACTGCACATACATCTCTGCTGTAACCCAGCAACAATCTCTGAAAGCTATTTCATTTAGCGTTAAACCGCTTTAAATGGCCTTCAAGATATTGGCGAATGTTTTTATGAGATCCCCGTCAATCCCTGATAGGTAAATTTTTATGTAATTAGTATTTAAGTATAAAACTTAATAATTTGAAACAGACAATACACAAAAGTCTTATCATTCTAAAGGTAAAATTTATCCATAACTATTTCATCTTCCTCATACCTTCATTTCATAAAAGAGCAGGTATTAATGAAAATAATTTCAATTTCCTACCTGTTATTTCAGCTGCTAGACTTGGACTGTGAAAGAAACGCCTAACTGTATTTCCATTATTTGTGTTTCCCATATCCCGGTTCAGTAACATCCACAGTAAACCCCATCTTTTTTAAAATTCGCTTTGAAGATTAGATTTTCTCTCCTCGAGTAATACCTTTTGATTACCAAGAACCTATTTACGAATTCAAGAACAAGTTTAATGGATACTTTTTATGAAATAACGTCACCCTCATCAATATCGTACTCCCACTTGCCATTGCTTAAAGTTAAGTCGATAAGATATATGTAGAAAATCAAAAAATCTCATACAGCAATGTAGCATAGCAAAGTCATAAAATAACCTTTCCCCCTCAACAGATCGATTATTCATCGCCGGTAGATCATTCAACTCTGAAATTTTCGCCCTGCCAATACAGCATTTCATTCCCGTGCTCCCAGTCAACGCATTACATACCTAAAAGATTAATTTTAACAATTGAGGGAATTAATTGAAACAGATTATTCTTGGTCACATTTTATCATAGGTTGAAAAAATTTTACCTTTCCGTTTATCATTGTAAGAGGCAAACAGAACTTGATACTATAATTGCCTACATTTACTGGCTTAAAAATGTCTATTTCCTTACGTAAATAACTTTCTTCCGCCTTAATAATTGCTTTCACTTCCTTTCTTCACTGAAAGCGAATCGGTCTGCAGAATCTAGGGGAACTGGGAATACTGATAGCAAATTCTCGAAGAATTCGTGTTTTGAAGAACGGTAGAAGCTACGGCAAGAGCCCCAAAACACCACTGTCCTTCTGCACTGTCCAAATAGAACTGAAACTACTCCTATACTTCTAACTGGGAATCACGAAATTGCAATGCGAAGGATGCCGTTAATCCGGATGAAGCGTAGCTGAGTGTCATAGAACGAGCCCTTTGCGGAACCTTTGTATACGGAGTACTGAGGCAGTCACCAAATAACGCCAGATGTAGGCTTATTTAATATAGTTGAGGTTCAGAGATAAGGAAAGTTCAGTCTAAACCCAGAGACGATTCCTTAGATTATTTATTGGAAAGTAAAATTTCAAAATATTCTCAAATCTTAAGGCTGGATGAAAGCAATGGAATATTGATAAAATTAGTCTTGCTTTGAGAAGAAGGTGAACGTATTTTTATTTACCTCATAATTCTTTCTCAAAAGGCAGAAGAAAAGTTCATCCTAGGGTGTAAACCCCAAAATTTACCATTTAAAATTGTTTTGGTCCGTAGTTCCTCTTAAAGCAAGTGAGCCTCACGGAGGACGGTGCTCCGCCGCGCGGATTAAGCCCTTGCAGCGTTTTCGAAAAGTTGGTTTATTTATCGATGGCGCAAATATGCGCAAGGTTTTATTTCAGATTCCTCTTCAGGAAGCTTCAAAGAACATCGTGGTATAAGTTATCCCGTGACACTCGATGTCACTTTCTACTATTTTCCTCGCTTTAGGTAAAAATTTGCTCTAAAATAAGGGTCCGCCATTTTGTTACGTAAAGTATGTAAATATTCAAGCGTGATCATAAATGCTACGTCTTATGAAGGAGAAAGAACATGTTTATAACATAGAATTATTTTTTATCCGATGATTATCTTCGTTTGGGTTCACCAGCGGTTTGAAGTTGAAGATTTTCGCGAAAAATGACGTCCGGAATTTTTCGCAAAATTTGGTCTAGTTTGACCCCCTGTATAATTTTAATGCGTAGGATCCAACGTAAATGACTTCCATAGCCGTATGTAGAATTTATTCAAAATTGGTCATGCGAAGTTTCATAGTCCGTACTCAAAAAAAGCGTTTTCGTATTTTTGGCCAGCTTTTTTCGATTCTAGCCCACTGTGCGACGGCCCGGTTTCCTCACTGTGGTGTAAAGAAAAAGGTCTGAAATTCCCTTCCAAAGGGTCAGAAAGGAAAGAATATTATAACTTAATCCTCTTCATCTGCATCTGAACACGATATATACCTGCGTCGCCAATAGGCGACAGTAGGTGTTTTGCGTAGGAAAATCTCCGTCGCCCTTTGGCGACAACAGTGTTTTGGAGAAGGAAATTCACCGTCGCCTATGTGCGACAACAGTCTCGAAAGGGTTAATGATGAGTTTGCTTAGTTTATGATGAGATCGCTTAGTTTATGTCGATTTTGTGTTGAATTCTCTTTCTTACTTATGTGTTTGCTTAGTGTATGATGAGATTGCTTTGTTATTATGGGTGTACTTAGTTTATGATGAGTTTGCTGACTTTACGATTATTCCTCTTAGTTAATGATGAGTTCGCTTAGTTTATGACGAGTTCGCTTAGTGTATGATGAGTTCGCATAGCTAACGATGAGTTTGCTTAGTTATGATTAGTTCGCTAAGTTAATGATGAGTCTGCTTACTTACTTACTTACTTCTTCTCTACTCGTCAGAGGAATAATGAACTAAAATTGACTTTTGTAGAAATGTAAAAGATCCCTTTATAACGATTGGGCTAATCAGAAATTTTCACAACTATTGCCACATAAAAATCACGAAAAAGATAAAGGAAAGTTATAATTATGATTGGTTTTAGAGATTGGTTTAATGTTCGCAAAAATCTAACATCATCCGCACCCACTTCCTAATTAAAAATGTGTTATCTCTCCATTTACTTACAGACACAAAGAAAACAAAAGGTATTAATTATTACAATCCTATCCAATATGTTAATGAAATCCCTTTCGGCAATTCCACTGGAATTTCTTAACAAATTCTTCCTCATGTATCAATACGGATGTATATAACTACAGTGTTGGCCACCCTGAAGTTTCGAACGTATCTAATCCAATTATGCCTTTTACGTAGCTGGAATCCGGAGGGATATCCCAGTCTCACCAACCTACGGCGCGAAGTGACGCATACATTTTATGCTATCAAAGGGTAATGGGGAAGCTTACAACAACTCAAGGGTGTGGAAGATAAACTTAAAGTTTAAATACAGAGTATTGGTGTAGGAAACTTAGAAACAATAACGGGGCCGAGTTAAGCATTTTATTTTTTCTCTAAATGTCATACTTTTAAAACTGAACTTTGAGAAGCAATACAACATTCCCGACATTAAATTGAATCAAAACAATTAACCTTTTTCGTGATACGAGAACTATTATCTATAAAATGTTTGAACACTATTTAACTAACATTGACAATTACGTCTTTATTCCTTTCACTTTCAATCTTTTCAACCAATACCGCAGTAGCAATTTATGATTAAAACTTTGTGGTGGTATGTATGACTTTACAACATTTTCGATGCTCTTCAGATAGAAATAAAGATATAAAAGCCATTAATTCATTACGGAATTCCATTATATCGAAATGTTGGCCACCCTGTAATAACGGATCCATGGGTTTCGGTGGGGGAAGTCCCGATCTCAATTGAAAGAGAGAAGACGGTGGAGTTAAAGGCACGGTTTGGCGTCTTCCGTAAAAAAGTGGTTTTTTGGCAGAATATTGGTGATCGAAAGTTGAGAAACGATACTCTACTCTACGGGCGAAGATTCTCAACAGGATTTGTGGATGGCAGTGTAAGTAACAACTTTTGTACCACTCGGAACACGTCTAAGCAATTCTCAGTGCTGGGTTTGCTAATTTCCTAAAGAGTCACTCGCTAAATTTCTTTAAAGTTGTAGATTTGTGTATCAAAATAAACTAATGTTGCTATAGTGACCACCTGTCCAATGTAATCTCTTTAGATTGTCATTCTTACGGTAACAACATCTTATTTTAGAAGTGGCAATTAACTTTTATAAGCTCTGTGCAGCTGCATATATGGAATGTATCTAATATGTATAGCAATAGTATGTTTAAAGTTAATATTTAATACGAGTGGACGTGTAAAGCTAAGTTAAATCGGTGATTTTAGGGCTAAATGCGGTTCCTACATAGTAGATGTTCAACCCTTCTCGGTAAACTGGAAGCTATAACAATTATCACCCAATACGAATGCTCATATTAATTAACTAGAGTACGTGTTCACTGCTTGTAACATTCCCGTCTTCGAGGTAAATCTAGGAGCGGTTATTTTAAGGTTTGATGTATGTGGTAACGGTATTTCCTTACGAAATTAATTCCTTTCGTACATGGTACAACTATTCCAGGAACTCTGTGTTTCTTGGAAAGAATCATATTTATAAAAATGTAATGCCTGTCCTTCAGTCCCACTATCTATCCAAGAACGGCTTGACTTACAGATGTAAAACAAACTGCATTGTGTTTCTACGATGCTGAAACCCCTAGGTTAATATTTTCATCTCTCCAAAGGCCCTCGGGATTTTTATAAGGATATATATAACTACAGTGATGGCCACCCTGATATTTTGGACTTATTTTATCCAGGTTTTCCCAAAGTGTGTTTCGCGGAACACTGGTGTTCCACGAAGAGTTTATAAGTGTTCCGCGGAAACTTACGAAGAATGATAATTCTGGTATGAATTACAGTTTTGAATTAAGAAAAAGTAACCTAGGTGTTTCGCCGATATCATAGAATTAATAAAGTGTTCCGCCGGAGGAAAAGTTTGGGAAACTCTGATCTAATCCAATGAATGCCTTTTCGGTAACTGGAATCTGGAGAGATGTCCCAGTCTTACCAACCTACGGCGCGAAGTGACGCGTACACTTTAAGGGAATGCTATCTAAGGGTAATGGCAAATTTTAAAACTACTCAACTGTGTGAAAGATAAACTTCAGAGTTAAAATACGGAGTATTGGAGAAGGAAACTTAGAAACAATATCGGGGGCCAAGTTATGCATTTAATTTTCTATTTAAAAGTCAACCAGCCTTCAGGGCTGAATACTATACAGATTCACAGTTCTCAATTTACAAAGAGCTGTGTATCAGTTCAATAATTATGAATTCTTATTTGTTTTCAGACTGATCCTTTAAAATTTGATGATAAGCTGCAAATCTGTTTTCTTCAGCCGACATTGAAGAAAAGGATTTTAATTGCTGATAGACAGAATCAAGAGGTACTTAAGTTTTAGTTCTGTAACTGAATATCTTGTTATGTAATTGAGCTTGGTTTCACAGTCATCTTAATGGCATTTTTCTTTCATTTATAGTATTTGAAACTGGCTTATCAAAGGACGTTAATTGATTTGAAGGACATTATGGCCGCACACATTTAGGTTAGTATAATGAATACTGTGTTAAATGTTACTAAATACTTTTTATATTCAGCACTTCCACAAGGCATGCATTTATCTGGAAGTTTTGCCTTTCTTGCTAATCATTTTCTTAACAAATTTATTGTGCTTTACATTTGGAATTACCTAACAGTTATTGATGATCCACTTTAATAAGTAGTTAACCTTTTAATTGCAGATCTAAAACTCTCTCTCTCTTGATTTGAAGCTTAAAATTCTCTTGCCTCTTCTCCTGAAAATATGAACATCTCCAGAACTATTTTTCCTGGTTAATTGAAATTTTAGATAAATTATTGTTGGTAGAGTTTTTGCTAGTCTGTGTCGGGGCATATCAATGCTTTCAGCATGACAAGTATTATGGGAGTGTAAAGTAGAACGAGCTGTAAATCTAATAATGTTCTTTTTGATTAGACAAGAGAGTTGTAAATGTAGCAGGAGCATACAGTCATAATCCTTTGCTGGATGAAGAGTGGTTTGCAGTGCTCTCTATGAGGGTCACCAGTGATAAAAATATATTGTGAATTATAAAAATAATCCTTTTTCAAATTGATTTATCTGCAATGTTTACCAATTTCACATTGTAATCATTCCTAGATAAGTTGTGTAGATAAGGAAGCAACAAATAATCTATATGTATTAATCAGAAATTTTGTGGGTTTTTGTACACTTAAAATGGAACCGCTCTGGTTGTAGTATTTCTAAAGTGGAACAACAAGTAAGATTATGCACCAGGGAGTCGAACCAAGGACCACTCCCCTATTGTGACTGTAACACATTAAATATCTCGTGAAATTCTTAATTGATTTAAATAATGTAAAACTTTTGTTTTTAATGAAATAATTGTTTGATTCTCATTCTATTTTAGGGCTTTATACTTCTGCAATTGAGGAACCGATATTGGAAATTCTGTCATCAGTAAATAAAAGTCCAGTTCTTCAGGGGTAGTAAGTGCTTTAAACATCACATCCTGTTGATATTCAAGGACCTGAGATGGATACTGTCTTAATGTATAGTCTTTTAGAGGAAGATGATGGAATATCTTTGATTAGACAGGGGAAAAATGATGAAGCCAGAAAATATTACGAAGAAAAGTTGAACAAACTTGGGAAAGATCACCCTGAATGTCTTAATGTCAAGGAGAAGTTAGCTTTCTCGATATATGAAAAGGGCAGTTTCTTGGAAGCTAAAGATCTGTTGGAAGGGATTGTGAGAGAACGGGAAAAAATTTATGGAGACTCCAATCCTTTCTGTCTTCGAATATATATGTTGATATCAATGATAATGAAGGTGATTGGAGAGAAGTCAGGGGGAGATTTGCTTTATGTGAAACTTAGCAAAGTTCTAGACAGTATGGACAAAACCAAGGATGATTATGCTGTCAGCTGTCTTCTAGTAGCAATCACTTATCAGAATTTATTTAAAACCTCAGAGGCTGAGAGGATCTTGCGAGAATTACTGCTGAAGCAGGGAAAGAATTCCTGGAAGGGGATTCCTCTTTCTCTACTTATCAAGGTTGAAATTGGACACACCCTTTTGGTTTCCGGAGAATATTCAGAGGCTATTTCATTCTTGGAGGATGTTTTGAAAATGCATGGGGATTTTTCAGAGATACAATACATTTTGTATTGTCTTTGCAGGATGGATATTGCTATATGCTGTTATAAAATGAACAAGTTTGCTGAAGCCAAGATTCAGTTCGAGGAGATTTTGAGGGAGCAAACTGTAAGAATTGGAAATAATGATGCTGAGAGTTCGAACATTGTAACATCACTGGCTCAGCATTTCCTTGAAGACCACAAATTAGGGAATGAAAAGGTTGTACTGGAAGAATTGTTGAATGGACAAGTTGAAATTTATGGTAAAGAAAATTTCTTCTTCTTTAAGAAAGCATTAAAGATGAGCTTTACCCTTATTTGCAAGGAAAAGTTTTCATATGCTGAGAATGCACTGGAATGGGTATTCAAAAACATAGCTTCTCAATATGGTGAAAAGAATCAGTTGTATATGCAAGCTTTGAGAATGAAAGCCATTTTGAACAATGATATGGGAAATATTGGTGAAGCAACAGCTATCTTTGAAGACTTACTACTGAAACAGATTGACGTGCTTGGAAAGCATCATTCTGATTATTTACTGACTAAAAAATTGTTAGCTTCTATCTCCTGTTCTTCAGGGAAGATTGAAGAATCCTTATACCTCTATGAAGATGTGTTAAGATTACAACTGTCAATGTTTGCAGCTGACCACCAAGAATGTCTGGAAACAAGGATTTTGATTGCCAGAACATACATGAAATTAAAGAAATTTGAAGAATCTGCAGCTCTTTTTAAAGAAGTAGTGAAAAGCCTGAAAGGAAAATTTGGAAAAGACCACAAAGATACAATTGAAGCAATGGGTCTATTAGCTGCAACATTGTTAGCTTTAGGCAAAAAAGAAGAAGGAACTCCTCTTTTAGATGTGTTCATAAGAAAAATGGAAGTCACAGAAAGCAGTCTAGAAATTGCATCAGATATTTCTGAACCTTTAATGGAAGTGGGAGTGTGGGAAAGTTTAATCAGTTTATTGAAAAAGTGCATAAAATCTTCCATTGAAATTCTTGGTGAGTATCATGTCAACACGTTAACTTACCAGGCTAAGTTATCAGCTTGTCTTCTAGGGTTAAAAAAATTAGCAGAGGCGAGGGATATTATCCACAGTACACTAGAGAAATTACCCAAAGTGAATGCTCCAAATGATGCCCAGCGTTTAACACTAAAAGAAGGTGTCGCTAATGTATTGATGGGTTTATGCGAATATGAGAAGGCGATTATTCTTCTAAAAGAAGTCCTGAAGGTTTATGAGGAAGGAGCAAATGATTCCAAAGCCCTATCAATAATGTTTTCGATTGCCTTTTCACTTTTTGAAATTGGCAATAAATCGAATATGAAAGCAATTGTTGAGAAATGTTTAAATATGTTGTTGGAAGTTGACTGGCATGATGATCACTCTTTCATAAAAGTTGCTTCAGATTTTATGGGTCTCGGACTCGCCTGTGAATATCATACTGCAACGATGAATTTAGGTCGAAAATTATTGAGTATGCCACAGGACATGTTTGGAGAAAATCATCCAAAGTATTTAATGGTCATGGAGGTACTTGGTGCTGGTTTATTAATTTCAGGAGAATTTGCAGAAGCCAAAGAAATTCATTCTAAGCTTCTGGAGAAAGGAGATTCATGGGGAGAGACATGAACATTATAAAAGAATAAAAGAAAGATACTTGTTATTACATATTCGGAATTAATGAGAAATATTTTTTGGGTTGGTCTATGCAAGTGAAGCTAAACTTTGAATTATTAATGTTGAATTCTGCCCATTTAATACTTAATATTTGTAAAATGTGCATAATTTTTATTCACTTTGTCATATTCGCACAGTAATTGTCTTTTTCTTCTTCATTTATCCACCTTTTAAGGAATGAAGTTGAAGGTAGATAATTTTGTATTTTTCTGCAGTTATTTTCATTTGATGTATTCATTACTTTTTCAACCTATGGATTTTTATTTTTTATATTAACATTAGTTTTGTATGATGTGCTCCCTTTGTACATTTTGTGAAAGTCAGGTTATCTCTCTCATTAAATTGTTTATTAGTTTTGAGTTCACAAGATAGGTAAAGAAGAACTTACTCTTGTGAATTGATTCCTTAGTTATGTCAAAGGATTTATAATGTCCATTTATTTTGAAATTGTGTAATATGACATTTTCTCTCTGTTCTGTACCTTGATTGAGATTTTCAATCTCTGATTGTTCTGTTCTAATGTTCTTTCAAACATTGTTCATTTATTGTGTGAATAATTGTCATTAAAGTAATTATGAACCGTACTGTGTTGGAATATGTTTCTCAATCCCATGTTCTTAAATGTAAGATGTTAGGTTAATCTAGAACCTATGAGTATTTATGATTTTATAATTCGTTGCGTATTAACCTTTTTTAAAATCATTATTTATTCTGCTTCTAGATGGGAAGACAAATGTGAAAGATCCCTTTCCTCGTCCTACGGTGTTGCAGTCACCCATTTATTATTATGTATAAAGTCTATATTATATATAATGTCCTCTATTGCATTTTGTTATCTCCGCTTTTCAATATTCGTATAGTTTAAAGAATAATTCATTTCAGGAAGTGCATCAAATCAAAAATCTGTATCGTGCTGTCCGCCGCAAAACAAAGAAGAAATTGAAACTGATATTAGTAGGCGTGACTTCGTGGAAAGCCATCGAAGATTTGAGTCAACTTACGAAACCGGTCACTAATAAATACAGTGTGGAAAATTTACCAAGTGTATCCGTCTGCAAAGAAGAAATTGGTATTTTAAGCGGAAGAAACGTATTTTAAGCGGACTCTCAGCAGATAAAATAAACTTTATAAGCATACTAAACTTATTCTAAGCGGACTCTCAGCGGATAAAATAAACTTTATAAGCATACTAAACTTATTCTAAGCGGACTCTCAGCGGATAAAATAAACACTGTAACCTTAGTAATCGTACTCTAAGCGGATTCTCATCAAAGAAACACGATTAGATAAACTAAGCGCATTCTCAGCAAACTCATCGGTTGCTAAGCGGAGTCAGCGCATTCTAAGCGAACTCAGCGATTCCTAAGCAGAATTGTCAGTTCCTAAGTGGACGAAGGGCTATTCTAAGCAAACAAAGCGCATCTAAAGCGAACTAAACGTTTTGTAAGCGCATTATAAGCGGAATTATCAGGTTCTGAGCGGACTCATCGCATTCTAAGCGGAAATATCAGGATCTAAGCGGAGAAATCAGGTTCTTAGCGGACACAGCACAATCTAAGCGGAAATATCAGGTCCCTGGGATTTAAATCCCTGGAATTCTTTTCACAGAGTAATTTCTGAGTGAAATTTTCTAACTGCCTCAAAAAATTTACAGAAAAACCGTTAATACATCGTTGGATTGAAAATTACCCTTTATCTAAGTGATAAAGGGTACTTTTCCCTTACGGGCCACCTAGGATCGAACCCATGAAATCCAGGATAGACCTATATTTTTCCTCGATGCTAAACTCGGGGTTTTTACGTAGAAGAATCTCCCGGTCCGTGAAGCGTTTCGTTTAGCCTCAGGATTTGTAGCCTACATACGTATATATATCCGGAGAAGCGTATATATATAATAGATGTATATAGGATACAAATGCTTAGGCTAAATAGAAAGCCTCACTGACCCGACGATATTTTTGCTTAAAGACCCGCAGTTGGTCACTAAGGAAAAAGGGAGACAACGATCATGGGTTCGATCCTAGGAGGCCCAAAAAGGTACTTTTCCCGGGATGGTAGAGGATTGAAGATATTTTTTTATAGAAAACATGCTTCTGTAATGATCACTTTTATTCGCTTGTTTGGATTATCTATGGGTTCGCTTAATTTATGATGGGTAAGCTCACCTAATGATAAGTCCGCATATTCTATGAGGAAATGGAATAGTTGGGTAATGATGGGTCCGCTTAGTTACTGATGTGTTCGCTTGATCAATTCACTTTGTTAATGATGACTTCGCTTAGTTTATGATGAGTTCGCTAAGCTAATGATCAGTACACTTAGTTTATGATGCTCCCTCTTGGACTATCACTAATTCCCTTAGCTTTGCTTAGTAGTCTTTAAGATGACTTTGCTTAGTTTATGATGAGTTCGTTTAGTTAATAATCAGTTCGCTTAGTTTATGATGAGTTCGCTAAGCTAATGATCAGTACGCTTAGTTTATGATGAGACCGCTTGGAGTATGACTAATTCCCTTAGCTTTGCTTAGTAGTCTTTGTTTCAGATGACTTCGCTTAGTTTATGATTAGTTCGCTAAGCTAATGATCAGTACGCTTAGTTTATGATGAGCCTGCTTGGACTATGATTAATTCCCCCAGCTTTGCTAAGTAGGCTAAGTTAATGATGACTTAGGTCAATTTATGATGAGTTCGCATTGCTTTCGATAAATTCGCCTAGTTATTGATCAGTTCGCTTTGTTAATTATGAGCCTCTTGGTTTCACCATTTCATATAGTTAATGATGACTTCGTTTAATGATAATATGATCTCATTTTTCAATTCAAACTTCGTGGGTCAATACAGAAGTATACAACTACAAAGTTGGCTATCCTGTTATTTACTATCTGATGCTGGGAATACCCTTCTGGTAATTAGAAAATATAAGATAACTTGCAGGTTCAACAACCTATAGAGAGAAGTGACGCGTATATTTCAAGGGAATGTTATCTAAGAGTAAATCGAGGTTTATAACAACTCAAGGGTGTGGAAGGTAAACTTAAGAGTCAACATACGGGATATTGAAGAAAGGATATGGGAAATGTTCATTAGCTTAACTTTTTTCTCCTCTGTAATTGTCATAATTTCTAACCTGAAAATTTGAGAAGCGATACAACTATCCCGACATTTAATCTGAATCAAATAGACTTTGTCATATTACAGGAACTATGATCTTCAAACATTTATAACTATTAAAATTGGCAATTACGTCTACATTTGTTTGTCTAAGGATGCTTATAACTAATACCGCAGCTGATATTAATAAGTCAACCGTTTCCATTATTCTATCGGAACTGATGTGTTTGACTTAGCGTCAGTTTCGATACTCTTCATGAATAAATAAGGTTTTAATTAATTTCCGAATTCCGTAGTATCGTACAGTTGGCTATTCTGCATTTTTGGATCCACTGCTTTCGCTGGGGAACTCCCGCTCTCAATTTATAGCAAGAAGACGGAGAGGCTGAAGGTGCGGTCGGTAGCTTTCGTGTGGAAGTGTTAAATGTAAGTTATACTTTGTCTTCAACTCAAAACATTAATGAGCATCTCTTAGTATTAGGATTGCTTATTTTTATAGTTACATTAGTGATATTTCAATAGCGGTTACAGATTTTATATGAATTCTAGTAAACGCCCCCATCAAGCATGACGGAACTTAATCTAGTTTAAAAATATATCTATTATCGTATATATCTGTCCGTCGTAAGATCATAATGATTCAACATAATTCTTACCATTATTTTTAATACTTATTCTATTGTTTTGAAGTCACGAAAGCCTACTTTACGTACAATCCTTATAGAAAAATATAAGGACTAGTTAGCCATGTATATTTATGTGGGTTAACTCACGAAATAAGCATGCAACAATTGCCTTGGTCGCCGAAGGGATGGATCGTTAATTTTCCACAAATTCAACGAATTTTTCTTATATTTTATTTATATGAGTAATTCGCGGCAAAAATAAGATGCCATGATCATTTTCCTTTCTTGTGACACTTAACTTAATTTCGTAGGACAATTGTTTCCAATTTAATTTTTTAAAAGGAACAACCTCAGCAAGTCTTGAAAACGTACTTTACGTTCATCTCTTATGGAGACGTGTTATGGGCTCCTGGGTTCGAATCCGGGCCTTTACAGAGACGAGAATAGTCTCCTGGGGGTTTCAGCATCGTAGAAACACAATGCAGTTTGTTTAAGGTCTCTAGTCAAGTCGTTTCTGATATAAATAGGGGAGCCATCTCTTGGTAGCCCCCTCCAACTTTTGGTAGCTGATTATAAATGGGATAACGTCATAAGCGACCTGCTGAAATAATTTTAATTCCGTTGCGTATGAAATAAATTTATTAGCTACTATGAACTTAAAGCAAGCTTTTAGTACGTAATTCCATTTTGATTCAATATGTCCTTGAAATTGTGATGATATAGCGTTAAGAAGGAGGGTGGATCGCTGGATTTAGTGATTATATCTGTAGATTTTCCTATCTATTTATCTCTTTATATAGACGCTTCTCCGGATATAGATATATATACATATAGGATACTAAAGATGAGGCAGATAGAGGTGCCTCACAGAGCTGCCAATTTTTTTGCCATAAAGCCCCGGGTTGGTTGGGTTGGACACTATGGAAAAAAGCGGACATCCATTCTAGGCATCATGGGTTCGATTCTATGAGGCCCCAAAAATGGCAGTTTTCCCATTTAAATGCATTGATCGCATTTTCAAAAATTCGTTTAGCGTATTTAGCATAATGATAGAACGTTGAAATTTATGAAATCGTTAGAAAATGATTTTATCTTCCATTTCCCGNTTTCCCATAAGAATGCATTGAGCGCATTTTCAAAAATTCGTTTAGCATAGTTAGCATAAAGATAGAACGTTGAAATTTACGGAATCGTTAGGAAATGACTTTATCTTCCGTTTCCCGCAAGACCTTTATACCTAATGGCCCCAGGTTCGATGCTAGGTAAATTCTAAGTGCAAAACTTTCAAGAAATCAATTCGGTTACTTCCATGTAAGATAGAACGTTCAAAATCACGTCATCGATAGAGAGGAATAGCCGCTATGGTATAGCTACAGGTTTTTACCCTGAGGGTCCTTGGTTCTAACCTAGGGCAGTTTTTCTGTCTGAAGTTCATGTATTCATTTAGGGTATTTAGCGTTAAGATAGAAACTTGCAATTCACGGAGTTGTTAGAATAAATGATTGTCTATCGTATGCCGTAAAGCTTTTTGCCCTAAAGTCCCAGGTTCGATCCCAGGACCATTCGAATCACCGAATTTTCAAAAATTCGTTACGGGATTTCCCGGTCAGGTAGAAGGTTGAAATTCGTAACATCGATAGAAGATACGGACTTCTATCGTATGCCATAAGGATATTTGTCCTAATAGACTCAGGTTCGATGCTAGGTCATTTCGTATGGACGTATTTTGAATAATTCGTTTAGGTTTTGTAGTTGGTGGATGGCAGTCCGTTTATAGCAGGTGGATTGTTGCAGGAGGTGTACAATGCCTTAGTTCATCTATCTTACATTAAGCTTGCAGTATGCAAGCAACTTTTACTCGTAATATATATAGACGCTTCTCCGGATATGTATATATACGTATATGGGATACAAATTCTGAGGCTCAACGAAACTCCTCATTGACCCATAGATTTTTTGCGTAAAGACCCCGAGTTTGTCATTAGGAAAAAATGGACACATGGATCCTGAGTATTATTGGTTCGAACCCATAGGGTCCCAAATATCGGAATTTTTCAGGTGAGGATGCAATGTCGGTTTTCCGGACAATTTTTCGAGGCACTTCCCATTAAGGTAGGGAATTGAAATTTAAGCTGCAGTTGAGGAAAAATAATGACATCGATCCTAGATCTCATGGTTTCGACACTAGGAGCCGCAATAGGTACTTTAAGATGGAAGATATATATAATATAATTCACCATGTCACTGGAATACGTGGATTTCTATCGTATGTTGTAAGGACATTTGCCCTACTGGAGGAGATCGATTTTTAATTCAGACGCTTATCAAAGGTCAATAAATCATGGTCGGACCTCAGAAATGCAGATTTTGCTTCACGACTATATACCACATTTCTGCTAAAAGTTTGGTTTTTCTGTGACTCCTGGTCATTGTTCCACAAAGGTGTGAAGATGGCCGAGTCATGGATTTGTGCGAATTTGCCGTGTTTTGATTTGGTTTACGTCGACTCACATAAAGAAGGAGATCGATATTGACGCTTAATGTATATTTGACTCTTAATATCATTTTAAAGAAAATTAATACTCTTTCGAACGACGTATAACATGTCCCAATATGATACCAGATCATCAATGGGTAACGCTTCAAAGTCCTGGTCTATACTATTTTCAATCCGACAGTAGTGGTCATAGGTTCGGTGCTAGGACATCAAATTTCGCCCATAAGAGATACATAGGGTGTCTTTATTTTTTTTTCGGGGCATTTACCGAAAAGCTAAAATTTCATTAGGATTTGTATTTGCAGCTGTATTTCCTATAAAAGCTAAACCATTCCAAAATTGATCCTTAGTTCGATGCCAAGGAAATATTCCTCCATAAGAAATGTACAGGAAATTCGAAGCCTAGTAGTTCTACATATTTCAACCTTCTAATCAAATTATTTATAATATATTTTATGATATTTACATAAACACAAAGAATGCTTAAAGAGCTGGAACATTTTGCTATTACTTCTAAGAAAAGACTTTTGAATTATACCCAATAACAGAAGAATATAAAGATTGATTCTATGTATACCTTATTTAAAACAAAAGTAATCAACGAGAAACAAGCCCAAGCAGTCATGTTTTGTGTGAGGTACAGAAGTCTTTACTT
Source organism: Ladona fulva (assembly GCA_000376725.2). NCBI lineage: Eukaryota > Metazoa > Arthropoda > Insecta > Odonata > Libellulidae > Ladona > Ladona fulva. The sequence continues at coordinate 140,863 of KZ309210.1, read as the reverse complement.
GACTCGTTTAATTACTTTTGAATTTGAACTAAGACTAAAAGGAATCTACTGAGTCCTTTAAAATTTTAACAGAGCATAATAAAGGAATAGAGCTGGGCCCTACGTTTGCGGGACTACACAGGAAGAAACAGGGCCCGAAAAAACACCCATGTTGTTCAGAATACAACAGCATGCCTGAGAGAGGGGGAAGCTTCCATTATTCAAGCAACTTTTACTCGTATCTTTATATGGCTACCCCATCCTCAGCTCATGCTTCCTTGAATATGTACCCCTTGTAGGAATTTATAAGAAATCATCTGAGAAGGTCTATAACTAAAGTTATCTCTGCAAACAATGGGGAAAAACAACTCCACTGCTTTCAATAGTTCGAAGATAGAATCTTGATCATCTAATCATAACAAACTCCATATTTAATAACACTATCTACTTCTTAATTTGCATCTATTTTTGAAGTGTAACAAAAAGCGTTGCTCATTGAGTCATAGTGCTTCCCAAATATTAGCTTGTTCTGTTTATAGCATTCTGGCTCAGAGAGGAAAGCAAGGGCAAGCTACCTCACTCCTCATCTTGTCAAGTAAGCCCCATTTCCCTTTCCTAGCTTGTTGTTACTGATGATAGAAAGGATGAGGTCCCAACCAAACTTCAGGCTGAATACTTTACAGATTTACAGTTCTTAATTTGCGAAGAGTTGTATTTCAGTTAATTATGAATTCAATTTTTTTTTTTCAGTAATGTTAACCTGGTTTGAATTGAACCCATGAAATTGGATGATAAGCTGCAAATCTATTGCCCTACAAGTTTGTTCTCATCAGCTGACATTGATATAAAGGTTTTTAATTTGAATTGCTTATAAACGGAATCAAGAGGTGCTTAAATTTGAATTCCTTAACTGATAATTATGTTCTCTAATTGAGGGTTGTCTCACAATCATCTTAATGGCATTTTTCTTTCATTTATAGTTTTTGAAACTGGCTTATCAAAGGATGTGAATCGATTCGAAGGCCATTATAGCTGCAAACATTTAGGTTAGTATAATGAATACTGTATTAAATATTGCTTTATACTTAAAAAAATAATAATCAGCACTTGTACAATGCATGTATATGTCTGTAAATCTTGCCCTTCGTTCTAAAAATGTTATAAACAAATTTAATGTGCTTTATGTTTGGAGTAAACTTACAGTTGTTGATGACCCATTTTAATCAGTACTTAACCTTTTAATGCCAGATCTAAAACTCACTCACAGAACTGATTTTAAGTGTTGTAAATTCTCTTGCTTCTTCTCCTGAAAAAATGAATATCTATTTTTCCTGGTTACTTGAAGTTTTATAAAAATTATTGCTGCTAGAGTAGGCTTCATTGTGATTAGATTTCTAACTTTGCATCATTTTTTCTAAGTCATAAAATATCACAAATATCTGTAAAACTTACTGACCAAACAGCAAAATAACATATCTACCACTTAGATTTAGGGGATTCCTTGCCCTTATTTAGTAAGTAGTGTGGTAAATATTAATTAGAATGTCACTTTATTATGCAAAAACATTTTCCCATGTTTAAAGTCTATTGTTACAAAACAAGGATTTGCTTGAAAATGATGATATTTTCTGGACAGTGGATGTGGAAATGTTAACCACTTGTTGGTCTGTCACCACTTCCCCAATTGTGACTGTAACACAATAAATACTTTGTGAAACTCTTATTTGATTTAAATAACACATGAAACTTTCGTTGTAAATCAATTAATAGCTTGCGTCTCATTCTGTTTTAGTGCTTCATACATCTGCATTTGAGGAACAGATATTGGAAATTCTGTCATCAATAAATAGGAGTCCAGTAAGTGCCTTTGACATCACATCCTGTTGATAATCAAGGACCTGAGATGGATACTGTATTAATGTGTAGTCTTTTAGAGGAAGATGACGGAATATCTTTGATTAGACAGGGGAAAAATGATGAAGCCAGAAAATATTACGAAGAAAAGTTGAGCAAACATGGGAAGGATCACCCTGAATGTCTTAATGTCAAGGAGAAGTTAGCTTTCTCGATATATGAAAAGGGCAGCTTCTTGGAAGCTAAAGAACTGTTGGAAGAGATTGTGAGAGAAAGGGAAAAAATGTATGGAGACTCCAATCCATTCTCTCTTCGAATATATATGTTGATATCAATGATAATGAAGGTGATTGGAGAGAAGTCACAAGGAGATGTGCTTTACATGAAACTGAGCAAAATTCTAGACAGTATGGACAAAACCAAGGATGATTATGCTGTCAGTTGTCTCCTTGTAGCAATCACTTATCAGAATTTATTTAAAACCTCAGAGGCTGAGAGGATCTTGCGAGAATTACTGCTGAAGCAAGGAAAGAATTCCTGGAAGGACATTCCACTTTCTCTAATTATCAAGGTTGAAATTGGACACACCCTTTTGGTAGCCGGAGAATATTCAGAGGCAAAAGCATGCTTGGAGGATGTTCTGAAAACACACGGCGATCTTTCAGAGATACAATACATTTTGTATTGTCTTTGCAGGATGGATATTGCTATATGCTGTTATAAAATGAACAAGTTTGCTGAAGCCAAGATTCAGTTGGAGGAGATTTTGAGGGAGCAAGGTGTAAGAATTGGAAATAATGACGCTGAGAGTTCAAACATTGTAACTTCACTGGCTCAGCATTTCCTTGAACAGCACCAATCAGTGGAAGGAAAGACTGTATTAGAAGTAGTGTTGAATGACCAAGTTGAAATTTATGGTAAAGAAAATTTCTTTTTCTTTAAGAGAACATTAAATATGTGCTCTACCCTTATTTGCAAAGAAAAGTTTTCAGATGCTGAGAATTTACTGAAATGGGTATTCAAGAACATAGCTTCTCAATATGGTGAAAAGAATCAGTTGTATATGCAAGCTTTGAGAATAAAAGCTATTTTGAACAATGATATGGGAAATATTGGTGAAGCAACAGCTATCTTAGAAGACTTACTACAGAAACAGATTGATGTGCTTGGAAAGCATGATTCTGATTATTTACTGACTAAAAAATTGTTAGCTTCTATCTCCTGTTCTTCAGGGAAGATTGAAGAATCCTTATACCTCTATGAAGATGTGTTAAGATTACAATTGTCAATATTTGCAGCTGACCACCAGGAATGTCTGGAAACAAGGATTCTGATTGCTAGAACATACATGAAATTAAAGAAATTTGAAGAATCTGCAGCTCTTTTTAAAGAAGTAGTGAAAAGCCTGAAGGCTAAATTTGGGAAAGACCACAAAGATACAATTGACACGATGGGTCAATTCGCAGCTACATTGTTTACTTTAGGTGAAAAAGAAGGAACTCCACCTTTAGATGTGTTCATAAGGAAAATGGAAGTCACAGAAAGCAGTCTAGAACTTGCATCAGATATTTCTGAACCTTTAATGGAAGTGGGAGAGTGGGAAATTTTAATCAGATTATTGAAAAAGTGCATAAAATCTTCGATTGAAATTCTTGGTGAGTATCATGTCAAGACATTAACTTACCAGGCTAAGCTATCAGCTTTTCTTCTAGGGTTAAAAAAAATAGCTGAGGCAAGGGAAATTAACATTATACTAAAGAAATTACCCAAAGTGAATGCTCCAAATGATGCTATGCATGTAGCACTAAAAGAAGGTGTAGCTAAGGCATTGATGGGTTTATCCGAATATGAGAAGGCGATTATTCTTCTAAAAGAAGTTCAGAAAGTTCATAAGGAAGGAGGAAATGATTCCAAAGCCGTATCAATGATGTTTTCGATTGCCTTTTCACTTTCTGAAATTGGCAAGAAATCCCATATGAAATCAATCGTTGAGAAAGGTTTAAATAGTTTGTTGGAAGTTGACTGGCAAGATGATCACTCTTTCATAAAAGTTGCTTCAGATTTTATGGGTCTCGGACTCGCCTGTGAATATCATACTCTAACGATGAATTTATGTCGAAAATTATTGAGTATGCCACAGGATATGTTTGGAGAAAATCATCCAGATTATTTAATAGTCATGGAGGTACTTGGTGTTGTTTTACTTAGTTCAGGAGAATTAGCAGAATCCAAAGAAATTCATTCTAAGATTCTGGAGAAAGTAAAGGAGATTCTTGGCGAGAGACATAAAGATTATAAAAGATTAAAAGAAAGATACTCGTTGTTACATATTGTGAGATTATGAGAAATTATTTTTTGAGTTGGTCAATGCAAGTGTAACTAAGTTTGAATTATTAATATTGAATACTGCTCATATAATTATTAATATTCATAAAATATGCACAATTTTTAGTGACTTTGTCATATTTTCACAGTAATTTTCTTTGTTTTTCTTTATTTATCCACCTTTTAAAGAATGAAGTTGAAGGTAGATAATTTTGTATTTTTCTGCAGTTATTTTCATTTGATGTATTCATTACTTTTTCAACCTATGGATTTTTATTTTTTATATTAACATTAGTTTTGTATGATGTGCTCCCTTTGTACATTTTGTGAAAGTCAGGTTATCTCTTTCATTAAATTGTTTCCTAGTTTTGAGTTCACAAGAGAGGTAAAGAAGAACTAACTCTTGTGAATTGATTCCTTAGTTATGTCAAAGGATTTATAATGTACATTTATTTCGAAAGTGTGTAGTATGGCATTTTCTCTCTGTTATGTACCTTGAGTGATCTATTTTCAATCTCTGATCTGTTATAATGTTCTTTCAAACATTTATCATTTATTGTGTGAACAATTGTCATTAAAGTAATTATGAACCGTACTGTGTTGGAATGTTTCTCAATCCCATGTTCTTAAATGTTAGGTTAATCTAGAACCTATGAGTATTTAGGATTTTATAATTCGTTGCGTATTAACCTTTTTTTAAATCATTATTTATTCTGCATTTAAATGGGAAGACAAATGTTAAAGATCCCTTTCCTCGTCCTACGCTGTTGCAGTCACCCATTTATTATTATGTATAAAGCGACTGTTTAATGAAGTCTACCTCACAGTATTTCCCACGGAGAATGGAAGCGGACTGGCTTAGTATCGATAACCATATTACTTGGTATTGTCGTCTATTACGTTTTGTTATCTCCGCTTTTCAATATTCGTATAGTTTCAAGAATAATTCATTTCAGGAAGTGCATCTAATAAAAAATCTGCATCGTGTTGTCCGCCGCAAACAAAGAAGAAATTGAAATCGATTTTAGCAGGTGTGACGTCGTGGAAAGCCATCGAAGATGTGAGTCAACTTACGAAACCGGTCGCTAATAAATACAGTGTGGAAAATTTACCAAGTGTATCCTTCTGCAAAGAAGAAATTGACAATTGCTTAGGTGAAAAAGTAATCGCATTTCAACCGTGGTTGAGACCGACGGGATAGGTGTGGGAACGCGCGATGCGCGGAAAAGAATCGTAATCTCCTTAGATACGGAATAAATACATTTAATATCCTGATTATTCCGCTTAGCTTCCGATGAGTCTGCTTAGTTGCTGATGAATTCGCTTAAAGTAGTATAATTTATCGTATTTACTAATTACGTTAAATATGCGAGTCGATTATTCCCGCAAAATGTCATTCGAAAATCGAATTCCGGAATTTCATAATCGAATCGAATGAGAATCCATTTATCCGGAATAATAACGGACACTGCCATCGGAAATTGGGACTCTTTCATCAAAGAAACAATTAGATTAACAAAGCGGACTAAGCGCCTTCTCAGCATACTCATCGGTTCCTAAGCGGACTCATCAGATGGTAAGCGGAGTCAGCGCATTTTATGCAAACTCAACGCATTCTGAGCGAACTCAGCGCTTCCTAAGCATAATAATCAGGTCCTAAGTGGACGAAGGATATTCTAAGCAAACAAAGCGCATTTAAAACGAACTAAACGTTTTGTAAGCGGATTCTAAGCGGAATTTTCAGGTCCCTGGGATTTAAATCCCTGGAATTCTTTTCACAGACCTTTGAGTGAGTGAGTGATTTTTGAGTGAAATTTTCTAACTGCCTCAAATATTTACCGTAAAACCGATAATACATCGTTGCATTGAAAAGTACCCTTTATCCTAGAGATAAAGGGCACTTTCCCCTTACGGGCCTCCTAGGATCGAACCCATGACACCTAGGATAGACCTATATTCTTCCTCGATGTCAAACTCTGGGTCTTCACGCAGAAGAATCGCCCGGTCTTTGAAGCGTTTCGTATAGCCTCAGGATTTGTGGCCTATATACGTATATATATATGAAGGAAAGACTGTATTAGAAGTAGTGTTGAATGACCAAGTTGAAATTTATGGTAAAGAAAATTTCTTTTTCTTTAAGAGAACATTAAATATGTGCTCTACCCTTATTTGCAAAGAAAAGTTTTCAGATGCTGAGAATTTACTGAAATGGGTATTCAAGAACATAGCTTCTCAATATGGTGAAAAGAATCAGTTGTATATGCAAGCTTTGAGAATAAAAGCTATTTTGAACAATGATATGGGAAATATTGGTGAAGCAACAGCTATCTTTGAAGACTTACNAAACTTATTTTAAGCGGACTCTCAGCAGATAAAATAAACTTTATAAGCATACTAAACTTATTCTAAGCGGACTCTCAGCGGATAAAATAAACTTTATAAGCATACTAAACTTATTCTAAGCGGACTCTCAGCGGATAAAATAAACACTGTAACCTTAGTAATCGTACTCTAAGCGGATTCTCATCAAAGAAACACGATTAGATAAACTAAGCGCATTCTCAGCAAACTCATCGGTTGCTAAGCGGAGTCAGCGCATTCTAAGCGAACTCAGCGATTCCTAAGCAGAATTGTCAGTTCCTAAGTGGACGAAGGGCTATTCTAAGCAAACAAAGCGCATCTAAAGCGAACTAAACGTTTTGTAAGCGCATTATAAGCGGAATTATCAGGTTCTGAGCGGACTCATCGCATTCTAAGCGGAAATATCAGGATCTAAGCGGAGAAATCAGGTTCTTAGCGGACACAGCACAATCTAAGCGGAAATATCAGGTCCCTGGGATTTAAATCCCTGGAATTCTTTTCACAGAGTAATTTCTGAGTGAAATTTTCTAACTGCCTCAAAAAATTTACAGAAAAACCGTTAATACATCGTTGGATTGAAAATTACCCTTTATCTAAGTGATAAAGGGTACTTTTCCCTTACGGGCCACCTAGGATCGAACCCATGAAATCCAGGATAGACCTATATTTTTCCTCGATGCTAAACTCGGGGTTTTTACGTAGAAGAATCTCCCGGTCCGTGAAGCGTTTCGTTTAGCCTCAGGATTTGTAGCCTACATACGTATATATATCCGGAGAAGCGTATATATATAATAGATGTATCTAAGTAGGTATATAGGATACAAATGCTTAGGCTAAATGTAAACCCTCACTGACCCGGCGATATTTCTGCTTAAAGACCCGCAGTTGGCCACTAAGAAAAAAGGGAGACAACGATCCTAGATATCATGGGTTCGATCCTAGGAGGCCCCAAAAAGGTACTTTTCCCGGGATGGTAGAGGATTGAAGATATTTTTTTATAGAAGACATGCTTCTGTAATAATGACTTCTATTCGGTTTTTCGGTTTATCTATGAGTTAGCTTAATTTATGATGGGTAAGCTCACCTAATGATAAGTCCGCTTATTCTTTGAGGAGATGGAACAGTTAATGATGAGTCCGCTTATTCTTTGAGGAGATGGAACAGTTAATGATGAGTCCGCTTATTCTATGAGGAGATGGAATAGTTAGGTAATGATGGGTCCGCTTAATTACTGATGAGTTCGCTTTGTTAATGGTGCCTTCGCTTAGTTTATGATGAGTTCGTTAAGTTAATAATCAGTTCGCTTAGTTTATGATGAGTTCGCTAAGTTATTGATCATTACGCTTAGTTTATGATGAGCCCGCTTGGACTGATTAATTCCCTCAGGTTTGTTAAGTACGCTTAGTTAAGGATGACTTTGCTCAATTTATGATGAGCTCGCTTTGCTTTTGATGAATTCGCATAGTCTACGATGAATTCGCTAAGTTAATGATCAGATCGCTTAGTTAATTATGAGCTGCTTGGTTGTATCAGTTCATATAGTTCGTTTAATGATAATATGATCTCATTTTTCAATTCAACCTTCGTGGGTCAATACAGAAGTATACAACTACAAGGTTGGCTATCCTTTAATTTCCTACATATCTGATGCTGGGAATACCATTCTGGTAATTAAAAAATATAAGATAACTTCCAGGTTGAACAACCTATAGCGAAAAGTGACGCGTATATTTTAAGGGAATGCTATCTAAGTGCAATTCGAAGTTTATAACTACTCAAGGGTGTGGAAGGTAAACTTTGAGGCAACATACGGGATATTGGAGAAGGGATCTGTGAAATGTTCATTAGCTTTTCTAATTATTTTATTTAATATCTAAATGTCGTAATTTCTAAACTAAATTTTGAGAAGCGATACAACATTCCCGACCTTTATTCCGAATCAAAGAGGAGAACTTTTTCCTGTTACAGGAACTATTATCTGATAAAAGATTATAACTATTAAAAATGGTAATCACTTCTTTATTTCTTTGTCTAATAATGCTTATAACTAATACGCAGCAGCTATTAATAAGTCATGCGTTTCCATTATAGTATCGGCAGTGATGTGTATGACCTGACTTCAGTTTCGATGCTCTTCATGAATAAATAAGGTTTTAATTAATTTCCGAATTCCGCTGCAACGTACAGTTGGCTATTCTGCATTTTTGGAACCACTGCTTTTGATGGGGAAGTCCCGATCTCAATTCAGAGCCCGAAAGAGGAGAGGCTGAAGCTATGGTCTGTTGCCTCCGTGTAGAAGCGGTTTTTTGGGCAGAGAATTGGTGATAGACCGTTGAGGTTTGATACTCTTCTCTACGAGCAAGGATTCTGAATACTAGTCGTATTTGCGGATAACGGTAAGTTATACATTTTTTTCCATTATACGATGTATGAGCAACTCTTATCACCTGTATTTCTGAAAAATTAGTGACATTCTAATGATATTTCAATGGAATTACAGATTTTATGTAAATAAAACGTAATGTTGCTATAGTGACCACCTGTCCAATGTAGCCTTAGAGGGTAAACTAAACGCCTAATTGACTCGGCGATTTTCTTGCGTAGAAACCCCGAGTTTGTCATTCAGGAAAATTGGAGACATCGATCCTAGATATCATGGTTTCGATACTAGGAGGCCCTAAATGGGTGTTTTTTCCTTATAATAAGATTCAATGGATGGTCAAAAATTCGTTTTAGGGCATTTTCCTTTAAGATAGAAGATTGTAATTCACGATTTTGCTGGAAGACATGGATTTCTATCGTATGCTATAAGGAGATTTGCCCTAGTGGCCGTAGGTTCGATGCTAGGACATCAAATTTTACCCGAAACAGATGCATAGGGTGTCTTTTAAAATTTTTTTTAGGAACTTATTTAGAAATTCTAAGGCTATTTGAGGTACTTCCCGGTACAATTTCGCCATCATACCTCAGCTGTAAGAGCTTTTAAATATTAATTAGAATAGACTTATACCGCAAGTATACTTGGTTCGATGCTAGGACGGATCGAATTTCGCGCATAAGATTTACATGAGGTGACTTTTAAAAATTTTTATCAAGGAACTTGCCAATATGCGAAATTGCTAAAATTTGGAAAATGAATAGGATTATAAGGTATATTTCATATTTAACCTTAAGAACTTCTAAATCGATCCTTGATTCGATGCCATGGCACGTTAATTATCACTCCATAAGAAATGTACAGGAAACTAGGATAATATTTTGAGCCAATTCCTGTTTTGATTTTTCCTTGATACCTGAATGTCAGTTATTAGAGGAGCATCTAAACCGTAATATGAATGGCCATCTACTGCAAAACAGTGGCGTATGGCAGGGGGTGTATTAATACTCAACCTAACCTACCCAATATTTATTCATCTTGAATCCCAATGGATAACTTATATTTGTAAGTAGTCGAAAGCCATCAGCGGTTAATGGTAGGGGTTGTGTTAACAACTTCACAAGCATACCCTATAAAATATTTTTGCAATATGGTGCTGTCTTGATACCCAAGGGAAAGATTTAAATACGTAAGTTGCCACAAATTGCCATAGGCATATTGCAGGGGTGTAATTATAACTTACTTAATCTATCCTGTATGGTATTTCCCTATAAGGTGCTGTCTTGAAAACCAAGGGATAGATTTAGAATGGTAAGTCACCAAATGCCACCACTGGCGTTTGGCAGGGGGTGCATATATGCTCTGAGTAGTCTATTCTATGTTAAGCTTGCATTATGGAAGCAACTTTTACTTGTATCTATGTTTGGCCACCCCATCCTGATCTCATACTCCTTTCTGTATGTGCCCTTTGTATGAATTTGTAACAATTCAACTGAGGGAGACCATAACTAAAGTTATCTCTGCAAGCTGACAACTCCATTGTTTTCTATAGTTCGAAAATAAATTCATGATCATCTAACCAAAACAAAGTTGATATTCAATGACATTATTTACTTCTTAATTTGCACCTATATTTGAAGTGTCACAAAAAGAGTTACTCGTAGAGTCATAGTGCTTCGTAGATATTAGCTTGTTCTTTTTATAGCATTCTGGCTCAGTGAGGAAAGCAAGGGCAAGCTACCTCACTCCTCATCTTTTCTAGTAAGCCTCATTTCCCTTTCCTAGCTAGTTTGACTGATGATAGAGAGGATGAGGTCCCAACCAAACTTACTTCTGAATACTTTACAGATTTACAGTTCTTAATTTAAGAAAAGTTGTATACCAGTTAATAATTATGAATTCTTACTTGTTTTTAGAAATGTTGACCTGCTTTGAACTGATCCCTTAGTATTTGATGATAAGCTGCAAATCAATTGTCCTACAAGTTTGTTTTCATCAGCCGACATTGTAGGAAAGGTTTTTAATTTTAATTGGTGATAAACTCAATCAAGAGGTACTTAAATGTAATTCCTTGACTGATAATTATGTTCTCTAATTGAGGGTTGTTTCACAATCATCCTGATGGCATTTTTCTTTCATTTATAGTATTTGAAACTGGCTTATCAAAGGATGTGAATTGATTTGTACAACATTATGGCCTCAAACATTTAGGTTAGTATAATGAATACTGTATCAAATAATTCTTAATATTTAANTTTTTAAAAATGTTGTAAACAAATTTATTTTGTTCTACAACTGGAATAACTTAACAATTGTTGATGACCCATTTTAATCAGTACTTAACCTTTTAATGTCAGATCTAAATCTATCTCAAAACTGATTTTAAAAGTTTTAAATTCTCTTGATTCTTCGCCTGTTAAAATGAATATCTCCAAAACTGTTTTTCCTGGTTACTTGAAATTTTATAAAAATTATTGCTGGTAGAGTAGCCTTCATTGTGATTAGATATTTAACCATGAACAATTTTATCTAAGTCATCAAATATCACAAATAACTGTAAAACATACTGAACAAACAGCAAAATAACACATCTACTACTTAGATTTGGGGGATTCCTTGGAATTATTTAGTAAGTAGTGTGGTAAATATTAATTAGAATGCCACTTCTTTATGCAAAAACATTTTCTTGTGTGATGTACGTTTAAAGCATATTGTTACAAAACAAGGATTTGCTTGCAAAATGATGCAATTTTCTGGACGGTGGAAGCGGAAATGTTAACCTCTTGATGGTCTGATACACAATTAATCTGATATCAATAATATAAGCCCTGAATGCCTTTCACACACACCATTCCTTCTCATTTCTTTTTTAATGAGTTGCACCTCATAAGCTGCGATTTATAAATGTAATGTTTCACTATTATTTATTTAGTTTCAAATGTTTATGAGAATTCGGCTCTCATTCAGGATTGAAGATAACCGGAATATCTTGATGTACATACTTTTTATTTTATGAAAATTACCGGACAAAGTCTGAGTGATTATGGCTAGGATTTTCTGCATCTAAAGTCGAATTCAAAACATTAGATTGGAATTTCTCTGTATTTCCGCTGCTGGTTTTTCTCCCATTCTTATGAGTACTAGGTTACTTCTACTGGTCTCACCCAAGATATTTTTAGTGATGTTGTAAAATCATTTAACAAATAATCTATGTGTATTAAGCAGAAGTTCAGTGTGTTTTTGTAGACCCTTAGAATGGCTATCTCTGGTTGTGGTATTGCTAATTCTGATCAACAATAAGATTATTTGCCGTGGAATCGAACCAAGGATCACTTCCCCAATTGTGACTGTAACACAGTTAATACTTTGTGAAACTCTTAATTGATGTAAATAACACATGAAAATTTCATTGTAAATCAATTAATAGTTTGCTACTCATTCTCTTTTAGGGCTTCATACATCTGCATTTGAGGAACAGATATTGGAAATTCTGTCGTCAATAAATAGGAGTCCAGTAAGTGGCTTTGACATCAGATCCTGTTGATAGTCAAGGACCTGAGATGGATACTGTATTAATGTGTAGTCTTTTAGAGGAAGATGACGGAATATCTTTGATTAGACAGGGGAAGAATGATGAAGCCAGAAAATATTACGAAGAAGAGTTGAACAAACTTGGGAAAGATCACCCTGAATGTCTTAATGTCAGGGAGAAGTTAGCTTTCTCGATATATGAAAAGGGCAGTTTCTTGGAAGCTAAAGATCTGTTGGAAGGGATTGTGAGAGAACGGGAAAAAATTTACGGAGACTCCAATCCTCTCTGTCTTCGAATATATATGTTAATATCAATAATAATGAAGACGATTGGAGAGAAGTCAGGGGGAGATTTGCTTTATGTGAAACTGAGAAAAGTTCTAGACAGTATGGACAAAACCAAGGATGATTATGCTGTCAGCTGTCTTCTAGTAGCAATCACTTATCAGAATTTATTTAAAACCTCGGAGGCTGAGAGGATCTTGCGAGAATTACTGCCGAAGCTAGGAAAGAATTCCTGGAAGGACATTACACTTTCTCTACTTATCAAGGTTGAAATTGGACACACCCTTTTGGTAGCCGGAAAATATTCAGAAGCTATTTCACTCTTGAAGGACGTTTTGAAAATGCAGGGGTATTTATCAGAGAAAGAATACATTTTGTATTGTCTTTGCAGGATGGATATTGCTATATGCTGTTATAAAATGAACAAGTTTTCTGAAGCCAAGATTCAGTTGGAGGAGATTTTGAGGGAGCAAGGTGTAAGAATTGGAAATAATGACGCTGAGGGTTCGAACATTGTAACTTCACTGGCTCAGCAATGCCTTGAACAGCACAAATTTGGGGAAGAGACTGTACTGGAAGAAGTTTTGAATGACCAAGTTGAAATTTATGGTAAAGAAAATTTCTTCTTCATTAAGAAAGCATTAAAGATGAGCTTTACCCTTATTTGCAAAGAAAAGTTTTCAGATGCTGAGAATTTACTGAAATGGGTATTCAAGAACATAGCTTCTCAATATGGTGAAAAGAATCAGTTGTATATGCAAGCTTTGAGAATAAAAGCTATTTTGAACAATGATATGGGAAATATTGGTGAAGCAACAGCTATCTTTGAAGACTTACTACTGAAACAGATTGATGAGCTTCGAAAGCATCATTCTGATTATTTACTGACTAAAAAATTGTTAGCTTCTATCTCCTGTTCTTCAGGGAAGATTGAAGAATCCTTATACCTCTCTGAAGATGTGTTAAGATTACAATTGTCAATGTTTGCAGCTGACCACCAGGAATGTCTGGAAACAAGGATTCTGATTGCCAGAACATACATGAAATTAAAGAAATTTGAAGAATCTGCAGCTCTTTTGAAAGAAGTAGTGAAAAGGCTGAAAGCTAAATTTGGGAAAGACCACAAAGATACAATCGACACGATGGGTCTATTCGCAGCTACATTGTTTTCTTTAGGTAAAAAAGAAGAAGGAACTCCACTTTTAGATGTGTTCATAAGGAAAATGGAAGTCAAAGAAAGCAATCTAGACCTTTTATCAGATATTTCTGTACCGCTTATGGAAGTGGGAGAGTGGGAAAGTTTAGAGAGGTTAATGGAAAAGTGCATAAAACCTTCCATTGAAATTCTTGGTGAGTACCATGTTAGCACGTTAACTTTCCAGACTAAGATATCAGCTTGTCTTATAGAGTTAAATAAAATAGCAGAGGCAAGGGAGATTATCCACAATACGCTAGAGAAATTACCCAAAGTGAATGCTCCAAATGCAGTCCGTGTAGTACTGAAAGAAGGTGTAGCTAAGGTATTGATGGGTTTATGCGAATATGAGAAGGCGATTATTCTTCTAAAAGAAGTTCAGAAGATTCATGAGGAAGGTGCGAATCATTGCAAAGCCGTATCAATAATGTTTTCAATTGCCTTTTCACTTTCTGAAATTGGAAAGAAATCCCATATGAACGCAATTGTTGAGAAAGGTTTAAATAGGCTGTTGGAAGTTGACTGGAAAAATGATCACTCTTTCATCAAAGTTGCTTCAGATTTTATGAGACTCAGTTTCTCTTGTGAGTATTATACTGCAGCGATGTATTTATGTAGAAAATTATTGAGTATGCCACAGGATATGTTTGGAGAAAATCATCCAGATTATTTAATAGTCATGGAGGTACTTGGTGTTGTTTTACTTAGTTCAGGAGAATTAGCAGAATCCAAAGAAATTCATTCTAAGATTCTGGAGAAAGTAAAGGAGATTCTTGGCGAGAGACATAAAGATTATAAAAGATTAAAAGAAAGATACTCGTTGTTACATATTGTGAGATTATGAGAAATTATTTTTTGAGTTGGTCAATGCAAGTGTAACTAAGTTTGAATTATTAATATTGAATACTGCTCATATAATTATTAATATTCATAAAATATGCACAATTTTTAGTGACTTTGTCATATTTTCACAGTAATTTTCTTTGTTTTTCTTTATTTATCCACCTTTTAAAGAATGAAGTTGGAGGTAGATAATTTAGTATTTTTGTGCAGTTATTTTCATTCGATGTTTTCATTACTTTTTCAACCTATGGATTTTTATTTCTTAGATTGACATTAGTTTTGTATGATGTGCTCCTTCATGCACTTTGTGAAATTCAGGTTATTTCTCTCATTAAATTGTTTCTTTAGTTTTGAGTTCACAAGAGAGGTAAAGAAGAATTAACTCTCGAGAATCGTGTCCTTAGTTATGTCAAAGGTTTTATAATATTTATTTATTTTGTAATTATTGTGTAAGATGACATTGTCTCTCTGTTCTGTACCTTGATTGATCTATTTTCAATTTCTCATTGGTCTGTTCTTTCAAACTTTTTCATTTTTACTGTGAACAATTCTCATTAAAGTAATTTTGAACAGTTCTTTGTTGGAATATACTTCTCAATCCCATGTTCTTAAATATCAGATATTAGGATAATCTAGAACCTTAGAGTCTTAAAAATGGCAAAATGGGTTGCATTTTAGCTTTCTTATGAAATTTAAACTTTGTTTTATTTCAAATATGTCTAAATAAACGTAATGACCTTTAGCCATAGAAGTTCTATCATCATTAGTATAACTGTGAAGGTATTTTGGTATGAAGATGTGTTTGTTCCTTTGAAGAGGTTTATGCTGTTTTTTGATAGAACCTTGGTTATAACTTAAGACCTCGTATAATTGTTAGATCAAGCATGTGATTGTATCTGGTAAATGGGCAGAAAACTTTAGTGTTTTAATTCCAAATATGAAGCTTAAGGAAGCTGGAGATAGCATATTATTCATTTTAGAAACAATGAGTAGGTTAAGTACTTTGTTGAATTAGTTTGGGGATTTTTAACCCTTGGCTGTGGGACCCTCAGATTTTTCTACATCTGTGTGCGGGAGAAAAGTAACATGAGTACTGGAGGCACTGGCAAGTCCTACCAGGTAGTTATCCCTTATTATCCGGGTCGACTTTTTCCCTAAGGGTGCGTTCAATGGTTATTGTTTAGAAATTACGGTTGGTATCATACATAATATATTTAATAAGAAATTTGTTTTGTATAAGCAGTCCGAATTTACTTTCCTTGCACTTTGCTGATCATTTTGATACGAAACACTACGCAGATATCTTGATTTTTATCAATGATTTCTAATTTTGTAAATCCGCTATCCAGAAATCGAAGATTTGGGTTTCCCCCGAGGTGCGAAATCCCTTGGATTTTCCCAATATAGAACAATACAGAAGAGTGAGCCTTTGGGTGTCTACTTGAGAGGCCATAAAATTGAGAAAGGACAAGAACAGGGAAGAAAGAGCAGGTCAAACGTAGAAATACATTTTTCCCGCAGTCCTCTTAGAAGAACGTAGAAGTGCGTTTCCTGCAGCCAAAGGGTTAATGAGCATTTCTCATTTTTTTATACAACATGGAGCTATCTAACTGTATTTTGTAGGTAAGTGACTGTACTTTTAAACACTAATATGATCTGACTGCGTGGAATGCTACTTTAATAAATGATGCATCAAACTCCATATTTTCCACAAAAATTTTCATTTGCAATCGGTTTCGGCATACCTCTATTGTCAGGTACACTCAACGGAAAACAGAGAATGTCTACTCTTACAGATACTTTTGAGGGTAAGGTGAGGAGAGGTTACTACGATATCATTGTTAAATTTGAGGATTATTTCCACAATCCCATGACAATCTTTCTTTCATATGTACCTGAAGACATCCCTTTTAATCCAAATAATGGCAACACGTACCAAAGAAGTTCTTCCGGGGTGCCTAATTTCATGTGTTTCTCTTTGGGTTTCTTTATCTGCGTGTCAAGCGAACTAAATATGTGAATTAAATTATATTAAATTTGAGGATGATGCCACAGTTTCCCTGATCTCAAGACAATCGAGTTTCTTCCTCTTTGATTTTATGTGCAGGAGCATTGGCACAAAAGAGGGAAAACTTGATCAACAGTAGAAATGGTGAAATACCTCACCAGTAAAGTAAAATGGAGTACCTGAATCCATAATATATGTGGACGAGCATTTTGTGATCTCATTCTAGGTGGCTGTTACTCGGATATTAGCTCATTCTTGAATTAGATGACGGAATTCTGCCCGTTTTCTGTATAATTCATTACTATGTATTACATTTAATCTTAGTTCATGGGATATAGAGTCATCTCAATGGTAGGTGAATGTAATATGCGTACAATATCTAATTGAATGTGCAGAAACAGAATTAACTGCAGCACTTGCCGTAAAATTCAATATGAAGGATATTTCTTGCTCCGAAATTTCCAATACATTGTTAGGAAATGATAATTGACAAAAAATATTCATTCAATGGAAAAATACTCGTTTAATTAGAAAATTGAAAAAGATGTAAGCATAATTAGTGTATTTTTGTTTGAATTAATAAAATCTCTCATTTACATTGTGCTTTTTTCTTAATTTTTTCGTCCTCCTTTTCATTGTAAAAAAATTGGTCATCTTACGAGTAGTTAAGCCCGTATGACACGGTCCAATATATTTCAGATTGGATTGTGTACCGTTTGCCACATGCCAATTTCCAACCCAATTTAAAATCCCCAATTTCCCGACCAATTTCTCACCCAATCTGGCAATTAGAGCATGTTCTATTTTCTCTGGCCAATCTCCAATCAGAAGTGAGTTAGGTCGTGCCCTAGTGTCCAAAACAAGAAGCTTCATGAAAACATCCGGTTCTTTCTTGTTGTGAAAGACGTGAAACATCCAGTAACGGCTTAGGAGAGTGGCATGTTAGTTTTTGAAGATAATTCGAAATATTAATCGAAAATCTGGACGAAAGAGTTTTGCGTTGCTTATTCATACTATTTAATGATGCGGAATGTGGCGCACTCGTGTGGGACATTTGAGCATTAATGTTGCCAATATTGGTGACAATATTGTTCTCATCTTGCTGAACAGATCGCCCAATATTGGGCTCTTTATTGTGCCAATTATTGGGAAATTTATTGGCCAATATATTGGACCGTGTCATACGGGCTTTAGTCTATCTAATCTGGTGTTAAGACACTAATTTGATCATTATAATACACTTATAAGGCAAAATAAACGGAATGCACTATCTTGTAAGTATATCACGTGTATCTATTCTAAATTCATCGCACCAATTTAGTATTTAGATATTGTAGTATCTGGAATAGCAAAGTGGGTAGCACACCAGCCTGCTGTGAAAGCAATCCTTGGTTTGATTCCCAATGGCCTCCCAAAGGAATTAAATGACCTCGGACGTTGAACCGTTTCCAACAAAACTACAACTTTAGAGATACTTTGGTTCAAAGATGTGCTCTACCCAAAGGTGAAGAATGGATTTATGTCGTAAACCTATCTCAATTATGACATAAGTCCTTAAGTATTAGTTATATCAATTGCTTATATCTCAGATAAATCCCAGAAACCTTAATAATTTTAATTATTGAGGTTTCTGGGATAGATAGAGTAATACATATACTAATTCGTTTCAGAACTAGTTAATCTATATACATCGTGAATTAGTCAAGCGAATTAACCCCTTTTCTTTTAAATATGTGAAGATTATACTCTTTATACAATGTAGGTCTTTCTAAATCGGTGCCAGACTGGAACTGGAAGATTAAAAGATACTATTACCGGTTTGTTGACTAAATCATGCGCATTAAGTTTGAATTTATAGTCTCGTCTCTTTCAAATCAAGGTACGTACTTAACCTAAGTAAATTTACAGTAACAGAAAGGAAGAATGTTATCAACAGGTAGCTTATTTCTTTGATGGGAATGCAATAAAAGTTCGTTCTGCAATTTTTATTTGCTTCAGAGTTGATTTAAAAGTTTGAACATCTATGGAGATCTCTATTTTAAGATGGCTACTTTCAATATCGGTAAATGGTCAAGTGAAGTTAAGTTAATTTTCAAACTTTAGAAGTGTCATTTACGATTTCCGAGTTTCATCGACACTTTTATCCAAGAATTCAAGACGGACGTGCTTCCATTAACTCGGAAGTAGTAATTAGTCTACATCCGTACCAATTAGAATAACACGATTTTTACAACTATGATACTACATAATTCATCCCCTTCTTTTACCTAAGAATTAGTTGGTATTGGATTTAGAAGATTAGGTAATACTTTGGTCTATAAAATCTGGTGTTAAGACGGTAATTTGAACGCTATAATACACTCATAAGGCGAAATAAACGGCAATATCAATAAGAATGCATTATCTTGTAAGTATATCACGTTATGATGAAAAAGAAGGATGTTGTACTTTTTCCACAAAAATTGGAAAAAGTACAACATCCTTCTTTTTCATCATGATGAATTTCCACCAAACATCGCCAGCGACTGTGGATTTTATATCACGTTAATCTATTCTCAATTCATTAAATTTGATTACGACTGTACAAATGAATGTTTGGACATCTGACATTGAATCTACAGCAGGAATTCGCGCCTTCTTTCAAACCTCAATTAGCTCTCTAAAACGTATTTATCGCCAACTGGAATCAAATGTGAAATTAACACTTACTTCTATTCCAAAGGCATTACGTCAGGCTTCTTGTAGCGTCACAATTCACCATCCTTTACGACAAAACGTAGATTTATTGACCAACTTGCGTGCCATTTTCTGGTTTAATTCCTACATATTCGAGAGAAAAAGGCGTGAATTGAGGATGGTGACGTTTTGCTACCAGTATAAACATCCTGCTTTATTTACAGTTAATGAAAGACTTAATTTTAGATTGGGCCAAAATTAAGACTGGTGCAGCATAATTATGAATAATGTTACGATCTGCGTCTTAACTATAATTTATGTTGTCATGAGAATCAATTCAAAATGTTGTCATGGTCATCAATTTTAATACATTACTGTTGTATTGTCTACCTGGTTGAGTACAAAGATTCACCACACAATGTTTAACACCTAAGATACACACATTTCCTAAATAACATTTCGAAACAGAACAATAATACAAATGAAAAATTATGAAGCCAACGAAACAAAGAACATGAAATTACCTTGCCAATGAGCTTTCCAGAACATTTCCTTACTTTTGGGTATCACTGGAGATAATTTGAGTGTATAAGAACATTTAGAGATAGTAGAGTTATTTATGGTAACATCCATGGTGGTATCTTGTTGCTAAAGGTCATAAAATATTAGTTTTTTCGCTAAGGTGTGCATTACCGTATACACAAAAGAACGTCAAAGAAGCATCTCTAATTGAAAATCCTGTATTTACCCTGATTATTGTATCCAAAGCTCAAAAGAACTAATTTACCGCATCCTTAGATTCATTAAGGTAGCAGATGGAAAGAGATTTGTCCCAAATAGCTAGTTAATAACGTATAAACAATCAACATGTTGAATCGCTCCATTAGAAGGTGTTTCGGACGACGGTCGCTAGATGGCACATGCATACACTCTGAAGGGAGTAGCAGCGCGCAACTTCGGGTCTCGGCGGACATGTGTATTCGAGCGGTTTATTTTATTCTTCTTTCTAACCTCCCATTACGTTTTTAAATCACTTTTCAAAGAGTAGAATTGCAGCCGTGTTAATTGCGGTAATGGCTACCGAAGAATTCCCGCAACAATGCTTGTTTACTCGTCGCCACAATATAGCCGATCGTCTATGATGAATTAGCTTCATTTATGACTAGTAAACGCCCCCGTCAAGCATGACGAAACTTAATTAAGTTTTAAAATATATCTGGTTCTCCTCAGAAACAGTCCGTCGTAAGATCATAATCATCATCATCATTGGTTTCTGCCAAATGGCAGGGCCTTGGCGTCATTGGTTTTAAAATAATTTCCTTCCCAAGGCTTTAGCTTTGAATTTTGCGTATCCTTCTCTTCCTTTTACTTAATCCAAAAGCTTTCTTCTCTTTCTCTTCATCTTTCCCTCCACCGCTCCCTCTACTGCCATTTTCAATAGTCCTTCATGCCTTAGGAAGTGTCCAATCCAGTTTCTCTGCCGTTTCTTAATAAAATCCATCAATATTCTGTCTTCTCCCACGCGCTGCAGGACAGTGTTTAATTGTGATGAAACAGGTCTTTTTGGAAGAAAATGCCTAAGAGGACATCACGCAAGAGGAGAAATCTTTGCCTGGCCACAAGGTTATGAAAGACAGGCTTACCCTATTGTTTTGCGCCTACGCAATTGGAGATTGTAAAATCAAGCCATTGCTTGTCTACCACTCAGAAAATCCACGAGTTTTCAAGAGTGGGAAGGTGCAAAAAAAACCAACTGAATGTGATGTGGCGGGCTAACAGTAAAGCCTGGGTAACACGGCCATTTTTCATCGAGTGGGTCAATGAAGTTTTTGGTCCCTCAGTGAAGAAATACCTTCACGAAAATAAGTTGCCACTCAAGGCTTTGCTCATCCTTGATAATGCTCCTGCACATCCTCCAGGGCTTGATGAATTGCTGGAGGAATTTCAGTTCATAAAAGTCAAGTTTCTTCCTCCTAACAACACTCCACTTCTCCAGCCTATGGACCAGCAAGTTATTTCCAACTTCAAGAAGCTGTACACGAAGGCCTTGTTTCAAAGGTGTTTTGAAGTGACGGAAAATACAAGCCTGACCCTCAGAGAATTTTGGAAGGGTCACTTCAACATCCTAAATTGTTTCAACCTAATTGATAAGGCTTGGGAAGAAGTCTCAGTGGGGACCCTGAATTCAGCATGGAAAAAACTGTGGTCTCAGAGTATTCCTGAGTTAGGTTTCGATCCTCAACCTGTGGACAAAACAGTGCAAAGCTAGTCGAAGGAATTGTATCTCTGGGGAAAAGTATGGGTCTGGATGGTGCTGATCTGGATGAGTTAGTGGAGGAGCATAGTGAAGAACTTACGACGGACGAACTTAAAGAACTTCACAAGGAGCAGCAGCAAGAGGTGGTAGAAGAGCTTTCGATAGGGGAGGAGGGAACAGGTGATGAGGCCCTCTCTTCCAGTAAGATTAAAGAAGTGTTGGCAAAGTGGGATCACCCTAATAAAGCAGTGTGAGGGCGCACCATGAACTTGTGTAATGACAATGTAGTGTCGCGTTTTAGAGGCACTTTAAAAAGGAGAAGGAAGCAAGTGTTATTAGATAAGTTTTTGGTAAAGCAACCTGCAACTGAAAGAAAGTTAAGTGATTCTGAACCTGTTTCCAGTGGGGTAAAATTTCCAAGAAGAGAGAGCCTTCCTGAATTAGAGGGGAACTCTCCTTCCCCACAGTAACCCGTTTCGTCTTCCCCACATCTCTATCGCCAGTCAGGACTCTTCATAAAGGTAAACTACGGTTACATTATTTAACAGTGTTATTTATTAGGAACATTTATTTTTATGTTGATATTTTTGGGGGTGCGGAACGGATTAACTGGATTTCCATTATTTTCAATGGGGAAGTTTGTTTCTAGATACGAGAAATTCGCTATACGAGCTCAATCCTAGAACGAACTAAACTCGTATCTCGAGGTTCCACTGTATCCCTAATTCTTTGCTCTATATGTTTGCCAGTTTATGCGTAATAATCTTTCCTAGATAAGTCGTGTGTATCACACAGAAAGCCATAATATGTTCTTGGAATAAAGTTAATGGTTGGCTGTTGTGTTGGCGCCCTTTTAGTTGCCGGCACCCGGGTGCGGTGCACCCCTTGCACCCATACGACGGCGCGGCTCTGCCCACAGCAAGAAGTTTTAGCGATACGTACATTTGTCAGATCGAAATTATCCCAAATGCATTGCGAATGTAAACTTGCTTCATTCAAAACGAGTAACCGAAAATTGAAACCGTGATTCGCTTCAAGAACGAAGAAATTTCGAACTTTTACAAACCACAGGGATTATTAATAATCAACGTTGGTTTCGACACTTGTCGTCTTCCTCAGGTAACATTTATTAGTATTAGATGTGAGAGGAGACTTTATAGTCACAATCTCGCCTTGACACATATCTATTCTATTCTATTTTACAGTAGTATATTCTATTCGAATCTATTCTATTCTATTTTACTCTTTTCTAGTCTGTTCTATTCTATACTATTGTATTCTATTCTGATGTATTCTGTTTTATTAGATTCTATTCTATTCTATTTAACACAATTCCATTCTATTCCATTCTTTTCTCTTCCATTCTCTTCTATTCCATTCTTTTCTCTTCCATTCTCTTCTATTCCATTCTTTTCTCTTCCATTCTCTTCTATTCAATTCTTTTCTCTTCCATTCTCTTCTATTCCATTCTTTTCTCTTCTATTCTCTTCTATTCCATTCTTATTCTATTTTGATGTATTTTATGCTATTCTGTTTTATTCTATTCTTTTGTATTCGATTCCATTTATTTCTATTCGATTCGATTCCAGAGGATACTTTTTAGTCACAATATCACCCCGAATAAACACGTTTCTATTCTATTCCATTAGAATCTATTCTATTCCATTTTACACTATTCTAGTCTATTCTATTCTAGTCTATTCTATTCTATTCTATTGTATTCTATTCTGTTCTGTTCTATTCTATTCCATTTCATTGCATTCTATTCTATTCCACNTTTAAAAATTGATATTAACTGCGACTTATTAAATGCGAATGTGAAACTTTTATTTCAAATGCTCTTACATACGACAGTTCAGGTGATGATTCTTACAGCTGCTCCATTACTTTCATTTATTCTGTGCCGGGATTTTATATATTCATAGATACCAACCAAATTTCCCAACAAAAATTTTAAATTTCACCGAAAATTTCTCATAACTAAAATTATGAAACTGATATTTAACATTTACATGCGATAATATAGGGAAACACAACAATGACCTACATCATGTTGACTTTTCCTATAGGATATAACAATATATAAAAACGCGACTGTAAACATAGATGTCATGTTGCGTTTCCAATGTTGTCTGTATGAGTGTTGGAGATATGATAAAGCGAATATTGTGAGTTATATATAGTTGCACCCTGTACAAGGAACCAAACTGCAACCTCCTCATGATTGAAATAATTAATATATGTCATCTACTTTCAAAGTAATGTGACACTGTCATGTGTACAAATATACACAATTGCTGTAGATAGGAAACTGTTGGGGCCCTCAACTTAAGAGGCGCAACGCGGTATCTGCTAGATAATTTCAAGAAGATAGATAGAGAGATAGACTCCTCAATGGCGAGGTTAGATCCATATGATCCTACCTTTCACCTAGCCACGTACATCGTTTTTCGTAATGGTATACAGAATCCATTACTGAGAGCAATCAAAAAGTATCATATTTTAAGTAACATATGAAAATATGTTATAGAATTTGCACGATGGGTACTGAATTTACCGCATTTATTTTAGGAGTATGAACCTAAAAATTGCATTGGATGGATTTTATCAGGGGCACACATTGAGACGTTTCTAGCAACGCTAATTCTCGTCAATATACTGTATATTTTTAGCATAAAATACATAAATTCCTTTCCTGTACTCTTCTAGTCATGACCTAAATATGAAGAACATAATCCTCGAGCGAATGACGATTTGCAGATTCAGCAAAAATCGTGGGCTTTTCTGCGAGAGAAAGTGCAGCTCAATAATCGATCACACACGCCCTCCGTCGGTTGCTTACCGAACCCTATTTTCGATCGGCAATTTAATTTTGCTCTACCCTAATATCCCTATCCTAGTTTCGAAGGATATCAAGCTGAATACATAAAAAGAACCGGTATTTGTCTACACAAACATCATAAAAGGATAAAATATAACACAGGCATCGATATTAGAACATCACTATGACGTTACTCGCTCTTTTACATTGAAATCCGGATGGTAAATTTTAACAGTGTGTGATATTTGTTTAACTAAATTTTACCTCTTTAAGAAATCAAGCATACGAAACGGTAAACAAATACAGCCCTGAAAATCTTCTTCATCCATCCAACCTACTGTCAATGGAACCACACTCTAATCACACACAATAATCAAGATTGCCAATATCGATTACGTTTAACTGATTCATAATAAACCCTATAAACTGATTCATAATAAAAAACATAAGTTTAAATTTAAATGGAGGAGAAAATATTTTAAAATACACAAATACCTAGATACACAAGTATAGTTTAATCCTCTTTTAAGCTAATAGCCAGTTTAGTTCAAAAATCTCCTCCAAAATCTTCTTTCCTAAAATAAATCATTCCCCTCAGAGATATCAACACGTATTCACCTAAATGTCTCTTATTTTCAAATCCACAAAGTCCTTTCCCTTAAACATCTAACCATTTTAGCCATTTCAACCACTTTAGAGGGGAGTTCATAGCCCCAGCCACGCCCGCAATAGACACTAATCTATTCTTTTCTATTCTATTCTTTTGGTGGGTGATGTTATGTATGGGTGAATATCCCCCCACTAAGAGCCAAAATGAGAAAGGAATAACAAGTGTGAAAAATAGCGACACGACTGGGACTCGAACCCAGGTCTCCCACTTGCAGGTATTTTTCACACTTGTTATTCCTTTGGGATTTTCGTTGGTTTTCAACCAACGAAGTTACCTTCCTTTCCTTTATCCTAGCCAAAATGAGGTTTGAAAAGCCAAGGTTGGAGGAGCTAAATGGTAATTGTTTGAATAGTTTCACTGACAGATGTCACTTGCGACCAATGGCAATTGTATATAAATTCAAAACCTGAATTTCTCTATATTAAATCATCGGCAGAATTTTTCTTTCTCAAGAAACAAAGGCAATATTGTTTACTCCATGTCTCAGAACCCACCAAAGTCAAAACCTGATTATATCCCAGCATTATAATATAGAAACGATTTCCATAGATTAATTCATACTTAGCAAACCACAAAGTTTTTGCATCTGCAAGTGGTAAAATTAGTAACGGAATTAAGTAATCAACCGACTCCTTTTAAAACTTTTTTATTAAGCACAGAGTAAATGCAGTTACAAATTTACAAATGCTTTAAAATGCACAAAAATGTACATAAAAACATTGAAATACTATTCAGAGAATACTTAGTAACACCAATAAATACACAGTGGTGATCCACCTCACAATTTCAACTCTAATAGAAATAGGTCTCACCTTTTGAGGGTCTTTCAAGTATTGAAGAAGATTCTGCGGATACTAACGGAGAACTCCGATCGAAATTCTGCTCCAGAGTGAAACAGGTAAGAATCGTCAGACATTTTTCAAGTCCATTCTTCCTTGGAATATTTTCTGGGTGCGCACCATCTTGCGCAAAAACACCCTTACCCGTTTTACTGCAATTCAATTCTATTTTATTTGATTCTATTCTATTTATTTCTATTCTAATTAATTCTATTCTTTTCTATTCTATTTAATTTAATTCTATTCTATCCTATTCTATTCCATTCTTTTCTATTCTGATATATTCAATTCTATTCTATATTATTCTGTTTTTATTCTATTCCATTCTTTTCTATGTTATTCAATTTAATTCTATTTCATTCCATTCCATTCTTCCTTGGAATATTTTCTGGGTGCGCACCATCTTGCGCAAAAACACCCTTACCCGTTTTCCTGTGCACATCATTAGTATTAAAATGTCCCCTAGCTGTAACAATTCAGTATATTCACCACTGCTAATTGTTCAGAACTGCAAATGCTAAAATCTCAGAATATTTCCTCGTCTTCATATAGTCTATCATTAATTCTCAGCATTCCAATATATTGGCCTAAATTCCCTGTGTATTTCTTTGGAAACATGCGTGAGATCAGATTCAATTGGTTTAGCCGTCAAGGGGACCGGTTGTTTACATCAAAAGAAATGCACGAAAATATCACAAATTTTTCGTATATTTTATAAAATTTCTCGCAATTCCGAATAGAAAGCTTAATTTCACGACTAAAATAATAATAATGTTTAATTGAATTTCTTTTTCTGGTGTATACGTGTATATTGATTTCTAATGAGTGTTCTTTCTAATTTAATTTTGCAAAAGAAATAAGCCAAAATGAACTTTACGTGTATTTCTTACGGAAACAGTTTTAAACATCTGGTATCGAACTGGGGATGGTTAGGTAATTAAAAGATAGCCTATGACCTGCGCAGGGAAGATATTTAACTATGTTTAAAGTTTGAAAGTTTGGCAACGCTGGTTCTCGAGATTTGGAAGCACATCCATTTCTATTTACGGAGATTGCCATACAATGTCACGATACATCACTTTCAACATTCAACAATCCACGCCACTATATACCTTTCGTTACCGATGGAAACATTCTTTCCTCATTTCATTGCCTTTTTTTTCAATATCTCCTCAATTTCCCCATTTTTCGGCCGCTCACGATCGCCGACTCCAATAACGAGAGGGAATGCAGAGCCAGAAACGCGCGCCTCTCTTTTTGCTCTGTGACCCTCTTCTGCTCATTCTTCNCCATTTCTAATCTTTTCTGTTGTATTCTATTCCTTTCGATTTAATTCTGTTCTA
Organism: Ladona fulva; assembly: GCA_000376725.2. NCBI lineage: Eukaryota > Metazoa > Arthropoda > Insecta > Odonata > Libellulidae > Ladona > Ladona fulva. The sequence goes on along the minus strand of KZ309210.1, from coordinate 113,499 downwards.
TTTAATTCTATTCTATATCAATTCATTTAATTCTATTTCATTTTATTCTACTCATTTATATTCTATTCTATTCTGGTCTATTCTATTTTTATTCTACTCCATTTAATTCTATTCTATTCTATGTAATGAGTCTTCAGTAATCCGTTCCAGAAGAGGTGATTATTTAATAACTCATGTGGTTTGTAATACTTTGAATTCTCTTCGTTACTGATGGAGATTTACTACTAAATCATGACACAGGCAGTTCATCCTATTGGTGATTTGCTTCCTATTGAAAGTTAAATAATCTTTATAAAACTTTCTTCTTTTGCACTTCAGGGCTATCAGATAATATAAGTGGACTAAAACTATACCATGCCTCTGTCAGGGGTTTGGGTGAGAAACCTCCCCGCTAAGGGTGAAAATGGATTTTGTAAAAGCAAGATAAGAGCAGGTAAATGGTAATTGTTGGAATATTTACATTAACATGTGACACTTGTGTCCCATGGGAAAAATATATAAATTCAAAACCTGACTTTCTCTATAGTAAATAATGGGCAGAAGTTATCTTTCTCCAGAAACAAAGGCAATATTAATTTCTCCATGTCTCAGAAACCACCAAAGTCAAAACCTGATTATATCCCAGCATTATAATACAGAAACGATTTCCAATGATAAATATATATTTAGGAAACCACAAAGTTTTTCCATCTGCAAGTGGTAAAATTAGTAACGAAATTAAGTAATCAATCGACTCATTTTTAACATTTTTTATTAAGCACAGAGAAAATGCAGTTACAAATTTACAAATGCTTCAAAAATTCACAAATATTTACATAAAACATTGAAATTGTATTCAGGGATTACTTAGTAACACCAATAGAATGGCCAGTGTTGAATAACCCCACTATAGCAACTTGGCCTTCGGAAATTGTCCGATGTAATACATTCCAAAGAATTATTCCAAAGAAGTTATTCCAAAGTACCAAATGCATCACATTCACTATATATAGGCTTCTAGAGACTCTCAATAAAGCCATTCTCTAAAACTTTGTGAAACATTGAATTATTTTCAAACTCAATAAAGCCATTCTCTAAAACTTTGTGAAACATTGAATTATTTTCAAACTTTTCTGTGCTTGATTGCAGAAAAGTCAATTCTCTCAGATTCCCCATACAAATTTACATTATATAAAGTGCTTCCACCGTTTCTCACCCATTGAATTAAAATCTTAATTACTAATTCATTCATGATACCATTATTGAAATGTAAACCTAAACAACCAAGGAACACATTTCTCTGTTTGTCCATTGGCAGAATAAAAACACCTGAACAACCCACATCATTCCTTAGAATCACTTCCATATAATTAAGAGAAATAAAAAAAAATAATTACGTTATGTACTGTGTGATAAAGGCACCTCTGATCAGCTTCACCATTCTGCATCAAGCGATGCACTATTTCGCTCTTAAGCAAGAATTGAAAATGGAAGGATTATTTCCATTTTCAATGCAGCTATTCAAAGTGAAACATGTTCGTCAAATATTTGCCTCTACATGTAATATATTGATAGAACCACTTACACTCACCCACAATTTCCTCAATAACCTTCAAATTTGGAATCAAAATTTCAATATCATTTATGAAAGCTAGTACCTGAATAGCATTCTCACCGTCATTATCAGATGCAAGAAACATTTCTTTAAATTCATCCTTATCAAGATGATGACCACAAAACCTCAGCAGGTTCTCTAAGTGTATATTTCGTGCTGAAACTAAATGAAAGATGTTTTTCTTTGATTCGTCTGCACTCATTAGAAGCTGTCTGAAAAATTCATCATCACCCACAATATCTTTTATAAGATTCAAATTCATTATCAGTGTTTCAGGTGAATTTTTCATAGCACAGAGATGAATCACATTGTAACCATTTTTTGTTCTGCTACTTAGCATGTCTTTAATCTCCTGTTTTTCAAGATGGGCATCACAGAATAGCACCAGGTCCTTTTGAAAATAATCCTTTTCAGCAGCCAACAGAAAAACATTTTTATTTGATACCTCTGCAGTCATTAGAAGCTGTTTAAAGCAATTATCATCATCAATAAATTGCTTTATATGATTTAGATTTGGTATAAATGTTATAGATGAGTTATTGAAAAGACAGAAAAAAATTATATTATAACCATTTTCAGTTTTGCTACTTAGCATGTCCTTCATCTCTTCTTTTTGAAGATTGGCATTACAGAATAGAAGGAGGTTCTTTAGATAAACATCCTTTAAAGAAGCTAAATGAATAATGTTCCTTTTTGATGTGTCTGTACTCATTAGAAACTGTCTGAACCAATTATCATCGCCAACAATATCTTTTATAAGATTCAAATTTTTTATCAGTGTTTCAGGTGAATTTTNTTCTTTCCGCGAACGATACGCGAAAATAATCGATTAGGGAAATAGAGTCATGGTGCATGCACCCCCTGCCACACGCCGAAAGGCAGCTTGCAGGGTAAACACATAGACATCACTTATTTCATAACATACAGGCTAATGTTTATTGACCTTCAACTGCAAGATTTGTGCGTAAAAAGCAAACATTAGCAAATTAAATTTTTTAGTCGACTTGAATTAGCATCTATTTCTATGATGAAGAATAGTTCGCTTAGTTACAGATGGGTTATAGAGGCGTTTGAAATATGGACATGGAGAAAAATGGAAGGTATAATCTGGAATGATAGAGTAAGAAATGAGGAGGTCCTTCAGCGCGTGGGATGTTTAATACACAGAAGGAATAAGTGAGGTGAATTCCTTGAGGTGAAAAGAAATGGACAACGATATCTACCAATAAATTCAATGGTTCTAGTCCAGGCGTAATCAGTTTCTATTCCCTTTGGCCATTTCTATTATTGNATGTTCCTTTTTGATGTGTCTGTACTCATTAGAAACTGTCTGAACCAATTATCATCGCCAACAATATCTTTTATAAGATTCAAATTTTTTATCAGTGTTTCAGGTGAATTTTCCATAGCACATAGCTGAACCACATTATAACCATTTTCTGTACTGCCTTCTAGCATGTCCTTAATCTCATGTTTTTCAAGATGTGCATCACAGAATAGCATGAGGTCCTTCAGATAAATATCTCCTTCAGAAGCTAAATGAAAAATGTTTTTTCCTGATTGGCCTCTACTCATTAGAGAGTGTTTAAACCAAAAATCATCATCCACAAATTCTTTTATGAAATTCAAATTCTCAATAGCTGTCTCAGGTGAATTTTTCATAGCACACAGTTGAATCACATTATAACCATTTTCTGTACTGCTGTCTAGCATGTCCTTAATCTCATGTTTTTCAAGATGTGCATCACAGAATAGCATGAGGTCCTTCAGATAAATATCTCCTTCAGCAGCTAATTGAAAAATGTTTCTTCCTGAATTGTCTCCACTTATTAATAACCGTTTGAAACATTCATCGTCAACAAATTCTTTTATAAGACCCCAATTTTTCAGAATGGTTTCAGGTGAATCTTTGATAACCAAGCGATGTTTTAGACTACCTCCTTGATTGGCTAAGAACATTTCTTCAATTTCACCTTTCTTAAGGTGAATATTGCATAATTTTAGCAGTACATCAAGATTCGTATTTGTAACACTGTCAATATCAGATTTGATTTCCTCATTAAAATTATGGGCATAATGGATGATTCCTAACATATACAAATATAATGGTACACCCATACCTTCAAGAGTTTTCTTATCCAAGGAACACTTGCCAAGAATAGTTTCGGCTATTTTGGTGAGATCAAGTTCTTCAATCTGGGACCTTAACACATCCAAAGGCTCTCCATACTTTATATTTTGTAATGCATTCATTAGTTCCTTGTATTCTTGGTCTAACTTATTCCATTGCCTTTTTGACTGTTGAATGATACTTTGAATCTTTCCTGGAACTGCGTTTTCATCTTTGTGTGAGGTATTCAGTCCTTCTCCATAAGGATACTTCAATTTCCATTTCCATAGATTTCCCAGGTATCTGACCTGTGCTTCCCGTGAAAGAGGAACCAACTCGTGTGAGTACGTATTCAGCAGTTCCTCCAATTCCCTCTGGTTCTGCTTCCTTGTGGTCACTACCATCTTTGCATGCGTCTCGTCTTTCAAGGTAGAGAGGAGCTTCAGGGCACTTTCCTTAAATTTAAATGGAATTCCATCAATTCCATCAAAAAATAGATATATACCCTCAAACGTATAGAATTTCCTGAAAATCTGTTTTTGCAATTCGCTAATTCCTATCATGTGGAAGAAGTGATTAAGAACATCTACATGGGAACTGTGTTGGTTAATGTGAGCCAAAGATTGTTCCAGCTTCTTCATGGAAAATTTCTTAAAATCAATCCTAAATAACCATGAATCGTGCTTGTCCTTCCTTAAATGACCGATGAGGCTGGTAAGGACAGTGGATTTTCCACATCCAGCCTTGTCAGAAATAATGACGATCCGTTGATAAAACAGGAATTTCAACATCTCCTTTTCACTTAGAGTGATTTCTTTCAGATATTCTTTAAAAGCGTCATCAGTTGATCTAGAGCTCTTAAGAATGAATTCTTTCCCAGTATAATGCAGCCAAATCTTACTTTTCCTTCTGTTTTTCTTTGCGAACTTCTCAAAACTCATGGATCCTTTATCATTCACGATAAATATTGATTTTTCGTCTTCGATTGCATCATCGGATCCCTGAAGCCACTGTACCATTGTTTCATCTATGGACCACACCTGAAAGTCTTCCTTGCTCAAGCCAGACAAGAAAATACTTGTATCTTGCGGAATATTTTTAAAAATATTCTTATCCTTATCCACAATCATTGTCCTAAATTCTCTTTCTATATACGTCCCCAAGTTGTAACCATCAGAAAACAGTTCTCCTACATCACTGATTTCAAACACTTCACCATTCATTATTTTAATTATATCCTTTTCACTGAAAATATCGGGAATGTCTTCTTTCTCCAAGGAAAGAAATTGCTTCCTTCCATTAAATGTACATTCGATATGCATTGCGCGAAAGACTTTGTACTCTTCGGTCAAATTCTGCCATATGTAATTTGCAGTCTTGGGTTCGAATTTTTGACCAAGTATACGGGACCCTGTAATTATGATTATTTTTATGCTCTTAGTTTTCAGTTCATCATACATGTAATATATTGATAGAACCACTTACACTCACCCACAATTTCCTCAATAACCTTCAAATTTGGAATCAAAATTTCAATATCATTTATGAAAGCTAGTACCTGAATAGCATTCTCACCGCCATTATCAGATGCAAGAAACATTTCTTTTAATTCATCCTCATCAAGATGATGACCACAAAACCTCAGCAGTTTCTCTAAGTGTATATTTCGTGCTGAAACTAAATGAAAGATGTTTTTCTTTGATTCGTCTTCACTCATTAGAAGCTGTCTGAAAAATTCCTCATCGCCAACAATATCTTTCATAAGATTCATATTCTTTATCAATGTCTCGGATGAATTTTTCAAAAAACAGAGATGAATCACATTATAACCATTTTCAGTTCTACTACTTAGCATGTCCTTAATCTCCTGTTTTTCAAGATTAGCATTAAAGAATAGCAAGAGATCCTTCTGATGTATATCCTTTAAAAAAGCTAAATGAAAAATGTTACTTTTTGATTCGTTTGTACTCCTGAGAAAATGTCTGAACCAATAATCATCATTAACAGTATCTTTTATAAGATTCAAATTCTTTTTCAATGTCTCGGATGAATTTTTCAAAAAACAGAGATGAATCACATTGTAACCATTTTCTGTACTGCTACTGAGCATGTCCTTAATCTCCTGTTTTTCAAGATGGGCATCACAGAATTGCAAGAGGTTATTAAGATAAATATCCTCTTCAGCAGCTAATTGAAAAATGTTTTTTCCTGATTGGCCTCTACTCATTAGAAGATCTTTCAACCAATAATCATCATCCACAAATTCTTTTATAAGATTAAAATTAGATGATAATGTTTCGGATGAATTTTTCATAGCACATATTTGAATCACATTGTAACCATCTTCATTGCTGCTACTGAGCATGTCCTTAATCTCCTCTTTTTCAAGATGTGCATCACAGAATTGCAAGAGGTTATTAAGATAAATATCCTCTTCAGCAGCTAATTGAAAAATGTTTTTTCCTGATTGGCCTCTACTCATTAGAAGCCGTTCGAACCAATAATCATCATCCACAAATTCTTTTATGAAATCCAAATTATCAATACCTGTCACAGGTGAATTTTTCATAGCACATAGTTGAATCACATTGTAACCATTTTCAGTTCTGCTACTGAGCATGCCCTTAATCTCATGTTTTTCAAGATGTGGATCACAGAATAGCATGAGGTCCTTCAGATAAATATCTCCTTCAGCAGCTAAATGAAAAATGTTTTTTCCTGATTGGCCTCTACTCATTAGAAGCCGTTCGAACCAAAAATCATCATCCACAAATTCTTTTATGAAATCCAAATTATCAATACCTGTCACAGGTGAATTTTTCATAGCACATAGTTGAATCACATTATAACCATTTTCAGTTCTGCTACTTATCATGCCCTTAATCTCCCGTTTTTGAAGATGGGCCTTACAGGATAGCATGAGGTCCTTCAGATAAATATCTCCTTCAGCAGCTAAATGAAAAATGTTTTTTCCTGATTGGCCTCTACTCATTAGAAGCCGTTCGAACCAAAAATCATCATCCACAAATTCTTTTATGAAATCCAAATTATCAATACCTGTCACAGGTGAATTTTTCATAGCACATAGTTGAATCACATTATAACCATTTTCAGT
>KZ309210.1:41364-55856 GCA_000376725.2 Ladona fulva | reverse complement strand
TATGCTGACCTTGCTTAGTTTATGATGAGTTCGCTTAGTTTTCTGATGAGTATGCTTAGTTTATGATTTCTTCGCTTAGTTTTGTGAAAAGTATGCTTAGTTTGTTCTGGGTTCCGTTACTTTACTATGTGTCTGCTCACTTTATGCTGACTTTGCTTAGTTTATGATGAGTTCGCTTAGTTTTCTGATGAGTATGCTTAGTTTATGATGAGTTCGATTAGTTTTGTGAAAAGTATGCTTAGTTTGTGCTGGGTTCCGTTACTTTACTATGTGTCTGCTCACTTTATGCTGACTTTGCTTAGTTTATGACGAGTTCGCTTAGTGTTTTGATGAGTATGCTTGATTTATGATTTCTTCGCTTAGTTTTGTGAAATGTATGCTTAGTTTATGGTTTAAAATATATTTATTCATCAGCAAAAGCTGTTTCCTAATTTTACTAGAAAAACATAAATCCAGCGATGGAAATGGATTTCATGGTAGCTAAACTCATTCTGGTCTTACTATATGTTAAATGTTAGATGGTCATGTTTCATGTCTATATATTCTTTGCTGAAGAATGCATAAAAATGTGACGTTGGAATATTTTCAGTGTTTCCTCGTAGAAGTTGATAAAAAGATGGAGGGAAAGCGCCAACTGGAGGATGATATCGCTGCATCCACATCTACCGGTCAATCAGGATTGTATCCTAAGCGTTGGAGAGAAATGAAGGTGAGACATCTAGACTCTCACTTATTTATTACAAAGTAAGAGTTAGTAATATTTTATAATGACAGTGGGATGGCGGATAAAATGCCATATTGTAATATTCTCCGGTCTGGGTGGATCAGGAAAATTCTGATGAAATTAGAATTCCGGAAAATCCACCAAAACAGTTTATTAGATTATTTTTGTGGTCTATCAGTTGCATATGACGAGAGGTAGATAGCCGAAAACATGGTGAATAAGTCACCAGTGTAATTAACAAATAACATTAAGCAAAAAATAACAATAGTAATAACCCTCAATTAACATTACAGTAATAATATAGTCGATTCGGACTTGTCCCGATAATTACACAAAATAATATGACGATATGTGATATGGTCCATTAACAACAGGTTGAAATATCAGATAACTTAACTGAAGACACTTTGCCAATAACTTCTTGGTCTTAAACACAATCAAAATTTCTTCACAAATTGTCCGCGTTGAAATCACTTCCTCAAGGTGACTCTCGTTACACCCTGACGTCTCTCTCCTCCAAGCGTCCGACTCGAACTACCAGTGGGTCTTCCCTCACGGGGCAATAAGGCCAAAATGCAGAAAACAAAGGACAATAGAAATTCGCAAATTTGTGGGAATCAAGAGGCGGCCAATAACCTTTCCGGAAATCATCGGAACTGTCCGTGACAGCAGCTAGTTCAAGCCTTAATCTTATATATTTGCTTGTATACTTGCTTGCTGGATGTAAAAGGAGGGTTCAACGAAGGCCATTTTGTCAAACATCTTGACAAAGTGTCATTGATAAGCAATTAGTGCTCAATAGAGACAAATTTTCAGTATTTAACCTCTTCGAAAAAAAATTATTATTCATGGTTACTCATACAATCTTCTTTTATTGGCAGTAGAATCGGTGGAATATTTTGGAGTAACTCTCACGAAAAACTTAACGTGGGGTACCCACATCCATTACCTTTGCGGAAAAGCACTTAAGGGGATTGGATATCGTTTAAACAAGCCATTTCAGAACCTCAGAAAAGATCCTTCTTCTTAATCCATTACTTCCGTTATGATGATTGTGTGTGAGAAGAGGAAGAAGGGAAGTGGTGGAATGGTGGCCTCGAACCTAGCGCCGAAGCTCTTTCGATCTATTTGCTGCACAATGCGCTGGACATGTTGCTCAAATTTCACGATTACGGAAATTGTGTGAAACTTACGAACTTGGAAAGTACCTGGATTCGAAGATAAAGGATTAAGCTAAAATCATGTCCCAGAAGATTTTCGTATCACTTCTTATTGCTGAGTACCACTACAACGAAAGGGATAGATTTGTATGTATGTTCTCTAATTTATTTCTCCATTATGGTTTGCATGAACCTATCAAAGAATGTATGCAAGTGTAGCAATATCTTTTACGCATCGAATGGTGGAAACAGAAATATTTTATCTATATCTATGCAATCATGGCGATGCTATTGCCAACAGCCTGCAAACGGATATTCAGGCCTTGTATCCATTGGCCTTAAGGAACTCGGCTTCGTTAAGAGAATAGTCGGTCGGAGCGAATAAATAGTCAATGAGCGGTTTTATTTCGCGTTAGTTAGACGTCACTTTGAATGCGCGTTTTACGTGGGCCGATAAATGTTTTCTTCGAGTATTACATAAAGCATAGCAAAAGGCGATACCTTCCACAGAAAATTGTAACGACAAATCAGTGAGCGTTACTCAAATGCACCAGGACGCAGGATGAGAATCTCTAGAATATATAAACAAATCCCTAAATTAATTAATAAATTGAGGGAAAATACTTCCGTAGAAGATGTAGCGTCATTCTTGTTACACAGATCCTTCTGATTACGTTGAAAAATCAGAGAAGTGGGTGCTAGAACTAGTGGTTTCAATAAATTTCAATAAAGATTTGAAGTAAATTTATTAGTTGTTTCAAAAGCATTGGAAATTAATGTATTCGATATTTACAGACAACTCTAGAGAAAATATCGGAAACCGTGGTAAGGAAGCGACCTCTGGTTGACGAAGCTGGAGCATCAACATCTACAGCACCTCCAGAAGTAATTCCCAAGCGTCGGAGAGAATCTCAGGTAAGAGAAATCGAGTTCCAGAGAAGACCAGGGTTCACCCATACCCGTTTTCTATGTTTATTTACCTGAAGGGGGTTTCCTTTCCATCACTTTGTGTGGCCGGTGCTTCTATGAAGCCATGACAGCGAACGATGCCACCATGTGGACCAACTCGCAACGTCCTTGCCCACAAAGTATCCCGAATAGCTTGGAAAATGTTCTGCCGGGATAGCTCAACGGACAGAGCACCCGACCGGCAATTGGGAGACCCGGGTTCGATCGAGACTTAGGTTCGACTGAGTGTAACTCATCGCTAACAAAGCGAACTCATCATTAACTTAGCAGAGTCGCCATAAACTAAGTATACTCATCATAAGCTAAGCAGACTTAACATAAACTATCAGAATCCAAGTTCCACAATTCCATGACAAAATTTAGCGATGTTTCACGATTGTGAGACGACCAAAAGGTGCCAATATTGTTCTGTAATGATATGTTTATTCCAATTGATGTCTTCAAAGTATAATTGATCCAAATTTAATGCTTTGAAAGGAGGAATTTAATAGTAGGAGTCGTTGAGAAACTTTATAGTTTCGTATATAGTTTCAATGGAAACTAGTTATTATTAGAGATAAATCAATTCCATAATATTAGGACTTTTAGATTTGTATTAATTCACCATATATTTTAGTTGTAAGTTGAATTTATTTGAGTAATTTTTTATATCTATGACTCAGAGGTTAGGGGTAAGAGAGCCATTGGGCCTAACCTCGCCGTAAGGGTGAAATAAATAAATAAATATCCACAGGTTGATAGCTGGATATAAAAGTTTAACAATTACTTGAATGTAATCTGTGGTAACAGTATATACATATTTCTTAGTGATTTTTTAAAACATGACGTCCTATCAGATTTCACTTGATACAATCATGGGAATTATTATATTTAAAACTGCGTTCCTGCTATCGTTAATTAATAAATTATATCTTTTTAATTTGTCTTTTGATACAAGAGAGTGAAGAATACATTTTTCATTTCTTTCATTGCATTTGTACTCGTATTAGTTAGGATTATTGCTATAATATTATGAAATTGAACGATAAGTAGATAGGTATAAGTGGTTATAAATAAATCATTATTAAATGCTACAGGAAATGTTACTGTGCAGCACTTCACTCCTCTGAAATTATGTTGGAAGGCAAGGTCAACCTACCTCATTCATTCTCTTTCTAATAAGTATGTTTCATTACCTCTCCAGAGTATTTGGAATCAAATTTTGGAGGGACCGGCCCCTGGGCTGAATATTGTTCAGAAAGACTGTTGAAGTTAAAATTCGACCAGGATTTGAAAACATTGTTGCGAGAGAAAAAATACAGTAACTAGTCTAGGAAAAATTAAATTTGCAATCATACGGCAATAAACACAGTAATCAAGACCCGAGTTTCGATGCAAAGCGTCATCATCATTTNATTAAAGTTTGCTGCGATGCAGACGTGATTAAAGGAAACTAATGGAAAAACCGATTATGCCAGATTTTAGTATGGTTTTTGATTTGTTATAGTTTTGTGCTCAAATAGGGATCTCTGCTCATTTTACGCAACAAAATGGCGGACACCTTTTTCGCCCAATTTTTGAGATAAAGTGAGGAAAGCAACTAGGAAAACGGCGCCAAACTATCGAGTCTCGTATACCACGTCAATGTCTAAGGTTTTCTAATATAGAATGCGAAGAAGCTGTTTCGATTCACCCTGGGATTGCGATGGCTTTTTCGATCCCGCGGCATGGCCCGGCTAAGCGCCACGGTCACTAAGAATTCAGTCGCGTTCCCTATTCGGCAGTCTTATTATGTTTGACACCCTGTATCTTTTTGACGCGGAGAAAAAACGAAAAATAAAAGGCAGAACAACAAAATTCAATATTTTCTGAATACCTATGCGAAGTTACACGTTCCTCACTCTAAAAAACCATTTTTGGCCTCCTGGCCAGCTTTTTTCGATTCTAGCCCACTGTGCGTTGTTTGGAAGCGCGATGGCAGGGATCTCTTTCTCAGGGAAGATCCACTCTTGTTTACTTGAGTGGACACTAACTCTACAGTCACCAACTAAACAACAAGAACTCAAGTTAAGGATGACAAGGATAAGTGTAGATAGCTTGAACATCGGCGAGAGTTAGCCTAGAATACGCTAAGTTCGGTCAAAATAAGTTAAGTTCGTTTAGAACACGCTTTCTTAGCTTTGAATATTTTTTTATCGCTTAAGACACGCCTTTTTCGTTTGCAATGGGCTGACTTTGCTTAGAACACGATATTTTTGCTCAGAAAACGTTGAGTTCGCTTAGAGCAGCTTTCGTCGTTAAAATACGTTGTCTTCACTTAGAAGACGGTTTCGTCGCTTAGAATACGTTGAGTATGCTTAGAACACTCTTTCTTTGCTTGGAAACGATGTGTTTGCTTAGAACACGCTTTCGTCGCTGAGAATACGCTGAGTACGCTTAGAACAAACACGCTTTCGTCGCTTAGAATACGTTGAGTTTGCTCAGAACACTCTTTCTTTGCTTGGAAACGATGTGTTTGCTTAGAACACGCTTTCGTCGCTGAGAATACGCTGAGTACGCTTAGAACAAACACGCTTTCGTCGCTTAGAATACGTTGAGTTTGCTCAGAACACTCTTTCTTTGCTTGGAAACGATGTGTTTGCTTAGAACACGCTTTCGTCGCTGAGAATACGCTGAGTACGCTTAGAACAAACACGCTTTCGTCGCTTAGAATACGTTGAGTTTGCTCAGAACACTCTTTCTTTGCTTGGAAACGATGTGTTTGCTTAGAACACGCTTTCGTCGCTGAGAATACGCTGAGTACGCTTAGAACAAACACGCTTTCGTCGCTTAGAATACGTTGAGTTTGCTCAGAACACTCTTTCTTTGCTTGGAAACGATGTGTTTGCTTAGAACACGCTTTCGTCGCTGAGAATACGCTGAGTACGCTTAGAACAAACACGCTTTCGTCGCTTAGAATACGTTGAGTTTGCTCAGAACACTCTTTCTTTGCTTGGAAACGATGTGTTTGCTTAGAACACGCTTTCGTCGCTGAGAATACGCTGAGTACGCTTAGAACAAACACGCTTTCGTCGCTTAGAATACGTTGAGTTTGCTCAGAACACTCTTTCTTTGCTTGGAAACGATGTGTTTGCTTAGAACACGCTTTCGTCGCTGAGAATACGCTGAGTACGCTTAGAACAAACACGCTTTCGTCGCTTAGAATACGTTGAGTTTGCTCAGAACACTCTTTCTTTGCTTGGAAACGATGTGTTTGCTTAGAACACGCTTTCGTCGCTGAGAATACGCTGAGTACGCTTAGAACAAACACGCTTTCGTCGCTTAGAATACGTTGAGTTTGCTCAGAACACTCTTTCTTTGCTTGGAAACGATGTGTTTGCTTAGAACACGCTTTCGTCGCTGAGAATACGCTGAGTACGCTTAGAACAAACACGCTTTCGTCGCTTAGAATACGTTGAGTTTGCTCAGAACACTCTTTCTTTGCTTGGAAACGATGTGTTTGCTTAGAACACGCTTTCGTCGCTGAGAATACGCTGAGTACGCTTAGAACAAACACGCTTTCGTCGCTTAGAATACGTTGAGTTTGCTCAGAACACTCTTTCTTTGCTTGGAAACGATGTGTTTGCTTAGAACACGCTTTCGTCGCTGAGAATACGCTGAGTACGCTTAGAACAAACACGCTTTCGTCGCTTAGAATACGTTGAGTTTGCTCAGAACACTCTTTCTTTGCTTGGAAACGATGTGTTTGCTTAGAACACGCTTTCGTCGCTGAGAATACGCTGAGTACGCTTAGAACAAACACGCTTTCGTCGCTTAGAATACGTTGAGTTTGCTCAGAACACTCTTTCTTTGCTTGGAAACGATGTGTTTGCTTAGAACACGCTTTCGTCGCTGAGAATACGCTGAGTACGCTTAGAACAAACACGCTTTCGTCGCTTAGAATACGTTGAGTTTGCTCAGAACACTCTTTCTTTGCTTGGAAACGATGTGTTTGCTTAGAACACGCTTTCGTCGCTGAGAATACGCTGAGTACGCTTAGAACAAACACGCTTTCGTCGCTTAGAATACGTTGAGTTTGCTCAGAACACTCTTTCTTTGCTTGGAAACGATGTGTTTGCTTAGAACACGCTTTCGTCGCTGAGAATACGCTGAGTACGCTTAGAACAAACACGCTTTCGTCGCTTAGAATACGTTGAGTTTGCTCAGAACACTCTTTCTTTGCTTGGAAACGATGTGTTTGCTTAGAACACGCTTTCGTCGCTGAGAATACGCTGAGTACGCTTAGAACAAACACGCTTTCGTCGCTTAGAATACGTTGAGTTTGCTCAGAACACTCTTTCTTTGCTTGGAAACGATGTGTTTGCTTAGAACACGCTTTCGTCGCTGAGAATACGCTGAGTACGCTTAGAACAAACACGCTTTCGTCGCTTAGAATACGTTGAGTTTGCTCAGAACACTCTTTCTTTGCTTGGAAACGATGTGTTTGCTTAGAACACGCTTTCGTCGCTGAGAATACGCTGAGTACGCTTAGAACAAACACGCTTTCGTCGCTTAGAATACGTTGAGTTTGCTCAGAACACTCTTTCTTTGCTTGGAAACGATGTGTTTGCTTAGAACACGCTTTCGTCGCTGAGAATACGCTGAGTACGCTTAGAACAAACACGCTTTCGTCGCTTAGAATACGTTGAGTTTGCTCAGAACACTCTTTCTTTGCTTGGAAACGATGTGTTTGCTTAGAACACGCTTTCGTCGCTGAGAATACGCTGAGTACGCTTAGAACAAACACGCTTTCGTCGCTTAGAATACGTTGAGTTTGCTCAGAACACTCTTTCTTTGCTTGGAAACGATGTGTTTGCTTAGAACACGCTTTCGTCGCTGAGAATACGCTGAGTACGCTTAGAACAAACACGCTTTCGTCGCTTAGAATACGTTGAGTTTGCTCAGAACACTCTTTCTTTGCTTGGAAACGATGTGTTTGCTTAGAACACGCTTTCGTCGCTGAGAATACGCTGAGTACGCTTAGAACAAACACGCTTTCGTCGCTTAGAATACGTTGAGTTTGCTCAGAACACTCTTTCTTTGCTTGGAAACGATGTGTTTGCTTAGAACACGCTTTCGTCGCTGAGAATACGCTGAGTACGCTTAGAACAAACACGCTTTCGTCGCTTAGAATACGTTGAGTTTGCTCAGAACACTCTTTCTTTGCTTGGAAACGATGTGTTTGCTTAGAACACGCTTTCGTCGCTGAGAATACGCTGAGTACGCTTAGAACAAACACGCTTTCGTCGCTTAGAATACGTTGAGTTTGCTTAGAACACTCTTTCTTTGCTTGGAAACGATGTGTTTGCTTAGAACACGCTTTCGTCGCTGAGAATACGCTGAGTACGCTTAGAACAAACACGCTTTCGTCGCTTAGAATACGTTGAGTTTGCTCAGAACACTCTTTCTTTGCTTGGAAACGATGTGTTTGCTTAGAACACGCTTTCTTTGCTTGGAATACGCTTTCTTTGCTTGGAATACACTGAGTTTACTTAGAATATGATTTCTTTCCTTAGAATACGTTGAGTTCCATTACAAATTGTTGAGTTTTCTTAAAATGCTTTTTATTCAGGCTTAGCTTACGCTTAGTTATCTTAGAACACGCTTTCTTAGCTTAGAGTTCGCTGAGTACGCTTAGAAAAGGGAAAACACGCTTTCGTGTTTAAGCGAATAAAAGTTTATTTTGCTCGTAATGAACGTATGAATTTAACAAATGAATAATTTGGTCCACCCCTGTTATAGCTTCACGATTTTCATATCCCCCGATGGTCACTCTTTACAGCCAGCTGTGATTACAATTTCGGTACTAGAATTAGCCTGTCTGTTGAAACATCTTTCTGGAATGTTAGAGGAATGAAGCACTGCCTGAATTAATTGGATATCGGATCCGATTTGGCTGCCACGAAACACTTTCCTTAAGTTAATTGGATGGTCTACAAAAGCAACTCAAGTTTACAGTCGAGAAGGGATAGCACCCTTGCATAGCAACAGTTGAGTTCGTTATTGATGATTCTGTGTTCTTCCAGGAGCAGTCCCTTGGAGATCTGGACCAATTGGAGCAGAAGGAAATGGACCAAGAGGATTTTAAGACATTGCACGAGGCCATTGAGTGTGGAGACTTGGAAAAAGTGCGGCAAATTGTATACGATCACATGGAGGAACAGTATTTCCTACTGGGAAATACATCGGCTCTGTTGAGGGCCTTCTCGTGTGAGAAATACGATATCGCCTCTTTTTTAATTAGCAAAGGAGCCAGGTTTGTTGGTTCAGAAGCCAATGACGTTTATCGTTTTGATGTAGATCTGCCTCGTATGAATCATGTCCTATTTGAATATTACAAAACATCAGAGAGGTCGTGCGTTTACAGATTAATGTCATTGACCCAGTCTCCTCAGGGCTTAGATGGACAGAAACAGAATGCACTTATGTCTATGTACGAACGCTTCTTTGAGTCTGGAATCATCAGATCGTTGATGAAGGTCTTAGAAAGTGTAGAATTTACCATAGTATTTGATTTTAAATCTATTGCTGTGAACCGAATTGACTTTGGATTGACCTTATCACGTTCAGATGAAATTTTTATTGGAGGTAAGAATTTATTGTCTGACAATCCTCATAAGAGAGCTGAAGTATACGGTGTGGTGGCAGAAGAACTGTGCCACCTTGCTATGACGACTTTGTTTAATAATAATGCAAAGCCTTACTTGGAAGAGGATTCCGAGTTGATTCAGGAATTCCAAGAAATTGTCCATGCTGTCAAATCATTAACAGACCGTTCCTCTCCCATTGAATCCGTTATTAAGGATGTTTTTACAAGCTATAGTCATCCCTATTGGGAATGCGAGTTGATAGCTCGCGTTCCCCATGTAATCGGAATTTATGGGGAAGAATTGGGGAGGAGTATATTTCTGGAATGCTCTGAATTATATAGACTTCTCGCTTACTATGAACACAACGTACTTCCAAAGTGCAGAGAGTACACGGATTCACTGTTAAACACAAAATCCGATCGCGTTATGAAGCAGTTAACGGGGAAGAGTGAGCGCTTTTCATTCAAAGAAAAGCGGATACGTCCCCTGAGAGAAGATTTCCCATCGTTTGAAGACTACGTGGTGGTTCAGGAAGGCGTTTCTGTGATATCCACCAACAGTATAAAGTTGAGTGCGTTACACGTCTATCATGATTTAAAACTGGAATATGGAGACCAATTGGAGAAGAAGTGCCTCTTCTTCGGGGGAGAATACTTCGAAAAGAAAAGGGACGAAATACTGGAGGTGTTGAAATGTAAACTTTGTGAGTATTTTGTTCTCCTTCTGGACGACGAGGAGCTCCATCATCGGAGATTGTTATGTGAATACGTTGATGAATTTGAACCATTCAAAAATGAGGAAATGCGTGTGATAATGCTATCCAACTCGCAGATCCTTGGCCCAGAATTTCAAGAAAAGGCTCTCGAGTATAAATGGGACGATTTAACTGAAGAGTACAAAGATTTCCGCACGAGGCCTGTAGAATACATTTTCAAAGGGAAAAGGGAGTTTATATACATGAACAAGGAAGACGTCCCCGCACTACTCAGCGAAAACGACATTCAGGAAATAATCAGCGGAAATCTTATTGAGATTCAAGATGGTGCGTGCCTTTATTCTCAGGGTTTCAACCCGGAAACATACATAGAGAGACAATTTCAGGCGACGGCTATCGACAGAGTGTTTTTTAAGAAATTACCACCTGGAATTTATATTTTCTTGTCTGGATTCAAAAAGGGTGAACTGAAAGAGTTGCCATTCGATGAAAAACTGGTGCAGTGGCTTAAGGGATCCCATGATGAGATTCAAAGTGACAAATCTATGTTCATTATTAATGAGGCCACACCAAAGTCTTTTGAGGAATTTAGAAAGAGAAATCCCAGTAAAAAATGCATTTGGCTGCATTATCATGAGGAAGAGTTTTATGTGAGAAACTTAAGTTCTTCTGGTGATGTTTTCAGTAATCATTTAAAACTGAAAACTTTCAGTGAAGACGAATTGCTGAATTTCTTGGAAGGGGAAAGAACTGTTATATTATCTGATAATGCTGGATATGGCAAATCAACTGTCATATCCAACCTTATTGGTCATGTGAGCAGAAATAATTATCGATCTTGGAATTGGAGAGTTAATTTCAGTAACTTTTCGGAATGTAGACGAGATCCTCTCTCCTTAGTCCATATTCAGGAAAACAGTACTGATGAGGACATTCTAGATCATCTTTTTTTAATGTTAGGATTAAAAAATGGCTTCGAGAGAGAACTTTTCAGGAAACTCAGCAAAGATGGGCATTGTTTTTTATTTTTCGATGGTTTTGATGAAATTCCATCAGAATATGTAAGCAACGCCCTGAAGCTCCTCTCCACTGTGAGGAAACAGACTGCTGTGAATATGTTAATCTCAACTAGAAAACATCACCAGAAAGAATTGGAACAGCTGTTTAACACTTACTCTCATGAATTGGCCCCAATTTCGAAGGAATATCAAGTGAGATTCTTGGAAAAACTGTGGAAAAGCAAATTGAAGTATCCGTATGGCAAAATGACATCCCATAATGTTAAGGAAGGAGTTGCTAATAAAATTAGAAGTATCGTAATGCAATCAGATGAAGGAAAGACTGAATTATTCCAAGAAAGGATAGACTTCATCATTGCATTGAAAGAAATAGATTTGAATGATACATTACATTCAGTAAGATTGAGGATAGATGAACTGAATTTCAGCAAAGTAGCTGAACATGTAATTAGGGAGACTTCATTGAATGTGGATTTGTTAGAATTCACGGGGACCCCGTTGCACTTGTTTATGATTGGAACAATTTATTTTGATAGCAATTTCAATGTAGAAATCCAAAGTAACATCTATAGTATTTATTCCAAATTCGTAGACCAGAAGATTCTTATTTATGTGGAGGAGAAACAGGGGATTCTGTATCACGGAAGGGGAAGGAAATTTATGATGGAAAAGGAAAGGAAAGACGCTTATAGGATTCATATGGAATTGGCGAATGAGCTAATGGAAAAGGGCAGAATTGACAGCAGAATGAGTAAAGAAGACTTGGAACTGTGTACTGCACTTGGAATTGTATGTATCAAAGGTGGGGAAATTAGTTTTGTGGACCAAACATTTGCAAAGTTTTTCAAAGCAGAATCCATTAGGATTTGTTTGAATAAAAAGGGTTTCATTGATATGCTTCTTAAAGTAAAGTATAACGTGGTTAGAATATTCCTTTCAAGTGCTTTGGAAAACAATAATTTTGAGAATCTCACGAAAGATTTCTTTAAAGATGTGGACTTTCTTTTTAATGTTCTGGAGATGTTTGTTCGTGAATCTCTATCCTCTGATTGTGGGTTCCACAACTTTGAGTTAAATTTAGACGTATTCTGTGTTGCTAAAATAGTAAAATCCTTATTAGAAACGTTTCAAAAAATGATTGATGCGGATTTCTTAAATGGTTTTATTGTAAAATTGGAATCTAGATTACTATCACTACCAAATTGGTATTGTATCGGGGGTTGTGTTACTGTAAATATGTTAAAAATGCTGTTGAATCGAAATTTTAAGGTTTACGTGAAGATGATCTTAGGTTTGGTGAGATATTCAGTAAATCCAGGAGATGTTACTGATATTCTGAGAGAATGCATTTCCATTGAAAAAGGCACTAGCTGCCAAAGTGAGAGTGAAGCGGGAGAAATTGTTAAGAAAGATTCTGAGTGTCTCCTGAAATTGTTTAGAAATACGGATGATAAAAAAAGAGGTACACTTCAATACGCTTTATGTAATAGAGAAATGATAGTTAATATTTTGAGTTTTTCAAAGGAAGCTTTGGGAGAAGAGCAATTTTTCGTGGAAATCATTCAAAGTCAAGAATATAGAAATGCAATGGAGACATTTATAGAAAATGTAGACAAGGATAGAATGCTCTGGTTGTTAAAGCAACTTCGCTCTATTTCAGAAGGTGGAATTAGAAAACTTTTTGATGTGCGTCTTAAGTGTAAGATAATTCAGAAAGCACTGAATTTCAAATATGATTTGGGCAATTTATTTTAGGAGATGAGGTTCATTTATTCAAGGCCTTGGCTATGACAATTTAAAACAAGTTCTCCTTGGAAATGAATTTGATAGTGATTCTCCTTAGTAANACCGTGCCGCGTCTCTCTCACACTGTTAAGGGAATGCTTTGTGAGCAAGACTGGCAGTCTCCACGTAGTGGCACAACCTGCCGTCCGAGGTCCTCACCGAGGCAACCGGCTCACAAAGCGGTGTTATGAGGAAATCACAAGGATAAAGGAAAGGAAGGTAACTTAGTAGGTTGTAAAACCTACGAAAATCCCAAAGGAATAACAAGTGTGAATATTATAATTACTATTTCACCCATTTAATACATCGATTTATATCTCTATAACTTCTCAAACTTACGAGAAGCAATTTACCGCATTCGACCTTAACCAGAAGTATATGTCTTTGGTGAGAATTTTTATATATAACCTCAGCAACCATTCAAATTGATTGCATACAATGCCATATTTTGAGGATAATTCCTTTGTGTTCGCGCGACTTACACTAAAATATCACTGAAGTGACTATTTCCCGGTGTACAGCTTCGTTTTCCCAATACAATACTATTGTATTTAAATGAATTTAATCCATTCCTAATCCGAATATGATTTGATCAATTTTAGAACTTCAAAATTATACCAAACTTGTGCATTATTTGCAATTTTTTGTCTCTCTGTTAAGGATCAACGGGCAATTTCGCTAGTCCCTTAACAACTATCATAAATGGCGTATTCTTCAGTTACATTTTATTTTTATTTTTTATTTCTATCTATGTTTTTGCCACTTTTTTTCGCTCCCCTTCTCATGTGAGCGTTTTCCCACACCGTGGGTTTTTCTCTGAAAGCCTCAGCCGAGGGTTTTTTTACCCCGCAATCCCATCCTTTACTTTTTACTGTATTTTTTGTAAGTTTTTAAATAATTCTTAATTCTATAACTATACCATGTATGATTTCAGAGGTTAGGTGTAAGAGAGGCCCACATAGGCCTAACCTCCCTGAATAAAGAGTTTAATAATAAAGAAGGGGGGTGCGAAAAATCTGCACAAACCTACTGATGGTAATAACTAAAAGAAAGTAAAGCCAATAACCCTATGACCCGGAAATAAAAGGACGGTCAAAATAAAATAACACAAATAATATTCACTACAGATAGTGGACGCTGTTAATAAATCATAATAAACCATTATGAAAGTACGTAGACAAGCCATTCGAGCTGTAAATGCAGAGAAAATTTAAAATAATAATATAAAACGTGTGCGATACAAGAACAATTAGTATTTACACCTGTCATAGTCACTGCGATTCAATAGGAGTTTACTATCAATAGTTCGAAATGAAGAAAATATCAAAGACGCATAAGTTAATTAAAACATTATAAATGAAAAAAGTGTTATACACTATTTAGAAAATATTGAAAGAGCGGACGAATTATGGCAATGCGAACGATCCTTAATAAAAATAATAATAATAATACATTTATTTATTCAATGACATACAGAAGCATATATAGGACACGTCAAAAACAAAATTTTAC
>KZ309210.1:8605-41038 GCA_000376725.2 Ladona fulva | reverse complement strand
TTCTCCTTAGTAATGATTTTGATGGTGATTCTCCTTAGTAATGATTTTGATGGTTATTCTCCTTAGTAATGATTTTGATGGTGTTTCTATTTAGTAATGATTTTGATGGTGATTCTCCTTAGTAATGATTTTGATGGTGATTCTCCTTAGTAATGATTTTGATGGTTATTCTCCTTAGTAATGATTTTGATGGTTATTCTCCTTAGTAATGATTTTGATGGTGTTTCTATTTAGTAATGATTTTGATGCTGTTTATCCTTAGTAATGATTTTGATTTTCGTCATATTCAAGGAGTAATAAATGTTCTTAATAAATATGTTAAAGATCTTTCAGTCAAAAAACTCTGTCTTACATCTCAAAGCCACCCTTTATGATGAGAACTTAAAAGAATTTCTCGCTAGGAATGAAATCAAAATAAATATTTAATTTCGCAGTATTCACTTGAGTGAGAGTAAAAGAAAAGACCGGTCCAATGAAAGAAGTGAAATTGCGAGACGTGTCACATTTTGGATTAGATATTCATTCAGGCAACCTACGTGTTTTATTTTTAACTGGCAAACGCCCCCGTCAAGTTTAATGGCACTTAATTTGGTTTAAAAATAAATCTATTATCGTATATATCTGTTCCTCCTAAGCAAGAAACAGTCCGTAGTAAGATCANAATGGACCAATTTGCTTATTATCATATAAATGAAGGAATATTTTCCTAATTGGAGCAATCAAAGGCACCGGGAGAAAATCGTGTCTTAAACGAGTTTTACTGTAATTAAGTACTCGATTTCGTTTAACCATAGGCTGTTCATGAAAATAAATTAATCCCACATTATTCAAACTTGGTTTTTTGAAAGTTTTTCGTCTCCCACGAATATATTTTCTTGGGAGACCATAATATTGTTTTTTCATCTCCATAGCGACAAATTAATACAGGAAATGGTTTTGGGAAATCGGGTTGATAAAGAAAGAAATCAGTATAGCTATATGTTTTTCTCTACCATTTCCATTTCGTACTTTGCATGAACTGGAGTTTTAATAAATTGCTTCTTCCGCATTAACTCTATCGCAAATTTTACTACCTTCATGTCTAAATAGACACCTAATCCTCGTGTATTTTAAGTGCTAATGCATGAGTTTCAATCCTATAATAGCCCTGGCCGAATGAAGGGGAAATTGAAGATCCCTGAACTAGAACCTATGGCCGTATTGGCAGATATCGTTGTCTATTCCGTTATATAAATTTTCAGAACTAGCAGGGATTTCAGAAACATTAATGTACTCAAAATTCTTTACTCAACCCTTGTTCGCCCAATATTAGAATATGGCTCAATAGTCTGGTCTCCATATTATAATGAACATATNATTTTCCGTGTATTTTATCAAAGTTCTCGCAATTCCGAATTATATGAACAATTCACGACTAAAATAATATTCTATGATTATTTTCCTTTCTTGTGACACTTGTCTCAATTTCATAGGACCATCGTCTCTAATTTAATTTCATAAAGGAAACAACCTCTGCAAGCCATTAAAACGTACATACTTTACGTTCATCTCTTATGGAGACGTGTTATGGGCTCCTGGGTTCGAACTCGGGCCTTCACAGAGATGAGAATAGTTTTCCTGGGGTTTCAGAATCGTAGTAACACAATGCAGTTTGTTTCAGATCTCTAAGTGAAGCAGTTTCTGAGATAAATAGGGGGACGGACAGATGGACGGAGGGCCAGACATTTGCTTTTTATATATTTGATTTGTACAAAATGCTACAGTTTTCTAGAAGTGATTCTAAAGAGCATATTCTGGCTGAGGATGACGATAGNGTTTCACGTCTCTTAGTCAAGCCGTTCCTGATATAAATAGGGGGACGGACAGACGGACGGGCAGACATTTGCTTTTTATATATTTGATTTGTACAAAATGCTACAGTTTTCTAGAAGTGATTCTAAAGAGCATATTCTGGCTGAGGATGACGATAGAATCCATTCTATCATTACTTCCTATAAAGGAATTTCACTTTTTATGTCAAGGAATGATTATTATTATCGGTGATTTGATTATTAAATCACTGGAAAAAATACTATCACATGTCAGAAGTTTTTGAGAGTAGGCATTAAGAACAGACCAATGAAAATGCGTGAAAATGTAGAGTATTATTCCTTTTTTTAGGTATATATTGCATTTCTCATTTAAATCATGTTTATTTAATTGTTGATAATCATAATTGTAGACGATTTTACTGATTGAAAATTTGAAAATGAATTGTAATCCTTATTTATGTGTGTGATTCATAGTTTAAATAAACTTTTGTAAAGTCTATGGCATTTATCATTTGTATTTGAAAAAAGGTTCAAGAAAATCGTTGATCATTTATTAAAGACAGCAATAAGTAATAAATATNTGTAAGATATAATACCCCTTTACACGTTTTTGTTTTGATTTGTGCAATCATGACTTCAATGTGCCCATTTATTCTATGTGATTATCTATTGCTTTATTGTAATTCTTGTGTAACATTGAAAAGATCTGTAATGTCCTCTGGAGGTTTTTGGAGAGGTTTTCCTCCGGTCTTTGGGCAAATGACTTATTACAGCAATTTTCTTTTATTCCCCTGACCGTTGCCACCTGGTATATACCAAATTGCAACGATAACGTAAATAAATAAATAAATAGTAAGAAATTTTTGAGTCAATTGACTAAGCGAACTCATCATTGACTAAGCGAACTCATCATTGACTAAGCGAGCTCATCATTGACTAAGCGAGCTCATCATTGACTAAGCGAACTCATCATTGACTAAGCGAACTCATCATTGACTAAGCGAACTCATCATTGACTAAGCGAACTCATCATTGACTAAGCGAACTCATCATTGACTAAGCGAACTCATCATTGACTAAGCGAACTCATCATTGACTAAGCGAACTCATCATTGACTAAGCGAACTCATCATTGACTAAGCGAACTCATCATTGACTAAGCGAACTCATCATTGACTAAGCGAACTCATCATTGACTAAGCGAACTCATCATTGACTAAGCGAACTCATCATTGACTAAGCGAACTCATCATTGACTAAGCGAACTCATCATTGACTAAGCGAACTCATCATTGACTAAGCGAACTCATCATTGACTAAGCGAACTCATCATTGACTAAGCGAACTCATCATTGACTAAGCGAACTCATCATTGACTAAGCGAACTCATCATTGACTAAGCGAACTCATCATTGACTAAGCGAACTCATCATTGACTAAGCGAACTCATCATTGACTAAGCGAACTCATCATTGACTAAGCGAACTCATCATTGACTAAGCGAACTCATCATTGACTAAGCGAACTCATCATTGACTAAGCGAACTCATCATTGACTAAGCGAACTCATCATTGACTAAGCGAACTCATCATTGACTAAGCGAACTCATCATTGACTAAGCGAACTCATCATTGACTAAGCGAACTCATCATTGACTAAGCGAACTCATCATTGACTAAGCGAACTCATCATTGACTAAGCGAACTCATCATTGACTAAGCGAACTCATCATTGACTAAGCGAACTCATCATTGACTAAGCGAACTCATCATTGACTAAGCGAACTCATCATTGACTAAGCGAACTCATCATTGACTAAGCGAACTCATCATTGACTAAGCGAACTCATCATTGACTAAGCGAACTCATCATTGACTAAGCGAACTCATCATTGACTAAGCGAACTCATCATTGACTAAGCGAACTCATCATTGACTAAGCGAACTCATCATTGACTAAGCGAACTCATCATTGACTAAGCGAACTCATCATTGACTAAGCGAACTCATCATTGACTAAGCGAACTCATCATTGACTAAGCGAACTCATCATTGACTAAGCGAACTCATCATTGACTAAGCGAACTCATCATTGACTAAGCGAACTCATCATTGACTAAGCGAACTCATCATTGACTAAGCGAACTCATCATTGACTAAGCGAACTCATCATTGACTAAGCGAACTCATCATTGACTAAGCGAACTCATCATTGACTAAGCGAACTCATCATTGACTAAGCGAACTCATCATTGACTAAGCGAACTCATCATTGACTAAGCGAACTCATCATTGACTAAGCGAACTCATCATTGACTAAGCGAACTCATCATTGACTAAGCGAACTCATCATTGACTAAGCGAACTCATCATTGACTAAGCGAACTCATCATTGACTAAGCGAACTCATCATTGACTAAGCGAACTCATCATTGACTAAGCGAACTCATCATTGACTAAGCGAACTCATCATTGACTAAGCGAACTCATCATTGACTAAGCGAACTCATCATTGACTAAGCGAACTCATCATTGACTAAGCGAACTCATCATTGACTAAGCGAACTCATCATTGACTAAGCGAACTCATCATTGACTAAGCGAACTCATCATTGACTAAGCGAACTCATCATTGACTAAGCGAACTCATCATTGACTAAGCGAACTCATCATTGACTAAGCGAACTCATCATTGACTAAGCGAACTCATCATTGACTAAGCGAACTCATCATTGACTAAGCGAACTCATCATTGACTAAGCGAACTCATCATTGACTAAGCGAACTCATCATTGACTAAGCGAACTCATCATTGACTAAGCGAACTCATCATTGACTAAGCGAACTCATCATTGACTAAGCGAACTCATCATTGACTAAGCGAACTCATCATTGACTAAGCGAACTCATCATTGACTAAGCGAACTCATCATTGACTAAGCGAACTCATCATTGACTAAGCGAACTCATCATTGACTAAGCGAACTCATCATTGACTAAGCGAACTCATCATTGACTAAGCGAACTCATCATTGACTAAGCGAACTCATCATTGACTAAGCGAACTCATCATTGACTAAGCGAACTCATCATTGACTAAGCGAACTCATCATTGACTAAGCGAACTCATCATTGACTAAGCGAACTCATCATTGACTAAGCGAACTCATCATTGACTAAGCGAACTCATCATTGACTAAGCGAACTCATCATTGACTAAGCGAACTCATCATTGACTAAGCGAACTCATCATTGACTAAGCGAACTCATCATTGACTAAGCGAACTCATCATTGACTAAGCGAACTCATCATTGACTAAGCGAACTCATCATTGACTAAGCGAACTCATCATTGACTAAGCGAACTCATCATTGACTAAGCGAACTCATCATTGACTAAGCGAACTCATCATTGACTAAGCGAACTCATCATTGACTAAGCGAACTCATCATTGACTAAGCGAACTCATCATTGACTAAGCGAACTCATCATTGACTAAGCGAACTCATCATTGACTAAGCGAACTCATCATTGACTAAGCGAACTCATCATTGACTAAGCGAACTCATCATTGACTAAGCGAACTCATCATTGACTAAGCGAACTCATCATTGACTAAGCGAACTCATCATTGACTAAGCGAACTCATCATTGACTAAGCGAACTCATCATTGACTAAGCGAACTCATCATTGACTAAGCGAACTCATCATTGACTAAGCGAACTCATCATTGACTAAGCGAACTCATCATTGACTAAGCGAACTCATCATTGACTAAGCGAACTCATCATTGACTAAGCGAACTCATCATTGACTAAGCGAACTCATCATTGACTAAGCGAACTCATCATTGACTAAGCGAACTCATCATTGACTAAGCGAACTCATCATTGACTAAGCGAACTCATCATTGACTAAGCGAACTCATCATTGACTAAGCGAACTCATCATTGACTAAGCGAACTCATCATTGACTAAGCGAACTCATCATTGACTAAGCGAACTCATCATTGACTAAGCGAACTCATCATTGACTAAGCGAACTCATCATTGACTAAGCGAACTCATCATTGACTAAGCGAACTCATCATTGACTAAGCGAACTCATCATTGACTAAGCGAACTCATCATTGACTAAGCGAACTCATCATTGACTAAGCGAACTCATCATTGACTAAGCGAACTCATCATTGACTAAGCGAACTCATCATTGACTAAGCGAACTCATCATTGACTAAGCGAACTCATCATTGACTAAGCGAACTCATCATTGACTAAGCGAACTCATCATTGACTAAGCGAACTCATCATTGACTAAGCGAACTCATCATTGACTAAGCGAACTCATCATTGACTAAGCGAGCTCATCATTGACAAATGCCCTTCTCAAAAATACGAAAAGGATGCTTAGTTTTATAAGTAAAATAATTTATTTATTTGTTTATATTCCATGACTACCAATAGGCATCTATACTGGTGGCATTCATTTGAGGGACTAATAGAACAAAAGCTGGTATTCACCCTACTCGGGAGGGAAACCCCTCCAAAAACTTCCCAAAGGCAGCGCGTCTACATCTACATAAATACCCTGCAAGCCGCCTTACGGCGAGTGGTAGGGGATGAAAACACCGGGTTCGGACTATTTTTTAGCCTATTATTATCACGTATAGTTCGCGGAAAGAATGAATTATTTAAACGACTCGTCCTAGCATCTATTTCTCTTATTTTGCGCTCATTATCGGATCATCCAAGGTAGCAGGGGGTCTCATAATATCTACTATATCTTCCGCAAATGTACTTTCCCTAAATTTATGAAGCAATCGCAATCTAGCTTCTAGTCTCCTATCTTTTAAGGGTTCCCAACCTGCATCTGACAGCATTTTTGTAACGCTTTTTTATCGTGGCACTTCTTAACAAAACGTATCGCTTTCCGTTGTACTTTCTCGAGTTCACGGATGCATGTTTCGTCTGCTGGATCCCATATACTTGATGCATATTCAAGATGAGGCCTAACCAACGCAAAATAACATCGTTTCCTAACTTTTTCGTCACATTTACGGACAATACGCCTCATGAAACCGAGTTTTCTAGTAGGTAAGTCATTCCTTTCTCTTATTATTGATAAATTAATATTTTGCAACATCGTTTTCTGTTCGCCTTCCTTTAATTTTAATCCGTGGCGTTTTAAGCGTGTTTTTCTATTCTAAGCGACGAAAGGGTGTTTGTTCTCAGCGTACTCAACGTATTCTAAGCGATGAAAGCGTGCTCTAATATAACTCAGCGTAAGCTAAGCATTAAAAAAAGCATTTTATGAAAACTCAACGATTTTTAATCGAACTCAACGTATTCTAAGCTAAGAAATCGTATTCTAAACAAACTCGGTGTATTCCAAGCAAAGAAAGCGTGTTCAAAGCAAACTCAACGTATTCTAAGCGACGAAAGGGTGTTTGTTCTAAGCGTACTCAACGTATTCTAAGCAAACTCAGTGTATATCAAGAGAAGAAAGCGTCTTCTAAGCGAACTCTAGCAGATGTTTCAATAGACAGGCCAAATGTAGTACCGAAATTGTAATCACAGCTGCCTGTAGAGAGTGACCATCGGGGGATATGAAAGTTGTGAATCTATAATAAGTAATATAAGTAAGTAATATAAGTAAGTAATATAATAATAATTCTTTTAAATAGAACCATCGAGGAATGGAACAGTCTACCTACAGAAGTCTTTGAGCCTTTCCCAAAAAATGTCAAATGAAATGTAAAAGTAAAACTAATAAGATGACGAGTGAGCCTGCCGATAACGAAATGTGAGACGAGTAGATGATCGCAAGGTTGGGTGATGTACGGTGGGGACTTCGTGGGCCGCGTGGCCGCTACGGTAGCCGCGAAGGCCTATCAGGAACCCCGAAAGATCTTGCTTGGTCATTAGTGACGAGGGCCAATTCTGTCCGAGGATAGTTCTTAAGTTTAATGATGTATGGATTTTAAAGTTAAAGTTTAAATTGTTTGTATTTAATCAGCTTTGTTTAAGTTACTCAGCTAATGACAAAAGATGTTGTTTGTAACAAATACTTGGTAGATATGTATGTAAGACATAGAAACATTGTTTTTGTTAATTATTTTCCGTGGTATCAGTCAGTTAAATCATCTTTAGTATTGTATTAGTTGTCGAATTAGTGTAATTTGGGGTCGCCACCTGACTCACTTGTTATATTACTATTGATTTTGTAATTTCCTTCTTATACACTCTCAGGGTGTTTTCCTGCTGTGGATATTTTTTCCTAAGATATCACCGTAGGTTTTTTTTACATCCACTCCTTCTAAAGTTTTCCTCTCTATTTCTTTTCACCTACACACAAGTCTTTATGTACATAAAATCATTGACGAAAGGTTAGATGGAAGAAGAGACTTTTCAGTCTCAATCTCGCCTTTAATAAAGACCTTTACTTACTCACCGTCTAACTGCGACGGTAGTGTATGATAAGTAATAACATTTGTGACCTGCGTGATACCCGATGGAAACAATGAACATGGAACATAGATCCATATTTGTAACCAGCAGCTACTTTTAATCCCATATCGGGTTTAGTAAATTTAAACTTGTGCCGATTTTCAGTCGCCCATTGACAACTTGCCAATTGTCAAGTTTCTGACAAAATGTCCACGACAAATACGTCTCGACAAAAGGCCTTCGACCAAAAGGCCTTTGTTGAACCCTCCTCTTATACCCAGCGAGTATGGATACCCGATTCAGACTTGAAGTAGATCCTTTTGCAGACAGTTCTAACAATTTCCGAAAAGTTTATTGGCCGCCTCTTGATTCCCACGAATTTGCGAATTTCTATTTTCCTTTGTTTTCTGCATTTTGGCCTGATTGCTCCGTGAGAGAAGACCCACTGGTAGTTCGATTTGGACGCTTGGAGGGGAGAGACGTCAGTGTGTAACGATAGTCACTTTGAGGAAGTGATTTCAACGCGGACAATTTGTGAAGAAATTTTTATTGTGTTTAAGACCAGGAAGTTATTGGCAAAGTGTTTTCAGTTAAGGTATCTGATATTTCAACCTGTTGTTAATGGACCATATCACATATAGTCATATTAGTGATTATCATTTCCTCACCTTTCCTGAGGTTAAACCATTAGTGATTGCTCAGAAAAAGTGCATAAGAGTTATTCTACGAGCAAATAGGAGAGCGCATTCATTCCCTTTATTTAAAAAATGTAACATTCTTCCTGTAAGGCATTCATTTGTGTATAGGGTTCTAAGAATGTATTATAATCGAGGAGGAGAAAGGGAGAAACCTCCAGTTTATAATTTTCGAACACGTAAGTTTCTATCGTCAAAACCCAAAAAAAGAATTGTTTAGGCAGTCATATCTCTATTTAAGTTCAAAATTTTTTTCGTTTTTGCCTGCTATTATTGTGAATATTTCTAATGAAAAGAGCTTCATTAAAGCGGTCAAAGAATGGCTCCTGAATTATAAGGATATTGAATTTTTGTTAAAGAAGACTGTGTGAAAGTTTAGCGTGCTATATATTATAAGTACTATATTTTTGTTTTTAATGTAGTGACACTGGTCAAGTTTCTTTATTTTCTACATTATTTTTTCTATTGCATTTGTTTTTTTTTCCCTGAAGAGTCGGTAACTCCGAAACTGATATTTATTATCAATAGGGGTACCTATATTCCTTTGAATATTATGTTTTTATGTTATATCATGTATGTTTGTATACTTTGTAATGCAAAGGAATAAATACCATTATTATTATTATTATTTTGTGTAATTATCGGGACCAGTCCGAATCGACTATACTATTACTGTAACGTTAATTGTGAGTTATTACTATTGTTATTTTTGGCTTAATGTTATTTGTTAATTACACTGGTGACTTATTCTCAATGTTTTCGGCTATCTACCTCTCGTAATATCCAACTGATAGACCACAAAAATAATCTAAAGCACTGTTTTGGTGGATTTTCCGGAATAGCAAATTTTATCGAATTATCTGTGATGGTTAAGGTAAGGTCTAGGAAATTTAGAGAGTGGTTTGTTTCAATTTCGGAGGTGAAGGTCATGGATGGGTGGAGGGAGTTTAGCTGGTTAACTAATTGCACAATTTGTCTATCTGAGCCCTTCCATATGCACAAAATGTCGTCAACATATCTATTTATAGAATACAATGTAGAGACTGCAATAATATATATATCGGCCAGAGCGGCAAGTCATGTCGCTTTTTTCACACTTTTTTATTCTATTTGACTATTCTTTTGGGATCAGCCGCAGGACTTTATCTTGCAAAGTATTCAAACCTTTCCTTAATCCTTAAACTTCTGTAAACCTTTTGGGGGATATAATCTTTCAGTAATCATACTTCAATCCTTTAAAGAAATACCAAATGAATTGTTGAAACTTGGTAACCCTTTTAAGGGTTACCCTGATTTAGGAATTGTTAAATTATTGTAAAGAATAATGTGAATGCTAGTTAATTCATCAGAAGGTTGCTAAGCGTTTGATATAATGTTACATTTTTCAATGTTTTGCAGTGACAATTGATTAATATATTAAACAAAAGCGTAAAATTTAAACTTTTTAAACAGCCGGAAATGGAAAAGCGAATTTTCCGTGTCTTTCATCAAAGTTCTCGCACTTTTGAATTTATATGAATGATTCACGACTAAAATAATATTCTATGATCATTTTCCTTTCTTGCGACACTTGTCTCAATTTCGTAAGACCATCGTCTCTAATTTAATTCTGTAACAGAAACAACCTCTGCAAGCCTAGAGATCGTACTTTAAATTCATCTCTTATGGAAACGTATTGTGGTGTCCTGGGTTCGAACCCGGCCCTTTACAGAAGTGAATATGGTTTTCCTGTGGGTTTCAGCATCGTAGAAACACAATGCAGTTTGTTTCAGATCTCTAAGTCAAGCCGTTTCACCGAGATAAATAGTGGACGGACGATAAACATTTGCTTTTCAAATGTATGATATATAAAGGTAAGAAAATATAGAGATGGATTTCTTAATTATAAGTTAATAAATATAGGAAACGGTTTTTGATGATGGCCAAGTATATTTAACCCAACAATATTGCACATTCAAATTTCAATTTTATAACTTGTTACAATAGTTAAGAAGCGATCAACTCCTTTCTTAATATTTTTTAAACACCCATCAGGTTTACCAATATACACATTTTTACACAAGGATTATTGAAACCTGTAAGAAACATATAAGGATTACATTGGATACCAAATTTTACACTTCTTAGCAGCGTGGTTGACATTTAGGATTTTACATCAAAATGAATGGAATCTGAAGGAAAGGATACAATCTTAAGGATGGAATTAAACAATAGAACTGCTTGAAATCAATACATTCTATGCGAAGTCAACACAGAATCTGTTTAAAAAATCATCATCCAGAAAGCGTCCTTTGTAAAATTCAAACTCTTAATTATTGTATCATAAGAGATACATTTTCAAACAATAAATCCAACACACTCTGACCATTACTATTTACGCTAAGAAGCAGTCTCTTTAGTCCTTCATCTTCTAAATTATAATCGCAGAATTGCAGAATATCACTAAAACAAATCTTCCTGTTTAAGGCAGCTAAGTGAAGTATGTTACAAGAATTTTCATCATTTCTCTGTAACAATTCTGCGAACAAATCATAATTATCTATAGTTTTCTGTAAGATAATTATATTGTTAAAAATCCTTTCAGAAGATGCACTTTCAAATAAAATATGCAACGCATTCCTACCATACTTATCAAAACTACGAAGCATTTCCATAATGTCCTCTTTTTCTAGATTAGCAAAACTAAAGCTCAGATAATCACCTAAATTGCCATTGGAAGCCCCTAAGTGAAGTATGTTCTTAGATTCTCCGTCCACGCTCTGAAGAAATCCCTTCAATTTACTTTTGTCGTCCAATATATTTCTGACAATATTCAGATTTTCGATGACATTTCTCTTCTCAGAAACTAAACCGTGAATTAAGTATTTACCATCAGAATCGCGATCGAGAAGAATGTTTTTAAAATTTTCTATCCCAAAATACTCCTTATACAAATTAGTCATCTCTTCAAATGAGTTGTTCGATTCATCTCTAATGCTGAACGCTCTTCTGACCATCCTACATTTAAGATCATTGTCAAAGAGAATATCCATTTTTGTGCCAAAAGAACTCTTGAATTCCCTTAATAATCTCGAGATTCTAGTCGAGTGAAATTTTCCTATAAATTCATCCATTGGCTTCCTATATAATTCACCTTGAACAATCGCCTTGATAAATTGCTCTTCCCCTGAAATATTCCTGGCAAACATCAATATGCAAGCAAATATTTTTGGTCTCTCATTCCATAAACCATAGTGAAGTAAACCTCTTTCATTTTCATCTGTGATACTAAACAATTTCAAGAGACATTCAGAATCTTTCTTAACATTTTCTCCCGCTTCGGTCTCATTTGGACCACTAAGGCCTCTTTCAATGGAAATGCATTCTCTCAGAATTTCAGTAACATCTCCTGGATTTACTGAATATCTCACCAAACCTAAGATCATCTTCACGTAAACCTTAAAATCTCGTTTCAACAGTATTTTAAACATATCTACAGTAACACAACCACCGATGCAATACCGATACGGCAGGGATGACGACTTGGAGTATAATTCTACAAAAAAATCATCCTTCAAATTTGAATGAACGTTTTCAGAGACGTGCGATAGCTCTTTCACTATTTTTGCAACGCACGAAACATCGAAATTCAATTCATAATTGTAGAAATCATCACCACGCAATGGAGAATTTTTGACAAGCTTTTCTAGAATGTCATTAAGATAGCTAACATCCTTAGAGAATTCTCTTTTGAGATCTCCAAATCCTTCCTTTTCAAAAGCACTCATGAGAAACCTTCTGACTATCTTACATTTTTCATCAAAAAGCATCTTGAGGAAAACATCTTTCTTCTTGCTTATCCTAATGGATTCAGCTTTGAAAAACTCGGCAAAGGTGTGGTGTAGAAAATCAATTTCTGCCCCTTCTGCACCTTTGAAGAACACAATTCCCAGCGCACGACACAGTTTCGAGTCTTTTTCACGCATTTGGCTGTCAATTCTACCCTTGTCCATTAGCTGATTGGCCAATTCAATATGGATTCTGTAAGCATGCCTTCTTGTTTTTTGCTCTATCTTTTTATAGAAATCATTGCGACACATTCCTTGTTTGTCCTCAACATAAATAACGATCTTCTGATTAATGAATCTGGAATAAATACTATAAATATCAGACTCTATTTCCATATTGAATTTGCTGTCATAACAAATGTTACCAATCATAAATAAGTGCAAGGGGATCCCCATGAATTCCAACAAATCTTTATCGAATGAAGTGTTCTCAATTAGATGTTCAGCTACTTTGCTGAAATTCAGATCATCTATTTTCAACCTTAGAGAATCTAAGCTACCTGTTAAATCTATGTCTTTTAATCCATGAATTAATTCCTTGAATTCTGTGCCAACCATAGTCTTTGCACTCCTTAATTCCTCAATATTTTCTGCAACCTTGTCCTTGATTTCCTTGGATGAAAGTGTATTTTTTCCGGAAGGATGTTTTAATTTGTTCTTCCACAATTTCCCCAAATATGTCACTTGATCATTCCTCGAAAGAGGGACCAGTTGATGTGAATAAGTGTTAAACAGCTGTTCCAATTCTTTCTGGTGATGTTTTCGAGTAGATATTATCATATTTGAAGCAGTCTGTTTCCTCACAGTGGAGAGGAGCTTCAGGACACTGTTTTTATAATCTGATGGAATTTCATCAAACCCGTCACAATATATAAAACAGTGTCGTCCTTTTTCACAGCTCACTGTTTTATTGAATTCCTTGAAAAGAAAATTCTCAAAGCCGTTTTTAAGTCTTAACATCTGAAATAAGTTAGCAAACACTTCCTTATCACAGCTATCTTCTTTAATGTTAGCAATTGCGAGATAATACTTTTCGTCTACTGAAAATTTACTGAAATTTATTCTCCAATTCCATGACCAGTCTTTTCTCTGCACATTACCAATAAGGTTGGATATGACAGTTGATTTGCCATATCCAGCGTTATCAGATATGAGAACAATTCTTTCCCATTTCAAGAAATTCATTATCTCCTCTTCCCGGAACGATTTCAGTTCCAAATAATTACTGAAAACATCACCACAAGAATCTACGTTTCTCACATAAAACTCTTCCTTATGATAATGCAGCCAAATGCATTTTTTACTGGAATTTCTATTTCTAAATTCCTCAAATGACATTTCTGTATCCTTATTGACAATTAATATACATTTTTCACTCTGTAACTCATCATGGGATCCCTTAAGCCACTGCACCAGTTTTGCATCGAATGGCAATGCTTTAAGTTCAATGTTTTCGATTCCAGATAAGAAAATATTAATACCAGGTGGTAAATTCTCAAGAAACACTCTGTCGATAACCGTTGCCTGAAACTTTCTCTCTATGTAAGTTTCAGGGTTGAAACCCTGAGAGTGTAGGTCTGTACCATCTTCTACTACAACGGGGTGCCTATTCATTATGGTAATAAAATCTTCTTCTCCGAAAAACTCTTTCACATCAGTGTCATAACAATATTCAGAACTCCTTTCTCCTTTGAACACGTATTCCAAGGGCCAAATGCATAACTCTATGTAATCATCGGTCAAATCATTCCAATCATAATCAATAGAGTTGCAATCCTTGTCACCTTCCTGGAGACATGCGATCAATATCAATTTCATGCCCTTGGTTGTGAACTCTTCCAGATAAGTAATGTATTGCTCTCGAAGAAACCTCATGTTTTGATTCTTCTCATCCAGAACAAGTATCAAGTAGTCCCAAACGTTACCACTTAACACATGAAGTATTTTACCTCTTTCCTTTAGAAAGCGTTCACCTTGAAGGAACAGGCATTTTTTCTCCAGTTGTTCCTTAAATTTCTCCTCCAGTAAGTGATAAACGTGCAAAGTGCACAGTTTAGTAAACTTTGTCGATATTATAGAAATTGCCTCCTTGCCCACCTCATATTTTCTGAAGGGTTCTTCCTTCAAAGGTCGTATTTTCTTTTCTTTGAATGAAATGTAGTCATTCTTTGTCATTAATCGCTCCATTTCCCGGTGACATTTCGTGTTTAGTGTAATGTACCATTTGCATTTATTGTGAACATTCTCGTCATAGAAATTTAGAAGTCTCCTCAATTCAGGAGACTCCTGAAATTTCTCCCTCCCCAATTCCTCCCCATAGATGCCAATTATATGGGGAACGCGAGCTATTAACTCCGCTCCCCATTGATTTCTTGGATATCTATAAACTTCCTTAACAACTACTTCAACATGGCAACATCGATTTACTAATGACTGCACACCAAGAACAATGCCTTGGAAATTGGAATCTACTATACTGTATGGTTTTCCGTCATTATCAAACACCTTCTTCATCGCCAAGTGGCACAGCTCCTCTGCTACCACTCCCTGTACCTTGGCTCTCTTTTCACGGTCATCAGACAGCAAATTCTTGGCTCCAATTAATATTTCCTTAGCATTTAGAAGAGTAATTCCAGAGATTTTGCATCCCTTTTCATCGTGAAAAAATAACCTGTTTACATCGTCCGACTTAAAATCGTATACGATATCAAGGTCATGAATTGCTATGACATTCATCAGTAACTGGATGATTTTGGATTCAAAGAACCGTTCGTACATATATTTGAGCGCAATCCGTCTCTCGCCGTCTAAGCCTTGTGGACTCTGGCTCACTGACATCAATCTATGAATGCAGGAATCGTCTGATTTTTTGTTATAGTCAAGGTGATAGTTAATGCGATCGCAATCTTTGTCAAGTCTACTGTATTTAGAGGACTCCGTATTATGAATCTGTGCACCTATATGAGTTAGAAAAGCGGCGATTTCGTTATTCTTACAAAAGACTGCCTTATAGAGCGCTGACATTCCTTCAAAAGAGAAAAACCGTTCCTCTCCATGTTTATCCGCAATCCTCTGCGCTGATACCAAGTCTCCACACTCAATGGCCTCGTGCAATGTCTTAAAATCCTCTTGGTCCTTTTTCTTCTGCTCCAATTGGTCCAGATCTCCAAGGGACTGCTCCTGGAAGAACACAGAATCATCAATAACGAACTCAACTGTTGCTATGCAAGGGTGCTATCCCTTCTCGACTGTAAGCTTGATTTGCTTTTGTAGACCATGCAATTAACTTAAGGAAAGTGTTTCGTGGCAGCCAAATCGAATCCGATATCCAATTAATTCAGGCAGTGCTTCATTCCTCTAACATTCCAGAAAGATGTTTCAACAGACAGGCTAATTCTTGTACCGAAATTTTAATCACAGCTGGCTGTAAAGAGTGACCATCGGGGGATATGAAAATCGTGAAGCTATAACAGGGGTGGACCAAATTATGCATTTGTTAAATTCATACGTTAATTACGAGAAAAATAAATTTTTTTCGCTTAATCACTAAAGCGTGTTTTCCTATTCTAAGCGTACTCAGCGAATTCTAAGCGAAGAAAGCGTGTTCTAAGATAACCCAGCGTAAGCTAAGCCTGAAAAATAGCATTCTAGGAAAACTCAACGATTTGTAATCGAACTCAACGTATTCCAAGGAAAGAAAGCGTGTTCTATGCAAACTCAACGTATTCTAAGCTACGAAAGCGTGTTTGCTCTAAGCGTACTCAGCGTATTCTCAGCGAATAAACCGTGTTATAAGAACAAAGCGTATTCCAAGCAAAGAAAGCGTGTTCTAAGCAAACTTAACGTATTCTAAGCGACGAAAGCCTGCTCTAAGATAACTTCGCGTAAGCTAAGCATGAAGAAAGCATTTTTAGCGAACTCAACGGTTTTTAAGCGAACTCAACGTATTCTAAGCAAAGAAATCGTGTTCTGGGCAAACTCAACGTATTCTATGCGACGAAAGCGTGTTTGTTCTAAGCGTACTCAGCGTATTCTCAGCGACGAAAGCGTGCTCTAAGATAACTTAGCGTAAGCTAAGCGAAGAAAACATTTTAAGCAAATTCAGCGATTTGTAAGCGAACTCAACGTTCGTTTCATCGTTTAGAATACGATGAGTTTGCTTAGAATATACTTTCTTCTCTTGATATACACTGAGCTCGCTTACAATACGTTAGGTTACCTTAGAACCCGCTTTCTTTGCTTAGAATACGTTTAGTTCGCTGAGAAAATGCCTTCTTCGCTTAGATTAGGTTGAGTTAGCTTAGAAAATGCTTTCGTCACTAAGAATACGCTCAGTACGCTTAGAACAAACACGCTTTCGTCGCTTAGAATACGTTAAGTTCGCTTAGAACACGTTAAATTCGCATAGGAATACATTAAGTTCACTTAGAAGACGTTGAGTTCGCTTAGGAATCGCTTTGTTCTTATAACACGGTTTATTCGCTGAGAATACGCTGAGTACGCTTAGAACAAACACGCTTTCGTCACTTAGAATACGTTGAGTTCGATTAAAAATCGTTGAGTTTTCTTAAAATGCTTTTTATTCAGGCTTAGCTTACGCTTAGTTATCTTAGAACACGCTTTCTTCGCTTAGAATTCACTGAGTACGCTTAGAATAGGTAAACACGCTTTCGTGTTTAAGCGAATAAAAGTTTATTTTTCTCGTAATTAACGTATGAATTTAACAAATGAATAATTTAGTCCTCTGCTGTTATAGCTTCACGATTTTCATATCCCGATGGTCACTCTCTACAGGCAGTTGTGATTACAATTTCGATGCCAGAATTAGCCTATTGAAACACCTGCTAAAATGTTAGAGGAATGAAACACTGCCTTGATTAATTGAATATCGGATCCGATTTGTCAGCCTCCAAACACTTTCCTTAAATTAATTGGAAACTGCGAAAGAATTGATCTTTTTACCAAAAAAGCAACAACTCTTAGTAATGAATTCATTGTTCAAAACACTGATTTCGATTTTGGCACGATTCGGTCATATCACCGTCATTATGAAGTATTAGTAACTCACACGTTGTAGTAGAATTGCGAGAAAATAATTGTATTACCTGATTTTCACTGAGAACTCCTCCTTCTTGGGGTACTTCAGAAGTGGATGCACACACCCCATCTCCATGGAGATCTTTTTGGTCTTTCTCCATCTTTCACTTCACTTCAACCAGGAAACACTGAAAATATATTAACGTATTATTTTTTGCATTTGCAATAAACAATGTTTTAACATAAATTGTGAACTATGACCTTCGCTATATTAATACGTGACAATATAGTAATGAGTTTAGCTAAAAAACTAACTTGGTAACTACTAATCATAAACAAAGTTAACTCAGCATAAAGTGAGAAGAATCATAATAAACTAAGGGAACCCATCATAAACTAAGCATACTTTTCACAAAACTAAGCGAACTCATCATAAACTAAGCGAACTCATCATAAAGCTAAGCGAACTCATCATAAACTAAGCGAACTCATCATAAACTAAGCATACTCATCAGAACACTAAGCGAACTCATCATAAACTAAGCAAAGTCAGCATAAAGTGAGCAGACACATAGCAATGTAAGGGAACCCAGCACGAACTAAGCATACTTTTCACAAAACTAAGCGAACTCATCATAAACTGAGCGAACTCATCGTAAACTAAGCAAACTCATCGTAAACTAAGCAAACTCAGCTTAAACTAAGCAAACTCAGCATAAAGTAAGATGAATCA
Source organism: Ladona fulva (assembly GCA_000376725.2). Taxonomy (NCBI): domain Eukaryota; kingdom Metazoa; phylum Arthropoda; class Insecta; order Odonata; family Libellulidae; genus Ladona; species Ladona fulva. Next base: position 22,486 of record KZ309210.1, on the reverse strand, counting down.
TAATAAAATAAGGAAACCAATGATAAATTAAGCATACTTTTCACAAAACTAAGCGAAGAAGTCACAAACTAAGCATACTCATCAGAAAACTAAGCAAACTCATCATAAACTAAGCAAAGTCAGCATAAAGTGAGCAGACACATAGTAAAGTAAGGGAACCCAGCACAAACTAAACATACTTTTCACAAAACTAAGCGAACTTATCATAAACTAAGCATGCTCATCAGAAAACTAAGCGAACTCATCGTAAACTAAGCAAAGTCAGCATAAAGTGAGCAGACACATAGCAATGTAAGGGAACCCAGCACAAACTAAGCATACTTTTCACATAACTAAGCGAACTCATCATAAACTAAGCGAACTCATCGTAAACTAAGCAAAATCAGCTTAAACTAAGCGATACCTACATAAAACAAAAAAACAGAACCATCAAAATCTAGGGGAGCCAATCATTAACTAAGCAAACTCAGCATAAAGTAAGAAGAATCATAATAAAATAAGGAAACCCATCATAAATTAAGCATACTTTTCGCAAAACTAACCGAAGTCATGATAAATTGAGTAGACCCATAACTATACACACACAAGAAACAAATTCTAATAATTCCAAAGAAATTATGGTTTAAAAAACTACTAGCAAATTAATCACAAAGTACAGAATTAATTTTCTTAAAACTTAGCGGAGAAAGAATAACAAGTAATGCCTTTGATATCAATTTTAATCCTGTAGCGTAGAATGATTCACCGCAAATTGTATTTCGACTCCGAATGGAGAGCTTGTTACAAAACTTGCTGAATTCTCTTTAGATTTGACTGTAGAATATTCCTACTTAAGTTCTTTTGGTTGGTTCACTCTCTGATAGTATCTCACAACATAGCAACCAATGGAGAATCGTGAGTATGTCTTTTTCATGCGGTAAACGTTCGATTTTCAATGTTTTTCAGGAATTTTTCTCTTCCCGAATTGAATAATGAATCTAACGAGCAATAGAACAGTGCCTTAATCAAGAAATTCCCAATTATATCTTTTAGGTGAAGATATGAATATCAATCATCCAAACACACACATCGAAATGAAAAAACTCCGACGCAAAGTATTTTGTTTCGATAGGATTCTACGTATTTCAATAGCATGATACGGATGGGGCAAATCATACACAAAATGGTCTTCAAATGCGGACTCTAACGAGTTTTAAGAGAGTGTAAGTGTCCAATTCTCACCTTTTTCAATTGAAGATTAAAGTGGTTCCTCCAAACTCGGAACCAATCTCACCAACGATGATTCTGCAGTGTCTCTTTCGAACTGTAATGAATCACAACCACACTCGTGAGAAATTTACTTAACTCACACTTTTTAAGTTCTAATTAACCAGCAAACTGCTACCGGCTTAAAGTATTTGCTACCTCAGGTTTTTCGTGTGCATCATCTCTCGGTAAAACACGCTACGTTCGGAAAAATAGACGAAATCCGCAATACTTTAAACTATGGTAGGATTAAAGAACATAATAACTCTAATAGAAATAGGTCTCACCTTTTAATGTATATGCCTTTCTACTATTGAAGATGATTCTGCGAATACTAACGGAGAACTCCGATCGAAATTCTGCTCCAGAGTGGAACTGATAACTCCGTATCGCTTCTCGGACTTTGCTATCGCGCGAATTGAACCACTCGAAAGTGTTTGCTGTCCTTGGAGAGATTTCCCCATCGATAAGAAAAGCGTCGCAGTAGAGTACGTCGAGTTTGTATTGTATTTCATAGTATTGAAGTTTGGTTATATTGAATGATATATATAAAGCAAATATCTGCCCCTCCGTCCGTCCCCCAATTTATCTCAGAAACGGCCTGACTTAGTAATCTGAAACAAACTGCATTGTGTTTCTACGATGCTGAAACCCCCAGAAAACTATTCTCATCTCTGTAAAGGCCCGTGTTCGAACCCAGGAGCCCATAATACGATTCCATAAGAGATGTATGTACGTTTTCCTGACTTGTAGAGGTTGTGTCTTTTACGGAATTAAGTTAGAAACAATGGTCGTACGAAATTGAGACAAGTGTCACAAGAAAAGAGAAATTATCATAGAATCTTATTTTAGTCGTGAAATATTCATTTTAAATTAGAAATTTCTAGTACTTTGATAAAATAGACGGAAAATTCGTAAAATATTTGGGAAATAAACAACACATCCCTTTGACGACTAAGGCCATTGTTTGTATGTTGATTTCCTGAATAATCTCATATAAGTATTGCATTTCATAGTATTGACATAATTTCCCTGAACTTCAATACAATCGTTTCTGAGATAATTAGGGGGACGGACGGAAAGACATTTGCTTTATATGTATATGAAATTGCGAAGAAATCTATTTTGTATACACTCAACAGTTTGTTTATGAACACCATAGCAGGAAAATTAAAATTAGAGCAACATTCCAGGCAAAAGGAAATGTATGGAAGACTCACTTTCTGCGAATACAGACGAGGAAGGAAATACCGCTTCCGTAGAGATCTGGCGGCGATGGCAACGACTGACTTTGTCTCAAGGACATCTGCCAGAGGCGCGCTGAAAAAAGATTGTAGCGTCACTTTCATGGACGGCACATCCAAACCAATAACACATCGTAATGGCACCGTATTCCTGATACATTAACACTAAGGACACTTACCAAGTAACTTACTGTCTCTTATTTATAACGAAGGCGTCTAGAATGACGATAATGTATGAATTTACCAATGATCGACGTTGTTACCCGACCCGGCGATTCTAATCGCGACGTACGAAACAAAACAAATTAATTTCTAATCGCGATTGAAAGTCCGAAGCATGGGGACGTAAGTTCTCACAGTAGATATCTAAATGTGGGATACAGTGGCGGAGTGAAATTCACGTCCGATTCACTGGTTTAGTTCTCGCCTACTGAAGTCGCAGAACTGCCAACTCAGACAACCACGCCTTCTGTGGCGTCACGGAACGTGATTGCACTTAGTTCTGAGGGACACCGACAGATGGCGGGAACATGCAGTCCTGGACCTTAAGACGGAAATAACGCTGCTTGATTCGTAGCACAAGAAATTCGATGTCGTGAAATTTGAATACGTTTTTCATTGATTTTTTGTGTTGTTTACAAATATAGTTGCATAACAGCGATTTCGGTCTTATAAGCGTTCTAATATATAACAGCAAGATTTTTACAAAATTGGGATCGATATTTCCTTAGACCATAACTCTAGGACTAGATAGATCTTAAACTTTTACGTTGGTTTACAGTAATAAGACGCGTATTCGGAATATAGTAATTTAATATATATAAAAAGCATACTTCTTACCGTCAGTCTGTCTGTCCGTCCCTTTATCTATCTCAGGAACGGGTTAACTTAGATATCTGAAACAAACTGAATACCACAATGATAATTCTATATTGGGTTGATCAATAAGTTTTCTCGTTCGATAAGACATGGCTGTATTATATTCGTTATATATTCGTCTAAAGATGGCGTTACTTTTTCATGAACAAGTGTGTAGTTTCACGTATGATGATTCCGCTTAGTCAATGATGAGTCCGCTTACTTTAATATGAGTACGCTTTGCCAATGATTAGTTCGCTTAGCTTATGATGAGTCCACTTAGTCTTATTATAAACATAAATAATAATATATTTATATTTGTGCATACAATGCTTCGTTGATTCTTTTTTCTGAACGTCATTTCGTTAATACATGTCAACATGGGATTCCTTAATTTTCATTGCAAATTACAAAGGTATTGTTTAAGGCAGCTGTAGCGCTTGCGAAAGAATGGCTTTTTCAACCCTTTTTTATTTTCAGCTTTAAGACACTAAAAATCATCGCAAAATTACACATTTTCCTGCGTTTGGTGAGTGAAAATATTAAAAAATTGCATATTCTTGTCATAGTTTAACGTAAAGCTACCAAATTCCTTCAAAATATGCTTGAAATCATGAAAAATTGTGAATCATAATTCGTAATCTCAACACATTAATGCAGTAAAATACCACAGGAATGTCACAACCAATATATTGGAAATACACCACAGAATGCTTTTCTAATTCATGCCAATTGTAGCAAGTTTTACAAACATTTTTCGAGTTAATATATTCCGTTGTCATCAACAAAATCACACACACAGGTAAACTTAAATACCTAGAGTCTGCACACTGATGAATGCCAAAAAGATCTTGATTCCGTTGTAAGACGGACCCGATTTCCTGTGGAAGTTTAAAAAGAAAAAAACACGTCAGATAAATACAATTATAATTGATAGTTGGGATCAATTAACGACATAATCCAGAAAGATATCCTTTTAATAAAATACTCAAATTACAGAAGGATTTTTCTATCGGGAAATTGTGGAAACATTCATCAATATCGGGGACTCCTACTGAATTAAACGCCCTAAATTCAGAGTATTTCCACACATTTTGTAAATTTCTTGCAATTTTTAATTGGAACCCATAACTCACGACCAGAATAAAAATCTTTGTCCAATTCCCCTTCTTTAGACACTTGTCCCGACTTTCTAGGGTAATTATTTCTAATTTAAATCAATAAAAGAAACAAACCCTGCAATTAACAAAAGTGAACTCTACGTGTATTTCTTATGGAAACTCTTTCAGTCGCATTGGTCGTCAAGGGGTTGTTTATAACAGATAAATCAAACTAAATATCCCTGTATTTTGTCAAAATTCTCAAAATTATAAATCGAAAGCAATAATCAATCGCCAGAATACGAATCTCCAATCAATTTCCCTTCTTTTGACACCCGTCTCGTCTTTCTAGGACATGAATTTCTAATTTAAATCAATAAAAGAAAAAAACCCTGCAATTGACAAAAGTGAACTCTACGTGTATTTCTTATGGAGAAACTGAAGGATAGTTTACAATGGCTAAATAGTACTCAATTTCACTTATTTTATCAAAATATCAAACNATTTCTAATTTAAATCAATAAAAGAAACAAATCCTACAGGCGATTAAAGTGAACTCTACGTGTATTTCTAATGGAGATTTGTCAGTTGCATTCGCCGTCAAGGTGATGGGTTATTTACAATAGCTAAATAGTACTAAATTTCACTTATTTTATCAAAATATCAAACTAAATATACCTATATATCGTCGAAATTCTCAAAATTTCGAATCGAAAGCGGTATTTCACGATGTGAATAAGAATCTTTATTCAATTTCCCTTCTTTTGACAACCGTCTAGACTTTCTAGGACAATTACTTCCAATGAAACTCTGCCAAAGAAACAACGTCCGCAGGCCAAAGTGTTTGCATTTCCCCGAAAACGAAAGCGCGATGGGTGGATACTCACCCCGCCCTATGGCCGTCTTAATCCGCGACTCCGCAAGCTCAGGAGTCGACCGATTCCCCGCGTCTTTTTCGATGTTTCCCTTCGTGTTTCTTCCACTCGAACTTGTACTTTGTCCGGAAACTGCAGAAGCGACACTTGTACTTCTGAACTTCGATGTGAATGTCCCTTCGGTGATTCGAGCAGGTACTCCTCCTGAAGAACTTCATATCACAAAGGTCGCACTGGTATCTCCTCTCCCCCGCGTGTTTCGACTCATGATCAATTCTTAGATGGTCTCTAGCAAATCCCTGGTCGCAGATCGAACACTTGTACGGTTTAGTATGTATTTGGAAGTGCCTGAACAGCAAATCTTTCTTCTGAAACACCTTGGAGCACACCTCGCACTTAAAAGTCCTGTAAAAGAAATGGCAAATAAATAATAACAATCTATCTATCATATATACAAAAAGCAAACGTCAGTCCGTCCCCCTATTTATCTCAGAAACGGTTAGAGCTAGAGATCTGAAACAAACTGCATTGTGGTTCTACGATTATTAAACCCCCAATTAAACTATTCTCATCTCTGTAAAGGCCCGGATTCGAACCCAGGAGCCAATAATACTTTTCCATATAAGATAAACGTAAAGTACGTTTTCATGACTTGCTGAGGTCGTTTCTATTACCGAATTAAATTAGAAACAATTGGATTGTGGGATGATTAAATAACTTTTTGCGTCCCTTTTGACTACAATCGTTATGGATCCTTACTACATTCTCGAGAGAAGAGACTACATAACCTTCTAAAAGGTCAGATGTATAAAATAAGGCGGAACTGATGAAAAGAATCGCTGCGGAGCAAACCGCTGTGATACAAATCATTGGTTGTCATTGTAAATGAGGATTTGGTAAGCAATCAATACAACATTCCCTGAGTTTTACAGGTTATCTGACACTACGACTTATGCTTCCAACCTAGGAAGCCTATTCATCCTAGAGGAGATAGCTCGTGAGCAAAAATTCTCTAACATCTAAGATGAGCTAGCTTTGTTCTCATTGATCTAGGATGAGATTGCAAACAAAACATATTAAATAATCTACGATGAGATAGTAATTTCCTAAGTGATGCAAGATTTCTAACAAAAAATGTCAGACCTTCAAGGATGAAATAGCTTATTTCTAGATGAAGCTAAGTTGCTGGCAAAACTTTCCAGGTCGTACAGGATATGGTTGCTTTATCCCAGACTTTATCCTAGATGATGCTAGTCTTTATGCAAAACATGCTAGGAAAATTTCACATCATCTATAATGATCAACTTGCTTTATCCTAGATAAGCTAACTTAGAAACAAAATATGTCATAGTCTAGGATGAGCTAGTTTATTTGTAGAGGAAGCTATTTTTCCCAGAGAACATGTCACTTCATCTAGGATGAGCTAGTTTATTGCTAGAGGAAGCTAACCTGCTGGCAAAACTTTCCACGTTGTACAGGATATGCTTGTTTATCCCAGATGATGCAAAACATGCTAGGAAAATTTCACATCATCTATAATGATCACCTTGTTTCATCCTAGGTAAGCTAGCTTAGAAGCAAAACATGTCATAATCTTGGATGAGCTAGTTTCTATGTAGAAGAAGTTACCTTGTAAGCAAACCGTATCAAATAATCAAGGATGAGCTAGATAATTTCTAGATGAAGCTAGTTTACTAAGAAAACATGTCACATCATCTAGTCTGAGCTAGCAGTTTTTTAGAGGAAGCTAACTCGTAAGAATATCATGTCACATAAACTAGAATGAGCTAGTTTATTTCCAGAGGAAGCTAACTTGCTGGCAAAACTTGTCACATCATACAGGATACCCTAGCTTCATCCCAGATGATGCAAAACTTGCTAGCAAAATTTCCCTTAACGTATATTGTTCTAGATGAGCTAGGTTACAAGCTAGCACATCATCATCTAGGACCAGCTAGCAATGGATAAAAATTCCCTGATATTTCCAGGTTAGCACCACCCTGATTCATACATCCCACCATGGCAAAAGGTCATGCTCTTCCAAGTAAGAGCCATCACAAAGTTGAGACCGAAATGGCAGATTCTAGTAACTCTACCTGTTTTTCTTATGCTCAGCCAGGTGCTTCTCCCAGTCATCCCAGGACTTGCACTTCTCCCCGCAGTCGCATTTCCAGAAAACCTTTCCCTCATGCTTCTTCTGGTGTGATTTAAACTGCCATCTGGTGCGAAAACTGTCCTCGCAGTGCGGACAAGGATATCTGCGTTTTCCCGTGTGGCTTATGCCATGCTGTTCAAGGTGGTACTTCAACTTGAATGCTTTCGGGCACTTGTCACACTTGAACGGACGGTAGTCACCGTGAGACGACATGTGTTTCTGAAGACATTCTTTCCTCATGAAAGTCTTTTGGCACTTTTCGCATGAAAATCGTCGGTCGCCGCTGTGGATCTTCATGTGCGTAAACAAGGAGGAATTGGAAGTAAGAATGCTACCGCAAATCTCACAGAGATACTCATTTTTTGCTAGCCTTTCCGGAGTTATATCCGCGTCGCAGGCATCGATGATAAACATGGATGTTTCGGAGAAGTTGTCACCCTCGGCGCTCTCCCACCAGTCCCTATCAGAGTTGTTGAGGTCGGAAAATCCACTGGGGCGCATTGACGTGGCCACAGATGATTCACCATTCCTACTTTCCCTCCCTCCTGATCCGTTGGAANGCCTTTCCATATTGAGTTTGCGTTAAGAATGTTTAGTAAATAAAAACACGTTCGGACTCCGTCCACAGAGATCTTTTGTGGACGGAGAAAGGTTGTGTTTTTAATCAGGGAGAATTTCCGCCAGATATCGCCAGAATTGATTCATTATGTTAAGAATGTTTGAAAGAACTGTCGATGCAAATTTATAGAGTGGTTTTGTTGTAAACTTAGGTTAATCGCCCCATTGGTGTTGCATTGGGGGTTGATTTGTTCTTAACGTCTCAAAAATGTCGTCCACGGAAACTTTAAGGTGAACTTGTAATTTTTTCCGTGTTATATGAGATCTTCAGCAAATGCACGAAGTGACTGGTGGACTGAAGCAGTGAATTTCCGTTGAAACTGCTGACAAATGTGAAACAAATGAGGGAGAAAATGTAGGAATTGTTGATATAAAAGTAGAAGCTCTTTTGGATGTTTTTAATTTTGAGGGTTCACAAGGGAAAGGTTTAATCTGCTATGCGTTATGGAATGAGAAATCAGATATTTACAAAATTACACATACAGATTTACTTAAATACCTATAGTCTGCATACTGATGAATGTCAGAAAGATCTTTCTTCTGTTGTAAGACGGACCCGATTTCCTGTGGAAGTTTAAAAAGAAAAAAAAAACACGTCAGATTTATACAAATACAATTAAGTCATGTTATTAAAATTATTACTACTTGGGATCGATTATCTATATATTCCAGTAAGATTTCCTTTTAATAAATTGTTCATATTACATAAGAATTTTTTATCGGGAGATTGTTGAAACATTCATCAATATCGGGGACTCTTACTGAATTAAACGCCCTAAATTCAGAGTATTTCCACACATTTTGTAAAATTTCTTGCAATTTTTAATGGAAACCCATAACTCACGACCAGAATAAAAGTCGTCGTCCAATTCCCCTTCTTTTGACACTTGTCCCGACTTTCTAGGGTAATTATTTCTGATTTAAACCAATAAAAGAAACAAACCCTGCAATTGACAAAAGTGAACTTTACGTGTATTTCTAATGGAGATTTGTAAGTTGCATTCGTCGTTAAGGGGTTGTTTCTAACAGATTAATCAAACTGAATATCCCTGTATTTTGTCAGAATTCTCAAAACTTCGAATCATTATTCCGCGACCAGAATAAGAATCTATGATCTTTTTTCTTTCCTATGACACCCGTCTCGACCTTTAAGGAGAATTATTTCTAATTTAAATCAATAAAAGAAACAAATCCTACAGGCGATTAAAGTGAACTCTACGTGTATTTCTAATGGAGATTTGTCAGTTGCATTCGCCGTCAAGGTGATGGGTTATTTACAATAGCTAAATAGTACTAAATTTCACTTATTTTATCAAAATATCAAACTAAACATCCCTGCATTTCGTCGAAATTCTCAAAATTCGGAATCGAAAGCGGTATTTCACGATATGAATAAGAATCTTTATTCAATTTCCCTTCTTTTGACACCCGTCCGGACTTTCTAGGACAATTACTTCCAATGAAACTCTGCCAAAGAAACAACGTTCGCAGGCCAAAGTGTTTGCATTTCCCGGAAAACGGAAGCGCGATGGGTGGATACTCACCCCGCCCTATGGCCGTCTTAATCCGCGACTCCGCAAGCTCAGGAGTCGACCGATTCCCCGCGTCTTTTTCGATGTTTCCCTTCGTGTTTCTTCCACTCGAACTTGTACTTTGTCCGGAAACTGCAGAAGCGACACCTGTACTTCTGCACTTCGATGTGAATGTCCCTGCGGTGTTTCCAGCAGTTACCCCTCCTGAAGAACTTCATACCACATATGTCGCACTGGTATTTCCTCTCCCCCGCGTGTTTCGACTCGTGGTCAACTCTTTCACTGTCTTTAGCAAATCCCTGGTCGCAGATCGAACACTTGTACGGTTTAGAATGCATATGGAAGTGCATGACCAGCAAAGCTTTCCTCTGAAACACCTTGGAGCACACCTCGCACTTAAAAGTCCTGTAAAAGAAATGGTATAATCAAATGGCAAATAAATAATAACAATCTGTCTATCATATATACAAAAGGAAATGTGCGTCCCTCTATTTATCTCAGAAACAGTTAGAGCTACAGATCTGAAGGAAACTGCGCTGTGTTTCTACGTTGCTGAAAACGCCAGGAAAACTATTCTCGTCTCTGTAAAGGCCCTGGTTGGAACCCAGGAGCACATAATACGCTTCCATATAAGAGAAACGCAAAGTAGGTTTTCATGACTTGCAGAGGTCGTTTCAATTGCAGAATTAAATTAGAGAAAATTGAATTGTGGGATGATGAAATAACTTCTGCATCCCTGTTTACTAAGAAAACATGTCGCATCATCTAGTCTGAGCTAGCAGTTTTCTAGAGGAAGCTAACTCATAAGCAAACCATGTCAGATAATCTAGAATGAGCTAGTTTATTTCCAGAGGAAGCTAACTTGCTGGCAAATCTTGTCACATCGTACAGGATAACCTAGCTTCATCCCAGATGATGCAAAACTTGCTAGCAAATCTTTCCCATAATCTATATTGTTCTAGCTTCATCTAGATGAGCTAGCTTACAAGCTAACCAGGACCAGCTAGCAATTGATAAAAATTCCCTGATATTTCCATGTTAGCACCACCCTGATTCATACATCCCACCTTGCGAAAGGTCATGCTCTTCCAAGTAAGAGCCATCACAAAGTTGAGACCGAAATGGCAGATTCTAGTAACTCTACCTGTTTTTCTTATGCTCAGCCAGGTGCTTCTCCCAGTCATCCCAGGACTTGCACTTCTCCCCGCAGTCGCATTTCCAGAAAACCTTTCCCTCATGCTTCTTCTGGTGTGATTTAAACTGCCATCTGGTGCGAAAACTGTCCTCGCAGTGCGGACAAGGATATTTGCGTTTTCCCGTGTGGCTTATGCCATGCTGTTCAAGGTGGGACTTCAACTTGAATGCTTTCGGGCACTTGTCACACTTGAACGGACGGTAGTCACCGTGAGATGACATGTGGTTCTGAAGCTGATTTTTACTCAAAAAAGTCTTTTGGCACTTTTCGCATGAAAATCGTCGGTCGCCGTTGTGGATCTTCTTGTGCGTCAACAAGGAGGGAGCGGAAATAAGAATCCTACCGCAAATCTCACAGAGATACTCAGTTTTTGCTAGCCTTTCCGGAGTTATATCCGCTTCGCAAGGATCTATGATAAACATAGATGTTTCGGAGAAGTTATCATTCTCGTCGCTCTCCCACCAGTCACTATCGGAGTTGTTGCAATGGAAAAATCCACTGGGCTGCCTTGACGTGGCTTCAGATGGTTCACCATTCCTACTTTCCCTCCCTCCTGATCTGTGGTCAGTAGTAGCGTCAGCAGCTGCTCCTTTACCCAGCCCTTTGACTACATTTTGCGTAGCATCCGGTTCTACAAACACTCCGACATCCGTATTTCCCTCACTGTTTACCTCAAAAGTCCGCAAACTCAATTCATCATCCACTGTTCCACCTTTGTCCGCTAAATCCGTTGCGGCACTTTTACCGTAGTGTCTTAACAATCTGTACAGTACACTGGTAGCTAAACCAGGTTGATTTCCTGGGCATCGACCACTATTAACCATCTGGCATTTAAGCACAGACTCAGCACCAACTGCTGAAAGAGATCCTCTCTCTTCTTCACGCAATTCATTTCCACTAGCTAAAGCAACTGTTTCCACGGCAGAATCCGTTGCGGCACTTTTACCGTAGAGTCTTAGCAATCTGTACAGTACACTGGTAGCTAAACCAGGTTGATTTCCAGGCCCTCTACCTCGTTCAGAAACTACGCTGTCAGAAAAGTTCCCCTTACCATTATCTACAGCAGGACCTGCCTTGTAAGGCCTGGTTGAGGACGTAGCTGATGAAACATGGTCTTCATATACCAAACCGGAAGGATTGTTTCCAACTGGAGCACCACCACCATAGTCTAATCGCCCTCCAACAACTGTGTCTGTCTGTATCACCTCAGCTTTGCCCAACTGTCCCCCACTGCCTTTCTTTCTAACTCTGCTCTTCCTGCCCTGTACGCGTGATTTCCTTTTATATATCCGTTTCTTCGCTATAGGATTTGCTGTCGAACAAACTTCTGGATGGACTGCACCTTCCGGGGCAGTTAAAGATTTGTCCCCAGAGTTCCTTCTCGAGCCGTAACTCGACTCACTGGATGAGCGGTGTCCATTTTCTTTCTCGGGGATAAAATTGCTCGATCCAGAATCCGAAAAGTCACGTTCCAACCTGGGGGATGGGCAGTCCAGCCTGTAATTTGTGGGCTTTCTTGGACGGAGTTTCCTGCCTTCTCCCTGAAAAAAAGAATCAACGTTAGCTCACGCTCTTTTAAACTTCGATGGCCAATGTTTAAATTTCAACATCTACGAGGATGAGCTATCTGCATCCTAGATGATGCTAACCTGATAGCAAAACATGACACAACATCTAGGAAGAGCTAGCTGCATTTCTTACCATTATTTATAAGAATTTTTCAACTGTTTTCAAGTCATTAAAGCCTACTTTACGTACATTTCTTATAGAAAAATATAAGAACTGGTTATCCCCGTGAACTTATACGGAATAATTCACGAAATCAGCATTCAGGAATTGCCTTGGTCGTCAAAGAGAAGGGTTGAAGGATTTGGTGCTTTCCCGGTGAATGGTTTGTTTTAGAAAGTCTTCACGGGAGACTAACCGGATTGTTTCTTGGTGTAGAACCAACGTTTCGGCCACTTTCACCGTGGCCATCTTCAGGGTGTATCCCTCAGCGGGTAATGCCTAAATGGGTAATATCTAACAAAGGGAAGGATGAAGAAGAAGAAGCCCTCAACGCAGCAAAGAAAAAACCGAAATACTGATAAATAACCGAGCATCTGAACAAAAGACATCCAAATATAACCTTTACAATGGAGATGGAGAAAAACGGATGCCTTCCATTTTTAGACATTCTCATGAAACGCAAATCGGACGGCACGCTATGCCACAGCGTGTACTGGAAACCAACACACACGGACCTGAACGGAAAGAGCCACCATCATCCGGCCCAATTAAAGTCCGTAATCACAACGCTCGCCCATCTTGCATACACGATTTCCGACGAAGAGAGCATTAGTAAAGAAATAAAACATCTAAAAACAACCCTGAGACGAAATGGTCACTGTAGGAGAAATATAGACACGGCCCTAAAAACGCCGGCTCCCAAAGGAACCAACGAAAAAGGACGAACCCACAGCAACGGCGTGTATCCCATACATAGCCCCTATCTTAGGAAAAATCTCAAGAATCCTGACCAAACACAAAATCCGGACGGTCCAGAAACCCCCAAGAAAACTTGGAAGCCTCCTAACGAATGTAAAGGATCAACTAGGGCTAAAATCAGCAGGAATATATGAAGTACCGTGCGAGTGCGGAAAAGTGTACATAGGAGAAACAGGAAGAACAGTGGAAATGAGATTAAAAGAGCATAAAAGACATGTCCGCCTAGCACAAGGAGAAAAATCAGCTATCGCAGAACACTCCGTTAATAACGGACATAAAATTAAATTTGAAGATTCCAAAGTTCTTGAAAAATCAGAAAGATTCTGGGAGAGAATCGTAAAGGAATCAATAGAAATTCGGGTAAAAAATAATGATAATTTCAATAAGGACGACGGGTTCCAACTACCATCCGCCTGGGAACCGTTAATTCAAACTATCCGAGAAAAACGACAACAACGGTCAAAAAACAAACACAACGGCCAAGCACACGAGCGCAACAAAGGACCAATCAAATGAAAGGAAAACAAGCGGCTCCTTCCCTTTGTTAGATATATAAAGAGAGCATTTAGGCG
>KZ309209.1:267902-279272 GCA_000376725.2 Ladona fulva | reverse complement strand
TCCAACATAAAATTATTATTTCTTTCAGAAAAATGGGAAATATAAAACATACGTATAATTAACTCTCGGATTTAAAATATTAAATATTTTAAACATTATTCTAAAAGTTTTAAACTTAAATAAGAAAAGTAGTAGTAGTAGTATTGTTAAAAGTGCTTCGACAGCTTAGGTCATTTCGCACGTGGGCCCCCACCGGGAATCGAACCCGCGACCGCTTTCACCGAAGTCGAACGTGTTGCCCACTTGGCTATCCTGGAGCCCAAATAAGAAAAGGCCAAAATTCCAAAATTGTTTATGTAAAAATTAGCCATTAACAAAAAAATTCATTTTCTGGATAAATGAGCTTAACATTTGCATTGTGCAAACTTTCAAGAGATAAGTAGCCTCTGCAGTTTCTTACACCTTTAAGGATTAACGTAATGATAGTGTGAAGTTATAGATAGTGTAAATTAATGAAACAAAGTTAACAATAACTTATTCCCATCTAATAAAATATATGAATTTATATGGGGCTGTGATTCATCATTGGAAACTAGTTTTAGAAAAACATACTTGAATTACCACACCAAGTTAACTACTAGTATGAAATTTGAATGGCAGCTGTATAATACTAGGAAGAGGAGGAGTTAAAATATTTATGGAATGTTTATCTATGGTAAGGGTTTCAGGTCACTTTCTAAGGAGAATTGCCAAGTGTGAAAAATCTAACAGTAAAGAATTTGTGTGCCCAGTTATTCCATCGGCAACTCAACATTATTGCAGTAAAGTGGATTTGAATTAAATGATACAAATACCTTTAAATTTTAGAATAACAAGAAATAAGTTATATATTTTTTTATAGTTCACTAAAATATTTTATCCTTATGAGATTCACCTTGATCAAGGCGAGTCTAAGGATTTAAAGTATCCATCAAAATATTCATCTAAGTCTTCTTTCATCCCTTAAACCACTCAAGGTAATGCATGTATAATCTTTATCCATAACCAACATATCACAATAGGGAATATTTAAAGATAAATGCAGTAAATCATCATCTTAATAAACCTTACACTCTAGCAACTGAAACAGAAAAAGGGGTACTTACAGTAATTGCACAGATGTAAGATGATGTTTTTTTCCCTTTTGGACCTCTGAAGAAAAATGGGTTTGTCTTACAATCAGAAGCAAAGTCCCCGGTGTTAATTGGATTACATCCTCTAATTCTAAAGTTTATGATTACCAGTATGGTTACAAACAGTAAAATTCGTTTTGAGTGTAAGTTTCGTCAACATTGTCTCAACTCACAAAATTTCCATGAGACTGGCTACACGTTATAACTTGTTATTCATCTAAATTGGATTGTAAATAGTACCAATGCCATATTGGTACAAACTGGAACAATGTTGGTGTTGGATTCAAGGAAGCATTACAAATGTGTTTAGTTTTCCTTCATTTAGAGAAAATAAATGTTGATAAACTGAATTCTGTTAGAGTATTTAACTATTTATCACTTAATTTGATATTTAATTATTACTTATTAAATTTAAGTATTCAATTATATTTTACTATCATTAATTAATATCTAAAATTTATTTTTTAAAGTCTCCCAAACGGCATGGAGAAATGTTCTGGCGGGATAGCTCAATGGATAGAGCAACCGACCGGCAATTGGGAGACCCGGGTTCGAGTCCCGGTTCCGTCAGACTTTTTTTCATGTCTGTTTCTCCTTAGGTATGTCTTAGATTTGTGCAAATGCAGTCAATCAGACAAGTGGCAGATCTTTGAGCAAAGGGCTTTTAACCCTAAATGGGGAAGTAATGCAAAGGTGATTAACCCATTACTTGCAGAAATCGGAAATATCCAATCTGGCTACTACTACCCTTAGCTGCCGAAATTGGATTTACACAACGCCCTTAGAAAAACTGTTTGACCATTTTGTATCTTTCCTTTATGTATTTCTATGTCATTTGTGCATGTCATAGAGGTGCATTTTAAGCTTCTCAGTTTAAGAAAACCCTTGAAAAGTGTGAAGTGGCGCATGCTCAGTGTTCAGGTAAGCCAGAATGAGATGGTTCAACTCCAAACAAAGTCTTCCTGAGGTCAAAAGTTGCTGATTTCTTTTCCTCTTTAAGGATTCACAATGGATTTTGAGCCTCGAGTACAGGCTGTGTCCTTTTTATACCTTATAAGAGCATGAGTGTATTCCAGAGTATTTTGTAACAGAAATTCTAATTTTGCTAAAATCACTCAGAACAAGTGGAAGTTAGCATCTCCAACATAAAGCAAGTGACTGTGTTGGAGACCTGATAGTTTTAATTATATTCTAAAATGTAAAATGTATGTAATCAATATGGTGAAAATTTGTGAAATTCTAAACATTACGCAAAAAGTATTTCGAAAGAAAAGGAATTACCTTTCTTTTACCCTATTTACTGGTAAATAACACGCACCTACTAGATAACATGCATTTTAAATATCTCTTCATTGTGATAATGTATAGATAACACGCAATTCAAAAATTTCTTCTGTGATAAATGCATTGATAACGTGCATTTCAAAATTGTTATTATGTTGATGAGAATGTTTTTTCACTACTGTAATATTTATGATAATTACTCTTGTGTTTCGAATGGAGTTATTTGATTACGTTAACATTTACAATATGTTGGTTGAAATAAAATTGCCCTAGTACTATGAGAGTATATATTCTGCAACTTCCGCGATATATGACATGTGTTGTTTAGTCATTTGTTTCGATTTCAATATTCAAGATATTGAATGAAACCAGATTTTCCATACCATGCACTATTATTTTTATCTTCTTTATTACTTTCTATATTTTTTGTATTGATAACATGCAGGTTATCTACCAGAAAATACAGTAACTACTTACAATAATGTAAATCCTTCACAAAGTAACAAAAGCAAAAAGAAACTATAAAAAAAGAGAAACAAAAGCTGTGGTCCTTTGAAAGCAATAGCAAAAGAGCTACTGTGGAGAAGAGAGCCAATGATGCTAGGTTGACAAGATGCTTCATATCCCTTGAGATGGATAAGCATTAGAGATATCGAAGAAGTGTTTAGAATAGTCATGAGTAGAAGGTCAGAACTCAAAATTAATGGTAATTCAAAGTGGGATGAGTGTCTACAGCAGCTTACATTGCAGCTGAGCGCAGCAATAGCAAATATGCCTTGGCAGAAATAAAAACATTAACGTTTTTCCAGTCAAAAATCTTCAAGCATATTGCATTGTCATCGAAAATTTTCATCAACAGTGATAAAGAAGCATCACAAATACTAAAAAAGTGTTTTTCAAAGCAATATGAGGTGGAGGGGTACCAAACATTGTGGCATTTTTTATTGAAGTAGCCATTGTAAATGGCTGAATAGCTTACAACTTAGAGAATAAACTAAACAAAATAACAAAGAAAATTTGGGGAATTGGTTATGCTGTAGATGGACAAATGGAAGGACCCAGAAATAGATTCAGTAAAGGTGCAGTCCTAAATTTGATCTCCCCATTTTTTAAGGCTTACAGAGTGCCATTTCCCAAGACAATTTCAAGATAAAAATCACCTGCTGAATTGCCTTTCCAATGCTAAAAAAAAGGAAAAGGGAAATTTAAAAGAAAGCAGATGACATAATTTTGCAATCAGTGTCCTGAAAAACCTGTGTTGTGCGTCACCGAATGTTTTGAGGCTTAGCACACTATAAATAAGTACAAAAAACATTGTAAATGTAAAAAAATAATGTATAATTATTTATTTATACCATGTAAAAATGTGTTAATGCAATTTCACTTAAACTTGAAATAAAAAACCATACAATAAGGATCATGGTGTTGGAAAATAGTAGAAGTATAAGGAGTAAAAGGTAACTTTTCGTGAAGATATTAGTAGATATATTCCATATGTTATTTTTGCAATTGTACATAATAAATGACCAAATATCATTAAAAATTGTTAATATAATTCGGATCAATTTATACTATTAGTTCTGTAATAATAAGGTGAATTTTTAATATCTATCAGGAATTCAACAGTTTTCAGTTGAATATTCCTTTCTTATTATTGTTAATATATTATTTGTAAAAAAATATATTGTGAGCTGGCATTTTGCTGGTTTTGTGCACTTCTCTATTCCTTTTCCTCTCCTTGTTGCATGAATTGAATAGTTAATAATTTTCTTTTTCCTAATGATATAAAATGATTTTTACTTTATTACGCATCTGGGCATCAATTTTTACAGTATGAAGATATGTCCTTACGATTACTAATTTTGCATTGTTTTCGGTCATCAGAAGTCTTGGTTGAGCCATAATGCTAACGAGCAGCATCTGTTATTTCAGCTCTCTTTTCCCAATGCTCTCCAATATAATTACCTTATTCTCACTAAGCTAATTCAGATTGAAACTGGGATTATTAGATCTCAAACGAATGAGTCGCTCTGTCTTGATGAGTTTTAAGGGTGTTTACATGTCCGTAAGTGGATGGAGAACCTTCAGGTCGCCTTGGTACAGCAATGCTTATCTTTCAGGCTTTAGAAACATCAACACAGCTAAAACCTTCCTATTAGATATACATCCTTTTTACAATACTCTGCATTGTGTAAAGATCTTTTTTTAGATGCTCTGATGAGGTTAGAATGTTCAATTTTTCATCTTCCAAGGTACACAACACATCTCAAAAAATTTGCCTTCATTTTCACCAAAGAAGATGAGGATTTTAGTGAAAATCCATTCTTTAGAGGAGTGAAAGTATTAGTGATAGCAGTGGAGATGGTGATAATAACTCAGATATATATAGTTTTCAAGTTGGGAAAGGTTCAGTGAAAGAGCGATGACAAATTGGAATTAGAGGAGCCGGTTTCAAAGAAGTAAAGAAGGAATGAGTTGAACTGGACTTGTAATTCTAACACCCTGAAGAAATTCAACTTCACTGCTATGCCAGGTATGAATTCTCGAGTTTTGAGAAAATTGGAGAAGAGTTGAGATGAAAGAGAAATATTTTTACAGTTTTAAGAAGATGACTTTTGGAATCTTCTTAATGAGGAAACCGATAAATTTACAGATGCATATCTGAAATCTCCCACAACCTCCAAAACAGACTTTACAACAGATTTTACAAATGAGTGGTTTTATGCAACAGCAGATGAAATGACGGCATAATTAGATAATAACGACAAACAGAGGAAGATATCATCAGTAATCGATTATGTCAACAAAAAAATTCAGATTATGTACAGCCCGCAAAGAAACCTTGCTGTTAATGAGAACCTGATGAAATTTCATTATATACAGTACAATCCAAATAAATGAGCAAATTTTGGGATAAAATTTTATTAAATTTGTAAAGCTTCTCAGGATACTGCATGCAGTTTCCTATTTATACTGGTAAAAAACAGGAAATACCGAAAGACGTTCCTTCCAGTGAAGCAGTTGTATTGGAGCTAATGAAACTATACCTGCACATGGGGTATACAGTAGCAATGGATAACTGGTATACCTCCCCTGATTTATTTAAAAAACTGGCAAAAGAAAAAACTAATGCGTTGGGTGCTGTGCATGTAAATAGAAAATACATGCCAAAAGTATTCAAAAAGATGAATTTGAAAAAAAGGTGAGGCTAGAGTACTGTACAGCAAAAGAGTTGCTGCCTTCAAATGGAAAGACAAAAAGGACGTCCATTTACTATCTGCTTACCATAAAGATCTTGAGATGACGAAGATGGGAAAATTATTGTTTAAAACAAAAGAAACAGTTGCCAAACCAAATATTGTGATGGACTACAATGTTCAAATGAATGCAGTAGACAGACAAGATCAGCAGTTAGCGTCATTCCTAATTATGCGTCGTTATGCAAAGGGTCAACGCAAGGTTTTCTTTTACGTGAAGGACATGCTAGTATATATCATGTATGTATTATATAAGAAAATAAGTGGGAAAAGAATACAGTTTGATGATTTTAGGGAGAATCTAGCAGAAAAAATTTTGGTGGGTGTGAAACAACTGAGTACAGAAGACATGGTTGTCCTACATCTGGTCCGCAACCCATGTGCTTTCAGGCTGCAAACTGGGGACATTTCCATAACAGAATACCACTAAACACTGTAAAGAAAAACCCTTCTAGAAATTGTGAGGTATGAAAAAGAAAGGGGAAAGAAAGTGAAAATCGATGGGAATGTGAGCAGTGCCATGTTGCTCTTCACCTTCCAGACTGCTTCAATATCTATCACACTAAATCTGTGTAAAAGTGATCCTACTATAATAATTTGTTTATTTTTAGAAATACTTAAGTCATTTAACCACTATTTTAATATGTTTTATGCTAGTAAACAACTGTAATTAGAAATAAAAATCAATTTTCCTGTAGAATTGTTACTCAACTGTGCTATACATTGCTTTCAGATTCCAGTCATGATCAAATGACTACAGATCTGAATCTATGTATACAGTATCATCATTAAATTTTCAGAGAATAATGAACGCATAATTTATATTGAAACTATATCATTTAACCCTTAAGAGCACAGTGGATCTATACTTCCCACCCCACTCTACTGAAATCCTTTGGGTTAATTATTTCTATTGTCATGTGTTGTTGTTATGGATCGATATTAATTACATTTTTTCATCTACCTTAATTAAAAAAAAAAATAAGAATTTGTTTGATGCTCGGCGGGTTGCATNTAGTTAATGAGATATTAAATTTTTATTAAATGATGATTATCATAAAAATAAATTATATTTCCTGCACCTCCATACTGAAAAAAAATTGTAAGCCAATGGGTTAAGGATAGTTAGTGTAGGTAATAAAGATGTAACAGGTATTACAAGGTGTAATATGTGTTATGTTTAAAATTTGATAGCTAAATTTCAGTTATTATTACTGTAATTATAATCTAATGTATTCATTTTTTCATTTGTCGGACTATTTTACCCTTTAGATATGGTACATGTGCATCATTTTGTAAAATTTTATCTTACTACTCATTTAAACACATTCAATATTTTCCTTTATAGATAGCAACATTTTGTTAATAAAATATTTATTGGAATGGAAAAATAACTTTTTGATTATATTTACCAGTTTTGGTACAGGACTGAAGTATACACCTCTGAAATTAAAATCATTAACCACAGAAAAAATTCATTTTTTGGTGGATTTTTGACTTTTTGGGGATTGACGTGAAAATAGGCCCAGCAGCTACAGAGTAGTAGAGTAATGCTGTAGCAGCTACAGCATTGATAAATCAATTTAAGAATGATTTGATCACACAGTGAGATTATCTCATAGAGCAAAGAATGAGATTATTGATGAAGGTGAAAGAAGTATTGTGACACCCTCAAGGGAAGTTCCAGCCAGCTTAAACTTCCCTAGAGCAATATTCAACACTTGCCATATACACATAAGTTGCAAGACATTGCCATATACACACAAATTGCAGCTAGACAGATGAACTACCATTGAGTCTAGCAAGATTAGTCTATCAATGTGTCTGTATGTCAACACTCCACGAAATCTAGACGCAAAGGTGTCTCCAAATAGATGCCACTGAACTCCAGCAAACACGTTCTAGTGAGAGTCAGCTTGCATTGTCTTATGTCAGTGACACATGGCAACACAGAACAAATGGAAAGCAAACAACCTGCTGCAAGTTGACACAATGATATATACGATGAGTTGGTGAACTATCAGGTTGATTTTATTTTCTGTTCCATTTTTACATTTTATTTTAAACTTTAATATTATATGCTTTCATTTTGACTTTGTGTGTAATTATTTAAATTTGGTGAATATATTATGTTTACATTATATTTTCAACTTACTGGCTACAAAATAAAAAAAACAAGTTAACTGTTTTCACTGAATGAAAGCACCCTTTGTATAAAAGATAATTTACGTCTACATTATAAAGTTTGATAAATCAACTTTTAAATATCATTTTAGAGAATATTTTTAAATACATTTAAAAGATTATCTCATTCTGTAGCTATCGTTTGATTGCTGACCAAAATATTGTGGTGATAGGTTTTGACCTTGGTTTGCCAAATGGTCAAGCTGCCCCTGATATATTACTCCCTTAAGGCCCATAAGGGACCATCCTTAAATAATGTCATGGCATTCATGGGGATTTTTGGCCCTCCCCTCTCACAAGGAGTCACATTAAGCCTCACACTCTATGGGATCAGGATTCATACATTCCTCTCACACTTACGTATGATAACTTGTAATAAGATTTCTAAGGTAAGGAAAGTAGAGGAGCAAATCCCTGAAAGGGGTGTTCATGCCTCCATTTTTCATGGAAATATGTGCAACAAGCTACCTATTATTATTTTGCTTAAAAATTAAGGACATATATAACTATATCTAAGTAATTTTCTGAAGGAGAGCTTAACCCTTTATAGGGTACTGCTCCCTATAGGGACCACTTGATTTGCAGCTTTATTTGAGAAGTATTTCTTCACAGACTTAGTGTTTATTTAGCTTCCTCAAGTTGAATTTTTTTCTTCCCACTATTTATCATGAAAGTGAAGATAACCAATAAGCGGTCCTCTATGGGACCATCAGGAAGTTAGTATTGCAACCTGTCATTTGTCTCAGCTTTAAACTTTCTGCTCTCAGATTACATTTTTAGAAGATTACTTTTATAATTATCTTCTTTGCTAATGGCTGTACTTTAATTGTGTCTATTTTTTCTGAAGATATGTTTGTCGAGAAGAAAATTATAGGTGTTTAAAGACAATATTGTTCACCAGGTTGTAAAGCATCTGCTTCGTTTTTGCTGGAAAACATCTTTGCAAAAGTTATTTGGTTTTATTTTTTAACTTTATTAAAATTTAGTGAAAAATCAATCTATNAATCCGTTCTGGACATCCACTTTGTTCATCTAAGCTTAAGATCAGATTGTTATAGGCTCTACTTTAGCTAATCTGCTTGCTAATTTATTTTTATAAGAATTATAGAAGTAGAACAGAATTTATCACCTAAATGACCCACATCCGACTGGACACAGCGGCGGAGGTGATGGCTTATTAAGGGAAGACTTAAAGGGAACTTGGGTTCAAATACCAGAATTATTCTCCCAACCATCCCCCAATCACTCCTATCTATTTAACAACCAGCAACTCCAAACTCCCATCTAAGTTCCTTTCTTTTCGGGTTAGGTATTATTTTGTGTATATGTATTATTTTTATATATTTATTATTATGTATATCTGTATCATTTATTATGTATGCATTATTTTAGTGCATCAATATTCCATATTTAGGATAGTGACAGATGACAAACTTGCAATTCTCAGTTCTAGTGCTTTATGCACCCTGCGAATGCTGCAGCACTCTAAAGGCCACAGCTGGAACTAAGCGTCATTATATCATGAACTCTGAAATATCCAGAAAGAGCAGGCTTTTTGTGATGAACTACTATGTTTGTATTATCATGTAGCTATTTTTTGTTAATGCATACCTATATACTTATCATATAAGTAGAGTTTACGAACTATGTTAGTGAGTGAGTAAGTTAGGAAGTGAGTATATATGTATGGGTCAGATGAAAGAGAAGACTTATAGTCTTCTCGCCCAAATGAAGATGATTTATCGTAATTATGGGTGTATAATGTATTGAGTAAACATCAAGTAAGGGTGCAAGTATAAGACTGCCACCAGGCATACAACCAAAATGCAGTTTAGTAATAATGATAATAATAAAATTATTTTTGGGTTCCCTGTAACACAATGGATAACTTTATCTCCAACCACCTCAGATTTGTGGTGCTAATGTGCCGCATTTGGGTCCGCCATGGTAACAAATTTCTGCCAAAGACTACATATAACATCATAGTTCCAGCAGCCGACATCAGAGCGGGGTAACACTTGCATAGACTATTAGCACTCATTCCTTCTAAGTACTGTAGCGGTACTTTTTATGATGCTACATGTTTGTGTTTATTTTATTTTCGAAAGTGTTTTTTAATTTCTTTGTATTTGAATGAAATGGTGTTGCAGCTGTATTTTCCTGTTTTTCTTTGACAAAATGCACATGTCGCAAATGTTATTATTTCTATGTAAACCCCTTATATTTGTTTTTGCCTATAAAAAATTGTATTTGTTTTGTTGTTCTGTTACGAGAGTGAGCAGATGTTAGCTCACAAAATGCCTAAAGAATTAAACTTGTTCAGTAAACCAATAATTGTGCAAATGTTATGTGTTCCATGACATATTGCTAAGTTACACAGTGAACTTGTGAGAAACGTATCAAGTGTGCACCGAAACACGCGTAGCGAGAGTGGACTTTTAGTAATTGTGGTTCTGGAAGGGCGTCGCTAGAAGAGGAAGAAAACTTTTCCTCGTGACCTAAGGTGCGAGCGGAGAGTGGAGTCTGAAAGCAACAACGGTCGGAGAATGAACACAGTCGGGAAACGACCACAGTCTACGAAGGACCTCAGTCGGAATTCCATTGACAGTCGGGAAACGACCCCAGTCTACGAAGGACCTCAGTCAGAAAAGAATCGGCAGTCCGAAACCACGGGAGTCAAGGAAGGACCTCAGGACCGCCCGGAGCCCCCGATCATCCCAGGAGGAGAATGCTCTAAATACGTTCTGCGTTAAGTCCATCACCTCTGTTCAGTTTAATTATATGTGTGTAAAGGAGCATAGACCATCACCCGTAATAAAAAATAAATAAAATCCTATCAAGGACCTGTTCTGTAAATTAGTACTGTTTGTCTGAGAATATTTTTAGAACCGGCGCTCCACAGGGATACAATAGGTATTTGAATTAATAGGAATTTTTTTAAAAAATGCCACGGCATACTTGGTAAGGAAAATTCCTTACAGTACGTAAATATTACTGTATTGCTTTCGGATTTTTCCTAAAGAGTTCCTGGTACAGGCCTGCAGCTTACTTCTTTGATGCACTATACTTCCTATTTACTCAATTACTTCCTATTACAAGACAGAACTTAGCTGTAAGTGTTACTTCTTCTTATCTACTTCAAGAATACAGCAATTTTTAGCAATAATCAAGAAAAACTTATATCTCACAAATAATTCCTATACACAAAGGCACGCTTTGCATGGGAACCCTACCGCTTACTAAGGAGCACCAGGGTGCCCAAACCTTTACTCACCCCACAACCGCGCTAGAAACAATGCAGAAATGGTCACGACGGATCCGCTGGTTTTTCCCAAAACCTTTCATTTCCATGTGGTAGAGCTACACAATAAACATGCCCAAGACGATAGGCGAGGCGGCGAGTAAACTTCCTAAAACAGGGATAACAAGCATTATGTCGGAATAATGACACATTGGATGAAATAAAGGACTTCCTTGAACCTAGATATTCCCAAGTGGAAACAAAGGGGAAATACGAAAGGGGAAGCAAATGA
>KZ309209.1:256889-267407 GCA_000376725.2 Ladona fulva | reverse complement strand
ATATATATATATATATATGATCTAACATGGATACTCTAGTCTGGTTTGACTAAATGCATTTAAGATACAGGTTATTTATTACAATACCAAATAACTCCAGCTGGAAACGGTGCAAATGCAACGTATATGACCAAGACAGCGTGCAACCAGCGTTCAAGCCACAATAGCTGCGATTTTTTGACAGAGAGATAGAGACAGACAAAGACTTGTTCAGAGAGAGAGCTGAGGAAGGCCAAAGGCGCAATTTAGGGTGAAGGACAAAGCCTTACGTCTGGGAGGCAGCTTAAGCAAATCATCCAGACTGAATGTTCTGGCAGCAGAGGATGAGGATGCAGAGGTTGAGGGCAAGTGGTGTTGCATACCACCAGAGCCATGTTGGGAGCAGGCATTTGGCATTGGGTTTGCTGGAACTGGGGCATTGGGCTTTCTGTCGGGAATGGCAGGTGTATTGTTGGGACAGGGAAGAGGTTGGGTGGGCTGCGGTTGTTGCATCTGCGCCGATGTCCCTCCGCCACCAGTCAGGCTGAGAAGAGACGGTTTGCGGATACCGAGGCGTCCAAAGAGCGAGCGTGAAGGGATGGACTGCTGTTGGCCACCAAGATGTGTCTGGTGGTGGTGATAATGTGAACCCTCCACTGCAACTCCATATGGTTGAGGACCTCCAATTGAATGAAGGTTGTCTCTTGCTGAAGAAGAGGCTGAGACTCCTGTAGGGATTGAAAAAGTAAGGGGAAATGCCTAAAGGCATTTACTATGCAACTAAATAAATATACAAATAAATCTTTCCCAACTTCACCAACATATTCCCCAAATCAGACAACCCATTAGCCCAAAAACCCATCATCATTGCCAAAAAACACTGGATAGACTTAGAAATGAACAAAATATACAGTAAACATGCTCATTTGGAATTACAAACTTATGAGCTACACCTAAAACTTGACTCCATTGGAATCAGCACAATGGGACGCTCACATGAACAAAATACACGGAATTACACTGCATAAAATCTGACAAAAGAACAACAAACTTCACCAGAAACTCACTACACTTAAACAGAAACAATTTCCAAAGACCATTCCACCACCCAATGACGATTCACACAATGTTGTCAATTTATCCAACACAACCTTCAACAAGGAAGAAATAACACTCCTATCTAAAGGCATCAAATATACACTTCCTTACAAGAAACCTCCTGTTGAAGAATTAATAACAGATATTGAATCTGCCATTAAATTCAAACCAGAAAATGTTAAAAACTCGAGTCATCTGAGTCAACAATATACTGAGAAAATACAAACATAAACTCAACTTGAATCGACGCACAACCTTAAAAACTTCAGACGACAGAGAACACAAATTCATAAAACTTCCTTTCGCACCTGGAATCACCAATAAACTGAAACCCATATTTTCCAAATTCAATTTCACTCCAATTATTTCCAATAGCATTAAACTATCAAAACCTTCTTCCAAATCCTAAAGATACCATTCCAACATTAAGTAAATCCGGCATCTACAAAATATCTTGTCAAGATTGCGACAAAGTCTACTATGGACAAACAGAAAGAAAAATAGAAACCACATTAAAAGAGCACATGGCTCACTTCAAACACAATCAAGTAAACAGATTAAGCGTCGCACAACACATCCAAGAAAACAATCACAAAATTAACGGAGACAACTTAAAAAGCATAAGATCAGTACAGAAGCCCTCCAAACTCGACGCATATGAAAACCTGTTCATTCATTCTAACTGCGACCTTATTATTAACAGTAATACCGGACCAATACCTTCTTCTGTTATGTTCTCCCTAATTGACGGCACACCACAAAAGACATAAATACCCCTCCACACTCAGTTATTCCTCTCTCCCAAAGATGGCAACTCAGTTGTTGAAATACGTATCGGGAACAATACTTGCTAAGTGTGACCACGAAGAACCCCAACCCCTGCTGGTGGGAATCCTTTAATGGTTAGTTGTTAGTTAGTTAGTTAATTGAACCGTTAACAATGGCTAATTGGAGCTTTATCCCGAAGGTAGTTAATGGAAAAAAAAAACAATGATAATGCCCTGTAATGATTACAGAAATACCATAATAACAAATAAATAGTGTTCCTAGGATTACTAATATATAANAGGAGAAAATCATCGAGAGAATCCTTTCCATGAGGCCAAATCACAAACGTGTCATCCACATACCTGAAGAAACATTTGGGTTGGAGGTTGGCTGACCGGAGAGCTTTTCCTTCGAAATTTTCCATGAATAAATTGGCCACAGCTGGGGAGAGGGGAGAACCCATAGGGACTCCCTCTATTTGTTCATATGTCTTGCCTTGGTATACGAAGTATGTCGACCTCAGGACATGCTCAAACAATTTTATAATTCCTTCGTCAAAGAGTGGCCTCAGAATATTGAGGGAGTGGTCGATAGGTACCTTAGTGAAAAGTGAGATAACATCAAAACTCACCATTATATCGGTGGGATCCAGTTTTAGTTGGCTGATGGTTTTTACAAATTCTGCGGAGTTTTTTACATGACGAATACTTTTCCCAACGTGAGGCGTCAGAAGTTTAGCGAGGTATCTGGCTAGTAGATAAGTTGGCGAGTTAATAGCGCTAACAATTGGTCTCAGAGGCACACCTTCTTCTACAGCATTATTCACCGGGAAAACATCAAATCCTGCATTACTTACCTCTACGGGGAGGAAATCTTCCGCAGCATACGGAGTTTCGAACGACTGCGGAAAAAGAGGGCTAACTTACTTGCTTCCTTGGCCTTCTTACTGAGATGCCGAGACAATAATATCATTCCGACATTTGCAAGATTACGACACCCGATCAAGACAGCAGCTGCACAGCGTATCCTGCATCGCGCTGGGCAAGCCTTGGTAAGAGAACGTGTTCATGATACCAGACGAGCCCTCGACGAAAACGCCCGTATTCTCCTCAAACACCATCTACGTTATCTAGGGCTGTATTGGGCACAATGCTAAGCTATAAAATGTAGCTCTTCATAAGTATGTTGAAGAAGAATTGATGGACATGTGGGCAGACACAAAATTCAAGAAAAGGCAACTTTAGTTGTTTCAAATCTCTGGACTTTTAACTTCAATTACTCCAACCACCCATACAGTTGGTATTGGCTCTTCCAGAAACGTAGCAAGCAGAGATTAACCGCTGCTCTCACCTTTAATTCAGACAGGAGTAAGAAGCTTGTACCATGTATATTAGGAGATTCCACAAATAGGCAATAACGTAACCATCAACCTAGTAATTTCTCTTTCGACGACCATTTATTATTACGCCATAAGGAATGCCTCGGAATGTAGAATAGTAAATCGAGAGTTACAAATTACTGTATTCTTGAAGTAGATAAGGAGAGGAAACGCTTATATCCAAGTTCTGTCACGTAATAGGAAGTAATTTAGTAAATAGGAAGTAAAGTGCACCAAAGAAGTAAACTGCAGGCAAGGAAGAGGCATTTATGTTTAAATTTTATCATATTTGCCGGAATTTGTGGAACAAAGTTGCAAGGGAAATTAGAATATTCTTTCTTCATTCCTTAGCATTTATGATTTTTAGTTATAGCCTTGATAAGAACTTAACGCACACACGAAATTCGGTTAGGAGATTTAAAGAACATATATTCATTTAAAACTTCTTTCCGCTCAAATTCCCAGGAATTACCGCAGAACATATCATGCTCCATTAGCTTAATATTTAACTCTAAGATTTAATTGCTTTTTCTTTATGAGAAGTTGCTAAGGAGTAATAAGCGGTGCATCAGGATGAACTTGGATCACCTGCATCCAAACTCATTTCTGAAAGAATGCATTTATTACTTTTAATATTGATCGCAGATCCCTTCGGTGTTCGCTTTTGATTCATTTACTAATAAATTACATTCAAATTTTGTATCGATGAAAGTTAAGGCAGCAATAATGAAAAACACCCAAAAACAATCTACACATATTTCTGAAAACATTATCAGCACCAAATAATAAAATAATCACTAATAACATTTATGGAGTCGTTAACTTCCTGTTTCATTACTTTCAATACCTGAACCCACTTACGCAACATTACAGAGGTTTGTGTTAATAGAAATATTATTACTAAAGATCCATGTGAAATATCCGAGATAAGGTTCGCCATCACTTTTTGGAACAGTTTTTTGAGATTACATATCGGGCATATTTGTGATAATGTTGGTGACAGTATGTAAGAAAATATGACTGCTCTATGCACCTGTTCTCCTTCTGTTAGAGAATCAGAGAGTCGGAGGTTCATAACGTTGATTTTGCGGTAAAAAGACGTATTCGACTTGATTGACGATTCTAAATTGCGAATTCATTCAATCTGCAGTGTCTATAACTCATATTTTAGAGCTGCAATCGCGTATATGCAACGTTTCCATCAATGCCTTTCTTAAAATTAGGTCCGTCCTTCTAAATGGGTGTCCACTACGGGAGCCGCTAGCGATGCTCCTACCATTTCTTTAAAACGAACCTCCCACATTTGCAGCGAATATAACCACCGTTGTGTTTGACATGGTCTCCTTACAGTGTTGCAACATGTTCCACTGAAGGAGTTTTTAAGAGTATCCTGAATCTTATTTTACCTGCAATTTTTGAGTTTTTTTTGCTCATGACTGTACTTCAGCCGATCCAAGAATGAGCGTCAAATAAGAGAAATAGGTGCGAGGACAAGTTGTTTTAGGGACTCACTCTTTCCATGAACGATACGTGATAACAATAAATTGAAGAGGTAATTCTACTCTTGGTGTATTCACTCCCTGCCACACGCCGGAAGGGGGCTTGCAGGGTATTTATGTAGATGTAAATTATTTTGCTGTAACTTATTATTCGGTATTTTATCTATAAAAAAATGTTATTTTAAAAACAAAAGTAAGCTTCTATCATAAATTAACATCACCAATTCACCTCCATTTCAATTTTTATGATAACTTAGCTAAATATAAAACAATGCATTTAAAATTTGAATTATTCCTTTGTTATGACTTGAGATAAGCCACAAACTGTTGGAAATTATTTTAACCCTCAAAATAAAAAAATCTTTCCATTTTAAGCAAAATTGGATTAATAATTTTACCATAAGAGAGTTACAGAAAAGAAAAGATTTGTAAGTGGTTCATATTAGGACCACCGGTGTGTTGAGGAAAATTAACACTTCAGTCTTGCAAGTGACTAGTGGTTCCTATATGGACCACCCATTTTTAGTTTTAAATACAACTTATTCCAGCATGGACTAAACAAAACTTTTTTCAAGAAGGCTAACACATGTCATTTACTTAAAAAATATATTTCCGTATGGCCCCTAGAGTTTTGCCCTATAAAGGGTTAAATTTGTTAACAGACGTCTGAGATCAGAAAATATGAAGGGAATTTAAAAACTCCCAGAAGATGCATATCGTCAATTGCAAAATGCTTGTGGTACGTCTCTCTATCCATATAAATTAGCCACGAGCTGTTATTATCCCATGCAACGATTCAGTACTCCTTGGGACAGTTTTAGACAGATTTTAATATCTGGTAGAGGTGAGATTCAATGAAATTTTTGAGCTACCCTTGTATTGAAAATTGTTTTCTTATGAATTTTTGTTTGTGTAAAAGCTACCATGAAAACTTTGTTGATTATATTTTACCAGGAATTATATTTTTATTATCGATTAAGATATTTGAAGAAGAGACTTAGCAAATTAGAAAAGAATAGGGTAACATAGTTGGTAAAATATGTTTAAGAAAGAAGTTTACTTCTGTACAGGTAAGAGTTGATTTTTGATGCTTTTCTACAATTTGTATGAAATAATTTTCAATGCATGCAATATTCTTACCAATTCCCTCATCGTTTGAATCCGGTGTTGAAATAGAGTTTCTCCTCTCTCCCCTTCTTCTCCTCCCTTCCCCAACTTCTTCTCTCTTCCTTTTCTCTTCCTCATTCACAGAACTCCTCTCAAACTCTGCACTACCTTCTTCACAACCAGAATTTTGAGGTTGCTGCAAAGTAATACATTTAGCTATCGTCGGACTTCCTGGAGGCCTCTCCACAGTTGTGTCCTCCATGTTGGGTGTCTGCAAAAGCGGCGAAGGTCTCCTTGTCCAAGAATATGCCAGAGGCACTGTAAGGTGGGGGGTTCCTGAATCATTTTCGGAACAAGTGGGAGAACTGGGACAAGGTGAAGCTTGGAGAGTGTTGAGGTAATGCTGATGATGGTGCTGGACTGAGGGATGGAGCAATGTTGAGCCACCGACACTGTGATGAGGATGAAGTAATTGTCCAGTACGATGGTGTGGGAGCAGCAAATGAGGACCATGGAGGGGATGTCCTCCCATATGCTGGTGGGGATCTTCTGCATCTGTTACATCAGATGGACACAGTGGATTGTTAGACCCAGCTCTGGAAGGTCCGGGACTTGCCATGGATGAATAACCAGAGGAACTCAGATTGGATTCTGAAGCAGTACGTTCTCCTCTAGAACACATGGAGAAGGGAGATAGGTAGGTCATCCCTGGCTGACTGGTACACTTAGAACTCTCCTCTTCTAGTCTCCTTCCACTTGGGCCAATTTTTCCCAATCCGGATGTCCGGAAGGAAGAGTTACTTTCCCCATTACTACCCATGCACCCATCTTCCATCTCGTCTGATTCACTCATGGTGGCAGTGACTGTGATGACAGGTGGAGACATCGGCAGATCCAGGGATGTCAGCTTATCTGGACCATGGAGTAATAGGCGTTTATTGCTGGGCTGGGACACTTGAGGTGATAGAGTTTGGAAAAATATAGGAGGGGTATACGAGTGATGTTCCGAAAGCCTTCTTCTGGGAGGGGGGGAGCCTATTGGCAAAACCATCTGCGGTCTGGAGTTTGGAGTCATGGTCTTTGTTGGAGATGGTTGTTGAATAGTTATTGTGGGTATCACTATTGGTTGCAAAGGAAGTGAAAGTGGAGGGACTAGTTTTGGAGCACAGCACTTTTCTACACTAGTGCTGGTAGTTTCAGTTAATGTATCCACACCAATAGGAGAGTCCTCTTCAAGCCGTTCATCACCTACATCCTCATCTGTGGCTTCCAATGCTGCTGCATCTATGGAGAATGTCCTTTGCTTGTGGTGGACGTGGTCCTCTTCAGCCTTACCTTCTTGTTCCTCCTCATAATCCTCATCCTCCTCATCATCTTCTGTCTCATCATCATCATCCTTATCTTCTTCATCCTCTCCCTCTTCATCCTCTGCTTCATTGTCCTCTTCCTCTCCCTCATCTTCTTCCCCCCCACCACCTTCTCCTCCACCTCCTTCTTCCTCTGGACTCTGTGTCATGCAAACCCTTGCTGGCTCTTCATCATCTTCCTCTTCTTCGATGTCATCTGTGTCTCCGGTGTCCTCTTCCCTTTTCATCTCTCTCCTCTCTCTCTTTTCCTCTTCCTTGGAGTGCAGTCCTCCTTTGGTGGGAGATGGGTAGGGGGAGGGCATCTCCCGGATAGGTGATAATGGAGGGAAGTCCATGTTGCACATACTTGAAGATGGAGGTTCTAAAAGGATTGAGGGGCCTCTAGTAGAAGATATGCCATCCCTACCAAGGGCATCAACAACAGGGACTTGGATCTTAGTGCGGGAAGACCTTCTGCTGGAGGATGGTGATGTCCCAGAGGATATCATAGCATGGTATGATGAGGATGAGGTAGATGAAGAGAGTGATGAGGACTCATCAGAAGCAGGACTAGGGAGGTGTTGGTTAGTTTGTGATTCAGTTATTGAGGTTGCATTATCTTGATGTGGTTTTGGTGCCTCGCTACCACTTCCAGAGGCAGAAGAGGAACCCATTTCTGCAGAGACACGACTGAGTAGACGGGCAAAAGTGACCTTTGGGAGAGAAAAAGTTGATGCAAATATATGAAACCAATAGTAACGACAGGGTATGCAATTACTTACTTGCTAAAGCAGGTTTGGTAGGTATGTTTACAAATATAAAAAAGTACTGTACAATCTAAGATATGTTTCAAAACAGGAATAACATCATATTCTGATCAACCAGAATTCAAAGAAGAGCATTAGGTGATTAGAATAGTGGTAAGGAGGAAAGTGGTGAACAGGAATAAGAAGAACTGAAAATGCAAAGGCAAATTAATACACTTTTGAAAGGAAGTAGCAGTTATTGCTATGAAGGGAATCAGGCAAACACAATACTTTTGGGTAGATTGAGAAGGGGCCAAGAAAACCAAGAAAAGAAATTGTGGTTGAAAGGCTCAATTGCCATGTACCTTTTTGTCCAGCCTGGAGGCAGTGAGAGGTACTGGAGGCATCAAAGGTGGTCCAGGGAGTGGTTCTTCTTCAATAGAGGTCCCAGCTGCCCCTCCACTTCCCATAAACTTAGTCTCTGACAAATTACCACGGCTATCTCCAGAGGTTGGAGGGCATTCCCCCAACACTAAAGTCTCTGATGGTGCCAAAGAAGATACTGACAGTCTTGGTGCATTGGTTAGTATTGGCTTATGAGCTGGTGTCACTAGACTCTGCAGAATCTTTTTCTTCTCATCTTCTGCCATGGCAGTAATAGCAGCTGCAGGTGCTCCAGATGGTGTTATGGAATGTTTTCGTGTAGGACTGGAATTATTCCGCTTCTTACGGCTCGAAGGAGATCCTGAAATAACAGAGGTGAGATGAATAGGTGATATCATTAAACTCATCCTTATTACTCATTGAACTTATCATTATCACTTTACTCTACTTCCTATTTGAAAAACTGTTGCTTCTCTTCTGCAGGAGGCATCTCCATAGTAAAAGCTACTGCTAACACTAATTCTGTACTGATGTCCTCAGTAAGACAGTGAGTGGAACAGATTCACATTGATTATGAGTGCAAAAAGTAGAATTCAGATTCATTTTCGACAATAATTGGAATGATTGAAGCACAAGAATATTAGAATCCCTTGGATGAACTACTAAGTTATTTATGGAATTGAATGAATCCATGACCGTAATTTGAACCTGTTATAAATTATAGTTTAACATTTTCTCTCTGCTTCCAGATGGTCTAGTTCTATGAGTGCTGAAGAGGAAATTTTCATAACCTACTGTATCTACAAATATTGGTTTTACAGTCTAGTTGTCAGTAGTAGAAAGATAACTAAAATAATGATATAAAGTTCTTCTGAGTAATTATGCTCATGTTTTTATCTGTGTCATTATCAATTATTCAATTTAGTTAAATTAACTGATGTCTAGAATGGACCTTGATCAAACTATAGGCTGATTGAAAACATTTAAATTCCTGACATGCGTAACAATACTATGTTTAGACTTGCTTTAGGTGTTATCCACTGCTTACACATTGACTTTTCATGCTATTTGTGTTCTAGCTCTATACACAAGTTACTATGAAAGCATCTATTTAAACAATTCTGTATATAATGTACAGATTATATATCAGTACTGCCAAAGTATTGTACTCCATCTATCATTAATCAAAATTAGGTTTTACTTTATTTCTACGTCTATTTTGAAGAGAATGAGAATAGTTGTACTTTTTCCACAATATATTTATTTATTAAAAACAAACAATAAAAACTCACGACTAGTTTCATTGAATGATCACCATCATCAAGTGTCTATGCTATAACCGTTGAGCATAATGTATGCAAAACGACTGGCAGAAAAATAAGGAATTAGGAAAAGAAGGGATGGGGGAAAACGGGGGCAGAGAAGAAAGGGTATGTCAGGAGCACGGAACCGTGAATTTTATTATATATACCAGAAACAATATCGGCCCTAAAACACTTCCTTGCGGTACTCCTGATGTGATATATACCTCATCGGATAAGACTCCATCCAATGCAACTCGTTGAGATCTGCTTACGAGAAAAGATCTTATCCATCTGATCACTTTCTTGTCGATATCGTAGGCAATTACCTTTTGAATTAGTTTTACGTGAGACATTGTGTCAAAAGCCTTGCTGAAATCCAGGAATACTGCGTCTGTTCTACCACCCTTATCTGCTGCCTTAGTTACGTCATTAATAACCCGTGCTGGCTATGACTAATTGCTCCCTTCTGGGATAGAAAGCGCATTATTGAGCTCGCTATAATATGCCCCATAATTTTACAGAAGATCGAGGTGAGAAAAATTGGCCTATGGTCATCTGGCTTTAGGGTACAACCTTTCTTAGGAACCGGAGTAGCATTTGCTTTTTTCCATGACACTGGGACTGTGCCCTCATCTAATAATTTCCGATAGAAGATGAGAAGAAGAGGAGCAAGCTCATTAGCTAAAGGTTTTGTTACAAATGAGGGAATACCTTCTGGACCTGGTGCCTTCTTTCTGTCAATCTCTCGCAATAATTTTTTTCATTCCTTTTTTTCAATTTTCAATTCCTTCAACTGATAACTCAATTGGGCTCATTTCCGAATCGACGCGCGTTGCAAAATCGTTTACTAGACCATTATCTACGGTGAAGCATTTTTGATAATGCTGGTTAAGTAAGTTCGCCTTTTCT
>KZ309209.1:230765-243755 GCA_000376725.2 Ladona fulva | reverse complement strand
TTGGAAAAATTCAAATTGCGGCATAATATTTGTGCAAAAGTTATTTGCAGTGAATCAGAAAGTGTTCCTTTAGCAACCGCTGAGGAATGGAAGGCTAAAGTCAAAAACTAAATATCTCTCAAAATCTTTGCAAGTGAAAACAAGGAAGAGATCGAAAATGGAAAAGACATTTGAGGTAATCAAAACCGATGCTGTAGGATCGCACATTCCTCAAGACTGATAGTGTAGATTTCTCAAGCCGATGTCGTTCTCTGAGGGAATCGTAACGTTGCCTCCTCCTCCGTCTTGCCGCCACGGTTTTGGCGGCGTTCTCAACATTCTCCTGAGCAAACCATACATTCATCTAGAAATCCAAACGTTGCTGCGTGTTTAGAAAAAAAAGGTCTTCAACATGACTACCGCGAAATTTTTTATAAGAAAATTATTTTTCAGAAAACTGGCAAGAATGTAAAGTAATTTTTTTTCTTTGCATAGCGAAAATGATATGGTTTTCTAATCTACAAAACATTTTGCAGAATGAAAATTGGATGAACCATTCACAATTGAGTTTTATTATAAATTTTACCCTAGTAGTGCTGCCATCTGTTGAAATTAAATCGTAACTTTTGCCGGGATGATTAGCCTTAACGCTAAAAACGTATCAACGACTGTTGATGTATGCCGATATCTCGAAAAGGAGGGCAGTGTTTTTTCGAATACGAAAAATTCTTGCGAATGTATTCCACTGTTTTTCCTCTTCTTTGCTTGCATTGAAGAACAATTTCCTCTCAACCATTCCCTCACACTCGTTCGTCTTTTTGTCTAGCTTACAGTCATCCAAGAGGTGAATATGGTTCTGACATAGTCCATTCTTTATCCATCTAGGTTTACAATCTTTTTTTGAGTATTTCGAAGGTGTATAAAGGTTATGTATTTATGCATAATTTCTACAAACTTTTTCCATGTTTCATCGGAGGACAGATTAGTTGCGTGCGACTTAAATGAGTTAAAATTGGTTAATACATTTTTGGTAAAGCTCTCGAAATTTGCTTTGGAGTAGAGATTAATTTTGCGTTTAGGCTTCCTATGATTATTTAATTGTATATCGATGTCTACGTATACGCCCTTAGTCGCCAAGTCCTTTGTCGATCGAAATGCTCTTTATTCGCTCAGGAGAGTTAATCAATAAGAGATCATGAATATTTTCTCCCCTTGTTGGTGATTTTACCGCTTGGTTTAATGAATTTTTTTGAAGCACATTTAGTAATTTTTTACATGAATCGGCATCTCGGGCACTTCTTTTAACGCTGTAATTTTCCCAGTCGATATCTGGAAGGTTAAAATCACCCCTTATAACCATTACGCTTTGATTATTCTTGCGGGTGTAGGAGTTTATGTCATCGCTACTCAAAACTTCTTAAATTGAAGAAGTAATTCCAAGCTTTAAGATCTTCCCAAACTCCATCATCAAATGAAACTGCAGTTATCTCACATAATAATCATATATTCCAAGAACGTGTTAGGAACCTCTCAACGGTAAATATCCCCATAGAAGTGACGAACTTATTAAACTTAGGACTACAATATTCCCCCAAACCCCAAGTGAATATTAAAACCCTCAAAAACTTAACTGTGGACTGTGAGGTAGCTTTACACGGGGAACATAGTGAACTAAAAAGTATATTTGCTCGATATATAGGAAAATTGTTTCCGTTCCAGAAAGTTCCGGGGAAAAAAGAAAACTAGAGTGTTTCACACGTGACTAAACTTCTTCATGAAAATAATCTTGTCGTTGTAAAAGCGGACAAAGGTAAATCAACCGTTGTCTTAGATAAAGATTCCTATGTATCGAAATGTCTAGATTATATAAACGAGAACAATGTGACGAAACTTAAGAAGGACCCGACCACCGCTAATCAAAAGGCGGTAAGTGAAGCTCTGATGTCCGTAAAACTTTTATTGAATCCCAACGAGAAGTGGCACCTGAAGGAAATGAACCCACTGGCTACAAGATTCTACGGACTCCCGTAACTCCATAAAGAAAGCACTCCGATCAGGCCAGTAATTTCAGCTATCTCATCCCCCTCACACAAATTAAGCACGAAGCTTAACAGCATCATTCGCGCCTTAACCGATTTCAAACCCAATTAAGGCATCAAAAACTCAGTGGAGTTCGCACAAGAATTATCCAATGTGAGAATTCCGGACAACGCCATCCTCGCGTCTTTCGATGTCTCAAGTTTATTTCCCTCAGTGCCCACTGCAGAAGCAATCCGGATTCTGATAGAAATACTGGAGAATCGGGCGGTGGACCCAAATTTAAAGGGGGCAGAGCTTTCATATTCTACCACTGAAAAGGAAGCGGAAGCAATCGTCTACGCCCTCCACAAATTATGTACTCTTTCTATTACGATTCGGAAGCTCCTCTATTATATATCATTAAGGTTTTAAGGCAATATCATATCAGGAAGAAAATAAATACATATATGATTTGTATTTCCAGAAGAATTTATATGGAGGAATATTTAACCTGCCCTGGCATCAAACTATGGACCAACATGGAAGTGGTATACCATTAGTATGAATTATAGTCAGGAATGTTATTCACATGCAAAATTACAACTAACTGGCTTCTTAGATGGTGACCCAAATAAATTATAAAAAACGCTGTCAAGTGTTAATAAAAGAGACAAAATTTTGAAGTCCTAGCATCAAACCCATGGTAATTTAGGACAGATGTACTCATAATGCTGAAATTCTGCAGATCAGAATCTCCTCCTGCAACCATAGCATCAGAGAAGCTTATAGATTAGGTAAGATATAAATTCACCTGTCATATGCCACTGACTGATTACAGCAACTTACAAATCTAACTGGATGGAGTATGGCAGGTGGTGTTATAATACCTTACTTATTTACTTGTGGTTTTGTTCTTTCACTGTATGAAATGAGTTGTTTTCCTTTGTCATGTGTTTAAGAAGCAGACAACATTACCCACAATCACCTGTGAAACAATCAGGAAAGTAGTAAAGTTAAAGTGAAATGGCAATAGAGAAGTAACCTGGGAATGGTGAATACTGCCTTCTCCCTGAGTCGTCCCCTTTGTCCCTTGGACGGACTGACCATGTTCTCATTGCTTTGAGAGAAATTAGCCCCCTCATTCATTGCCTGCAACCTTACTACCGATCCAAGGGCCTCTGCAGTTGTCACAACGGCAGTGAAAGACATAGGTCACGTAATAAATATTTGCTTTTGAAATTTTGTGAACGAATAACAATCTTATATGAGAGTATTTACGTGGGATCTTCACTGAAGCACCCCTTTTCTTGTAAGAGAGAATAAGATACTTTCTTTTAATATTCTGATTTTGGGTGTGTCTTAGCATGAGGTGTTGAATGCCACACCGGCCATTGTGGGCCCATTAAAAATCCTTTTTCTATCGAGTGTCACTTGAATGTAAACTTGATCAATTGGCAATACTTGCAATTGGCTTATTTATGGACTTGCTTCCATTTAAAAGTCTAAATTGTGCTCTCTTTATTACTATAATATAATAATAATAGTTGATTTTCTTTTGTAACATTTGGGTATATGTATGAAATTGATTTGAGTGAAAATAATTTGCAGCATTGTGTCTAGGCAGGAAATCATGCAGCTTCCCTTCTTAAAAAAAAATCAGGGGAGGATTTTGCATTGTTGGACATTGAATTACGAATCACAGAAGAGAGGTTTGGTATGACCGGGATTGGTAAAAGATAAATTACAATACCTGTATACAACACTAACTCTAAGGGCCTATTTCACACAGGGTGGATTTTACTGCATGGATTCTGCATAAAACCATCCGCACTAGTAGAGGATATGAGAGCTCACACATTTGTGCAGTTACTGCATGGAAACCGCAAACAGCTGCGCATATCCACTGTACAGGCGGATGCTGCATTGTTTCTGCCAATGCAGTGGATGATGCAATCCATATTTGTGATTGCAAACTGGTCTGAACTGCTCAACCGTGCGAATTTTCCAAGTTGAACTTCTCCGTGTGAAAGCAAGAGCACTCAGAGGAAAAACTGCCCTGAGTGAAATATGCCTAGCATAAAGGAATGGCATCACTGACCCGGCTATTTTTTCCATGGAGATCCTGACTTCCTAAGGAGTAATTGAGACATTGATCTTAGAAATCATGGGTTTGATCCTAGGAGGCCCCAAAAATGATTCATTTCTCTCTCCTGGGTATCAAGAGTTCAATTTGAAATGGTACTTTTCAAAATTTTATACATTGCATGAATTTTGTCAAGATAGATGGTTGAAATTCACAATATCATTAGAAGATATGGTTTTCTATCGCATGTAGTGAAGACAATTCCCCTAGTGGCCATGGGTTTGAAGCTAGGACCTATCAAGGAATTGCGGTCAGTGGCAGGGGTTGTGTTAATTCCTTATCTAATCTACTTAATATAGAATACTTCCCTATATGATTCGTCTTGAAACCAAACAAGAGTTTCAGACTTATGAGTCCCCAAAAGACACCTGTGGCATATGGCAGGGTGTGTATTTATGCCTTTCTTAATTTATCCTATATGATAAAGGCAAAAGGAAGATGTACTTTTCTTGTTTAAATACATTGCAACGATTTTCATATATTCTTTTATGACTTTTTACGTCAAGAGAGGGAGCTGAAAAACACAACATTGTTAGAAGACATGGTTTTCTATCGCATGATCCAAAGATCTGTTCCTGAATGGCGATAGGTTAAATGCTAGGACAGTTCAAATTTCCCACTAAATGCAGTTCTATCTCTTGCTAAAACTCAAATTTTTCAAGGGAAGGTCATTAGTCTCAATCCTTTAAAAATAACCAAAGCTCATGAGCAATGTTCTTGTCATGGTGGAGAAGAGGTGCTAGATGAAATATAGAATGGTAAAACCACTTTGAAAACACCAAATTCATGCATTCTAATATATGTTTTATTATAATACTATTCTGCTACATTAATGCCACCAAACAGTGGATGTGAACTATTGATTGTAACAATAATGACACAAAAAAAATCCATTCAAATGCTATAAGCAGAGCAAGCAGACCATCCCTGCCATGTTTTTTCTTCTCTCACTCTTCAAGTCTCACTTGCTAAGAAATGACAGCCTATTATGCAGATTTCACCCAAGGTGATGAGATTTTTCTTAACTAGCTGTACACCTAAAACTTGTCACTAAAAATAGCTCTACCCTACAGTAACTTGATAACAGTAAAAGCTTTAATCTTAAAGAAATATTTTATGGCATTCTTAAATCATAATTATATGTTGTGATAGAATTGGCTTACCATGCCGCGAGCGGTCAGCTTCTTCTGCCAAGAGTTTCTCCAGCTTCTCTGGGAAGTGGCGCTTGGCACACCATATGAGACCTATGATGCCCAACACCACCGTGACAGTAATGAGTCCCAGCCAAAATGGTTCATGGAGCATTCTCTCCGATAAAGGCTTGTATGGAATTCTGAGCATTCTCCTTTCACATCTTGTACCTTTCAGAAGCAAGAGTTGTCAAATCAATTTTAAAACAAATTCATATTTTAATATAGTCTTATCAGTTCACATTGAAAGCATATAATCATAATCAACCCATAGCATTTTCTACAGAACAATCAAGCACACCGATCTAAACCAAATTCTGAAATGTTTAATTTGCAAAACAATTTTCTACTTTTTTAGAAATGTTGGTTGAGTTGGCTTGATTTTATTTTGCAGTTTCTCATTATACAATTCCATTGGATTTGTTGCTTTGGTAGCATTGTTTCAGCAAACTTTGATAACTGATAACTATGCCTATCTGCCACATGGGTGCAAAAATAATTTGCTAGACTTAATAATTTAAAAGACAAAAAGACAGCATTCTATCCTTTTTTTGTTTCCCAGCTTACATTGGTCAATGCATGTTTTGAGGGTCATTCAGTAAGTCCTTAGAGAAAGACAGAAAAATAAATAGTAGTCACAAGCGCTAAAATGTTTGGAGATATTAAATACACCTTACGTGCAAATATTTGCGCGGGATCTGT
Organism: Ladona fulva; assembly: GCA_000376725.2. Classification (NCBI taxonomy): domain Eukaryota; kingdom Metazoa; phylum Arthropoda; class Insecta; order Odonata; family Libellulidae; genus Ladona; species Ladona fulva. Next base: position 237,722 of record KZ309209.1, on the reverse strand, counting down.
TAGTCTGTATAATTATCCTTGGGGAATCTGGTGACTGGCAATTAAAAGGATCAAAGAAATATTGTGCCATCACCGGACAGTTTTCCTGATTTGTTAGTGCTAATTTTCCATTTTGTTTTCTGAAGCACAAATTTTGTGGTGTGTATCCATGGATTTTTCCTGCAAAAGTCCTATAAAAGTCTCTCGTGTTGTAGTTGCGGAAGTTCTCTTCTATGGAGTCTAGTTGTTTCTTCATGTACTTCTTTTTAGTTTGCCTAATAGTCTTTGCTACCTCTTTTCTAATCTCATTGGAAAGCTGTTGACTTTCTGGGGACTTCTTACTGTTACACTCTTGGAATGCTTGTTTGCGTTGTTCCAGTGCCTTTTCGAAATTCGAGTCCCACCAAGGGTGTTTTGAGTTATTTTTCAGTGGGATTAGTTCCTGTGCTTTTTGTGTGATTTTTGTATGGAATTCTTCCCATGTGTTTGCCTGTTCTTTCTTCCACTCTCCTTTGATGATGGATTCTGTAATCTTATTCGTATAGAATTTTTGTATATATGTTTTCTTTTAATGGATTTTCCTCGGGGTGAATTTAATTTTAATTCATGTTAGGTAATAGCCAGAATCGATATTTGTGCCTCTGTTGACTTGGATGTCGTGAACCTCTCTTTGTACAGGGTTTGATATCACCACATGGTCTTTCTGGAATTTGCTGATCTGTTGTATAGGTGATCTCCATATCTTCTGTTTTTATGGGTATTTTCTGAGGGATGTTGACATGATCTTCAGGTTGTTCTGTTGGCATAGCTCGATGAGCCTTGTGCTGTTCTTGTCCGTAAATTTTTGTGCAGGAAATATGCCTAGTTTTCTGGTGATTTTTTTCCCTGCCAATTTGTGGGTTAAAATCGCCTAGTAAAATTTTGATGTCATACTTTGGAGCCAGGCCATCACCTTCTCAAGTGATGCCCAGAATATGTCCACTAGTTTGGGGTCTTTTTTGTTATCCCCGTTGGTGGGGGCGTGTGCGTTAAAGATGGTATATTTTTTGTTGGCACACTGTATGCTCATTGTCATTAGTCTGTTGTTTATGGGAGTAACTTCCTTGATAGAGTCGAGTATCTTTTTGTGTACTATAAAGGCCATGCCCAGAAGTGGAGCGCCTCTAGCGACTCGTCTTTCTGTCTTGCTTTTGAATATGCGGTAGTTCCCATAGTCTACCATGTCTCCATCTGTGAATCGTGTCTCTTGTACAGCAAGTATCAGAATCTTTTGTTTATCAAGTTCCGTTGTTAAGTTATGTAATTTTCCAGGTTGAATTAGTGTGTTGATATTGAAGGTGCCATATATCGCAAATGCATTGGTACATGGCAGGAGGTGTATTAATATCCTTCCTATAGGTCTTATATGGTTCTTCCCAATATCCTCTTGAAACCCAACAGATAGAGTTAGATTCGAAAGTCGCTGCAAGCCATCTGCGGCATGTGACTGGGGGTTTAATACAGGTTTAGCAGTCCAAATTCACCCTTTTAGAAAACAAATTCATCCTTTTGCAAATTGATTTCACCCATTAATAAATCAAGTTTATCAACTACAAGGTTTTCAATTTTATATTGTTGAATCTGTTCCAGATGATTCCAGATCTTTCCCTGAGTTAGAGACAATTCCTCGTCACCCTGTCGGTTACTTTAAACAGAAGCAATGAACTCCCTTAAAAATATCCATTCATTCACCTTCTCTATTTTCTCATCCAATATATATTACTCCTGCATATGACTGCCTTCAGAGAAACTACTTATTTGTCAAATTTAGGTGATCTCTGAGTAAGAAATGCTTAAAATGCAGATGAACTCATTTATGGTTCCACAATGTCATAAAACTGGAATTTCATGGACGCTATAAAAAAATAATAGCAATTTAGGATTAGTAAAACATGNAAAGGTTTGGTGGTATTTGTGAACTGATAGAAATCGCTAACCATAGTATCACTATATATGCAAGCCTATGGATTATTCTAAATCTTACCTAACTTTTTGGAATAAGTTATCAGTAATTGACGTAGAATCTTAAAGTTACTCTGACAGTGTATGATCAGGGTGTCAAAAACTATGTAATTGCGATTAAAGTGCATATTTTAGTGACATTGTAATAGTTACTTTAGTCGAACGGACAAGATCATCTTCAAAACTCAATTTATCTTACTTCATCAATGTTCCAAGTTAAACAATTAACAACTTAAACAATTTGGTTATCGTAAGCACAGAGAATAAAATGTTCAATGGTATTGCTTATGCTCATATCTCCAGTTAATTCTATCTATGAAATTGATAACCACATTGAGGAACAAAATAAAGCATAGAAAACAATACGTATAAACAAAGAAAACAATTATCGACGAAGAACTCAATGAATATTAGTTTAAGATAGTCAACATTTCTTATCTTTTAAATTTTTGTCATTAATTTATTTATTTAGTACAAGCTAATAGTTTATGCAATTCATTTAAAAACAAAAGATACAGAAAGTCTAATAAAATACACCTAAACATTGTGAATAATATATTACAAACAATTGGAAACATCCTCACAAAGTTAGAGTAATATGGTATCTCTAGGATGAATTACGTTACAGTGTTCGTTAGAGTGAATGAAGAAGTAGTGGATTATATGTAGAGCCAAGAACACTTTAACAGTTAATGAGTTACTGCAATATCTATTTTTTCATTCAAAGCTTGTTATCATCCATTGGTCTCCATTTTTAAAGTATTCTTCCATTAATTTTCCAACCGTTAATTTCCAATATTTTCCATGTAATTCCTTTTATCTTTATTATAATTATTGATAGTGAATTTTCTTTTATTTTTCATTCATATTGAGCACCATTCATACTATTCGTCCTTTGGATATGAAGAGCATAAAACGTAATTAAATAGTTATTTCCAATTATACAATGATGTCATATTTTTATAAGAAGATAACTGAGGCAGCAAAAATAATTTTACCCAGTTAAGTCTGGAGGAGAGTAAATTAATCTTAAGATTGGAAAGCTGTTGACTTTCTGGGGACTTCTTACTGTTACACTCTTGGAATGCTTGTTTGCGTTGTTCCAGTGCCTTTTCTAATAATAGTTGATTTTCTTTTGTAACATTTGGGTATATGTATGAAATTGATTTGAGTGAAAATAATTTGCAGCATTGTGTCTAGGCAGGAAATCATGCAGCTTCCCTTCTTAAAAAAAAATCAGGGGAGGATTTTGCATTGTTGGACATTGAATTACGAATCACAGAAGAGAGGTTTGGTATGACCGGGATTGGTAAAAGATAAATTACAATACCTGTATACAACACTAACTCTAAGGGCCTATTTCACACAGGGTGGATTTTACTGCATGGATTCTGCATAAAACCATCCGCACTAGTAGAGGATATGAGAGCTCACACATTTGTGCAGTTACTGCATGGAAACCGCAAACAGCTGCGCATATCCACTGTACAGGCGGATGCTGCATTGTTTCTGCCAATGCAGTGGATGATGCAATCCATATTTGTGATTGCAAACTGGTCTGAACTGCTCAACCGTGCGAATTTTCCAAGTTGAACTTCTCCGTGTGAAAGCAAGAGCACTCAGAGGAAAAACTGCCCTGAGTGAAATATGCCTAGCATAAAGGAATGGCATCACTGACCCGGCTATTTTTTCCATGGAGATCCTGACTTCCTAAGGAGTAATTGAGACATTGATCTTAGAAATCATGGGTTTGATCCTAGGAGGCCCCAAAAATGATTCATTTCTCTCTCCTGGGTATCAAGAGTTCAATTTGAAATGGTACTTTTCAAAATTTTATACATTGCATGAATTTTGTCAAGATAGATGGTTGAAATTCACAATATCATTAGAAGATATGGTTTTCTATCGCATGTAGTGAAGACAATTCCCCTAGTGGCCATGGGTTTGAAGCTAGGACCTATCAAGGAATTGCGGTCAGTGGCAGGGGTTGTGTTAATTCCTTATCTAATCTACTTAATATAGAATACTTCCCTATATGATTCGTCTTGAAACCAAACAAGAGTTTCAGACTTATGAGTCCCCAAAAGACACCTGTGGCATATGGCAGGGTGTGTATTTATGCCTTTCTTAATTTATCCTATATGATAAAGGCAAAAGGAAGATGTACTTTTCTTGTTTAAATACATTGCAACGATTTTCATATATTCTTTTATGACTTTTTACGTCAAGAGAGGGAGCTGAAAAACACAACATTGTTAGAAGACATGGTTTTCTATCGCATGATCCAAAGATCTGTTCCTGAATGGCGATAGGTTAAATGCTAGGACAGTTCAAATTTCCCACTAAATGCAGTTCTATCTCTTGCTAAAACTCAAATTTTTCAAGGGAAGGTCATTAGTCTCAATCCTTTAAAAATAACCAAAGCTCATGAGCAATGTTCTTGTCATGGTGGAGAAGAGGTGCTAGATGAAATATAGAATGGTAAAACCACTTTGAAAACACCAAATTCATGCATTCTAATATATGTTTTATTATAATACTATTCTGCTACATTAATGCCACCAAACAGTGGATGTGAACTATTGATTGTAACAATAATGACACAAAAAAAATCCATTCAAATGCTATAAGCAGAGCAAGCAGACCATCCCTGCCATGTTTTTTCTTCTCTCACTCTTCAAGTCTCACTTGCTAAGAAATGACAGCCTATTATGCAGATTTCACCCAAGGTGATGAGATTTTTCTTAACTAGCTGTACACCTAAAACTTGTCACTAAAAATAGCTCTACCCTACAGTAACTTGATAACAGTAAAAGCTTTAATCTTAAAGAAATATTTTATGGCATTCTTAAATCATAATTATATGTTGTGATAGAATTGGCTTACCATGCCGCGAGCGGTCAGCTTCTTCTGCCAAGAGTTTCTCCAGCTTCTCTGGGAAGTGGCGCTTGGCACACCATATGAGACCTATGATGCCCAACACCACCGTGACAGTAATGAGTCCCAGCCAAAATGGTTCATGGAGCATTCTCTCCGATAAAGGCTTGTATGGAATTCTGAGCATTCTCCTTTCACATCTTGTACCTTTCAGAAGCAAGAGTTGTCAAATCAATTTTAAAACAAATTCATATTTTAATATAGTCTTATCAGTTCACATTGAAAGCATATAATCATAATCAACCCATAGCATTTTCTACAGAACAATCAAGCACACCGATCTAAACCAAATTCTGAAATGTTTAATTTGCAAAACAATTTTCTACTTTTTTAGAAATGTTGGTTGAGTTGGCTTGATTTTATTTTGCAGTTTCTCATTATACAATTCCATTGGATTTGTTGCTTTGGTAGCATTGTTTCAGCAAACTTTGATAACTGATAACTATGCCTATCTGCCACATGGGTGCAAAAATAATTTGCTAGACTTAATAATTTAAAAGACAAAAAGACAGCATTCTATCCTTTTTTTGTTTCCCAGCTTACATTGGTCAATGCATGTTTTGAGGGTCATTCAGTAAGTCCTTAGAGAAAGACAGAAAAATAAATAGTAGTCACAAGCGCTAAAATGTTTGGAGATATTAAATACACCTTACGTGCAAATATTTGCGCGGGATCTGTTAGTCTGTATAATTATCCTTGGGGAATCTGGTGACTGGCAATTAAAAGGATCAAAGAAATATTGTGCCATCACCGGACAGTTTTCCTGATTTGTTAGTGCTAATTTTCCATTTTGTTTTCTGAAGCACAAATTTTGTGGTGTGTATCCATGGATTTTTCCTGCAAAAGTCCTATAAAAGTCTCTCGTGTTGTAGTTGCGGAAGTTCTCTTCTATGGAGTCTAGTTGTTTCTTCATGTACTTCTTTTTAGTTTGCCTAATAGTCTTTGCTACCTCTTTTCTAATCTCATTGGAAAGCTGTTGACTTTCTGGGGACTTCTTACTGTTACACTCTTGGAATGCTTGTTTGCGTTGTTCCAGTGCCTTTTCGAAATTCGAGTCCCACCAAGGGTGTTTTGAGTTATTTTTCAGTGGGATTAGTTCCTGTGCTTTTTGTGTGATTTTTGTATGGAACTATTCCCATGTGTTTGCCTGTTCTTTCTTCCACTCTCCTTTGATGATGGATTCTGTAATCTTATTCGTATAGAATTTTTGTATATATGTTTTCTTTTAATGGATTTTCCTCGGGGTGAATTTAATTTTAATTCATGTTAGGTAATAGCCAGAATCGATATTTGTGCCTCTGTTGACTTGGATGTCGTGAACCTCTCTTTGTACAGGGTTTGATATCACCACATGGTCTTTCTGGAATTTGCTGATCTGTTGTATAGGTGATCTCCATATCTTCTGTTTTTATGGGTATTTTCTGAGGGATGTTGACATGATCTTCAGGTTGTTCTGTTGGCATAGCTCGATGAGCCTTGTGCTGTTCTTGTCCGTAAATTTTTGTGCAGGAAATATGCCTAGTTTTCTGGTGATTTTTTTCCCTGCCAATTTGTGGGTTAAAATCGCCTAGTAAAATTTTGATGTCATACTTTGGAGCCAGGCCATCACCTTCTCAAGTGATGCCCAGAATATGTCCACTAGTTTGGGGTCTTTTTTGTTATCCCCGTTGGTGGGGGCGTGTGCGTTAAAGATGGTATATTTTTTTTGGCACACTGTATGCGCATTGTCATTAGTCTGTTGTTTATGGGAGTAACTTCCTTGATAGAGTCGAGTATCTTTTTGTGTACTATAAAGGCCATGCCCAGAAGTGGAGCGCCTCTAGCGACTCGTCTTTCTGTTTTGCTTTTGAATATGCGGTAGTTCCCATAGTCTACCGTGTCTTCATCTGTGAATCGTGTCTCTTGTAGAGCAAGTATCAAAATCTTTTGCTTATCAAGTTCTGTGGTTAAGTTATGTAATTTTCCAGGTTGAATTAGTGTATTAATATTGAAGGTGCCAATATATGTGGGTGTTTTGTGTGAAAGTTTGCCATAAGACAC
>KZ309209.1:193414-222037 GCA_000376725.2 Ladona fulva | reverse complement strand
AAAAAATTAAATATTTTTAACATTATTCTAAAAACTTTAAACTTACATAAGAAAAGGCTGAAATTCCAAAATTGTTTATGTAAAAATTAGCCATTAACAAAAAAGTTAATTTGTCTGGATAACTGAGCTTAACATTCGCATTGTGCAAACTTTCAAGAGATAGGTAGCCTCCGCAGTTTCTTGCGCCTTTAAGGGTTAAGTAGATGTTATAATCATTAGTATATTTAAACAATATTATGCATAACAATTTAAATATATTACACATTTTTTGCCCAACTATTTAACCCTAAAACTGCTAACTCCAAAGAAATTGATGCACTATGAATGGAAGACTATCGTGTTTATTAGATGATTCAATTTAAATTCAACCTAGAGTGAATGGAAAACAGACTTTCACCTATCTATTTTTTGCAAATACATTATATACCTTTCTGTTTTTGTGAATTACAATAGTTAAGATTCATATTTCACATTAAAAGCAAGGTGAGAGGATTGACACGTTCACTGTGGATCACTCCACAGTTGGAGAAAAAAATGCATTGGAAATGGAGGTATCTGCAATGAACCTGTTAAGCTGCCTAACTGACAATCTTTTCTCTGAAAGTTCTTCTTTTTTCTGTGACACTATCAATGGTGTTGAATTGTTGCACAGCAGAAGGGATGGGTCACACCATTAAGTCTACTGCTTTCTCATTTTGCCAAGCAGCAGTGATATCATATAAAATATCTTCAGGACATTATCATTAGAACATCTTTTTATTAAAGAAAGGAATCTCATGGAATTCCTACATCTGTAAACTGCCTTTTTGTTTTTTTCTTCCTATTGTCAGAAATGCCTCTGCTATTTTTCTTTATACAATAATTTTATAAACAAGAAAAACACAGAAGTTTATGAATTCTTCCATTAGAATGGAGGGCCCATACAAAAGATGACTTGGATTATTCCCTTCTTATTTTCATAGTAACTATATGGATAATATGAAAAGTTAAGGGAAATTAGAAGGAGAATTAGAAATTAGAATTAATTTGAAGATAAATTTTGAAAGCTGCTAAAGATTTTATAAAAAAATAATGCACTCACTCACCATTATTTTTAATAATTCTATAAATAATAAGCAGACCAATAATTTATGAACTCAATATCTAAAAGGCATTACCTCATGATGCCATAATGATGAGAATAATTTATTATGATAAAATAGTAAAAGATGAATGAATGAAATGATAAATTTGGTATTGTATATCAACCACTCATAAGGTGCAAATGAAATTTTTCTGATGGTTCGTGTTACTTGAATAACCATATTTGTACGAATCTAAAATGATGTTCCTTTACCTTTTGGACTCCAGCAGAAAAGTGGGTTTGTCTTACAATTGGAAGCAAAATTATCAACCTTAATAGGATTACATTTACAATTCTATTGATGTTAAAGCTTCATTAACATTATCTCAACTCACAAAATGTTTGCATGAAATATACCTAAAGTGGATTGTAAAAAGCACCAATGCAGTTGCAGTATAAACTGCTACAATGCTGACTCATTGGATTCATAGCAATATCACAAATGCATCTAAGTTTTCTGCCAATTAGAGAGATCAATTCAGTTGCAATCACACCCTTCAGAGTATTGTGATGGCAGACAAAAGAACTAAATTCATTGCAGCATTCAAAAGAAAATTTATGTTATTTGCAGCACAAAAATCCAATTCTGCTGCAGGAAGAGTATTTGGGGTTTCTGAATGTAATGTTAGATGCTGGAAACAAGATGCAAATAAGATTTTTGTGATTGNTTTAGTTTTTAATTGTGGGAAGAATAATGGAAGTAAGCTCGACTCATAATTTGCATGTGCCCCTTGAAGATATGCAACCAAGCAACTGTTTAATTCTTTGTTCTTCTGGAAATTTGTGTTTTTAAATTATAAAATTTATCAGAAAGATAAAAACTGAACTAAAGATGCTAATAAAAATTTTCAAATAGATATTCAGTTATATCCAAGGTATTACTGTATTTTTTTAAAGCTATGGATGTCTGACCTGTACATGTACAAGTTTAGGTTCTTTTTTTACATGTATCAATTAATTATACACACTTAGACTGTAAAAGGTCATAATGTTTAAATCTCTGAAGAGGGGCAGCAGTGAGCAATGGATTCTCATAGCACTTTCTTGTGTGATAAACAGATATTTCACATCGCCAGCATGCCCCTAAAGCTTTATTCTATATGCAAGGTGGCTTTGGAAGAATGCAAAATAGGTAAATATAAGACAAAAACTGGGAACACACTGTATTTCTCAGAAGAAACAAAGACAAAGTTTGTTATACATATGAGAAATGCGATGACTCCTGGTTAGTTTGGTATCAAGAGTCCTGTCAGTATCAAAATTTTTTAAACTGCCATCCTTACACATTTCTACAATCTTAACAAATTCTACATAGCAGAACCAAAAAATGTATTCTTAACTGACTACTCTATTGATTTTCAATAATTTACATTTTATTCTTGAACANACACAATCTCCTTTTGATAATTATTACTTGCCTTCCCACCATGCATGGCACCGACAAACAAAAGAATGGGGCCCTTTTTCCAGGCAGTCTCCCCTCCCCTCACATGGGTTGTCAGCACAAGGTTTAGGTCTCTCATCACATATTGTGCCTGTGTACCCTGGGAAACAGCGGCACCTGAATCCCAGTCCTCCTGACTCTCCACTTAAAATGCATATGCCAAAGATGCAAGGCTCCAAGTCACACATGGTCAGAGCACAGAACAGTCCTTGAAGGATATGAGAGTAAAAGGAACTTATTGGCTGCAAACTATATTAATATATCTCCTCCAAAATTAACTTCAACATTTCCATTATCATTTTAGTATTATATTTTTATCTTATGTGTAAATTAACCCTTCCTTGTCTTTACCACAAACACAAAAGGGTGGATACAAGAGGATAAGTTATAGTAACCGCACTTTTGTTGTTATCTGTTGTAGGTTGGTTATGCAAAATTCTGCGCTCACCAGCCAATAGATGGCATATCTTTTTTGTTTATTGCAGGTTTCATTGTTATTGCCTCAGGCTGCTTTGCTTTTTTTGCAAAATAAACATGGCTGCATCACTCTCTGTTTTTACCAAAGAAGAGCAGCATTCTGTAATCTATTTTTTATGGTCCAAAGGTGTACCAGGAGATGAAATCTAGAGTAGACATTCAGCACAATGCAGGGACAGTGAAAAGTACAAGTGATATAATTTGAGAATTTGTCATTTCCTACTGAACCGTGAAGCTAATGATGATGAAGCCCTTTTGAAGAGTGATGCTCACATGTTTTTGGGCCAATCACTCACAAGGGCCAATTATGAAACATTACCTGGAAAAGGGGTCAACCATAAACAGTGAAATTTACAGTAATATGCTTTGCAGCAAATGAAAGCAGACAACTTGAAGCAAAGGTAGATGTTGATTGTCTGAAGGCATTCTTTTCTTGCATGACAACAGACACCTGCATACTGCTGCCCACTGTTCAAACTCTTCAAAATCTGCATTTTAATGTGCTGGAGCATACTGCATAAAAGCCTTGCTCTATCAAATTACCACCTCTTTGATCCACTTAAAGATGCTTTAAAAGGTGGCAGATTCACCTTCTAGGTAAAAGAAGTGGTGCTGCTAAACCAAAAACCTTTTTCTGAGGCTATCAGAAAGCTTGTGAAATGATGGAACAAGTACATTGAAAGTCAGGGTGATTATGTTGAAAATGATGCAAGTTAAGATTCTGTATAGTTTTTGTGATAAATTTTAAAAAGTGTAGATACTTTTCGACTTACCCCTGTATAATGTTATGCAAATTTAATGCCAGTAGGTTAATGTTTATTAATTCTTCTTGACTTTGTTAGTCTGAATGTACAGATAGATGGACATGGAGCTTCTGAGTTATCTTAGTTCTTGTGTGGTTTGTTTCCACAGCTTCTCTTCATTATTGGTGCATGGAACAATAAAGAGGTAACTCAAATGCTCGGGATTTACTGTTGCCCAAAAGGCAACTTGCACATTATATATGATGATGTACCTCCAACTTGAGTAGAGACGCTTTCCATCCTTTTAAAATTGCCATTTAAATTACCCTCTCTTTCAAAGAAGTAATACTTTAGTTAATGTTGCCTTTACTCCTAGATTATTTGTGCCAATGGCCCATCAATGCTATCAAGAATAAGGAAAAGAACACTTTACCATGAAACCAATATCTTACAATCAGTAGATTCTATCATCAAATGTTGATAAATCATTCACATATTAATATTCACATTTGCTGAAATCACTCAAAAGGCATATGAAAGTGAGAAAAATAGGCTTGTAAAAAGATAAATAATATCGGCTCAGATTATTTTCTCTTTCCAAACTTGAAAAAAAGGCTCAGTAATAAAAGAATTGCTGACAATGAAGACATGGAATCTGCAATTAATCCCTATTTTAGGAAGTTCAACAGTTCTCACAATGAATAGGGTATTGAAGCTATTGAACATCACTGGTAAAAATTTAAGGAGCCGAACAGAGACTATATTGAGAAACTTTTTGTTCTCTGTTAGGTTGAATACCTCCAGGGCAACCATTGTAAAATATCTCTAATGTTACTTCTGATATTAAGTTAATTCTGCAAAATTATTTATTATTCCTGATATTGTTCACAATCTGCTAAAATATGCTTTATAATGAGCAGGGAATTGCACCTGATGCATAAAGGTGCAGGTATTTGTAAAGAGGAATGAGTTGCTCAACCTGCAGTAACCTTCGCTAAGATGAGCAATAACCAATTTACAGATAATTTGGAAGAAACTACATTAGCAGAAGCAAGCTGTAAATCCAACCATCAAGCTACTTGCAAAAAAAGTTGATTTAGGGATTCATTCTTTCCTCAAATGATTCACGATAACAATAAGCAAATAAAATAGCTCAAAAAAGATAGGTAATTACACTCCCAGCCACACTCTTCTTTGCAGCTTGTAGAAAGATCTTTATGTAGATAAGATATAGTTACAAAGAACCTAAGATATTCTTACAAAAAAGGGTAAGAAAAACATATATAGAAATTAGAAGGAGAATTAGAAATTAGAATTAATTTGAAGATAAATTTTGAAAGCTGCTAAAGATTTTATAAAAAAATAATGCACTCACTCACCATTATTTTTAATAATTCTATAAATAATAAGCAGACCAATAATTTATGAACTCAATATCTAAAAGGCATTACCTCATGATGCCATAATGATGAGAATAATTTATTATGATAAAATAGTAAAAGATGAATGAATGAAATGATAAATTTGGTATTGTATATCAACCACTCATAAGGTGCAAATGAAATTTTTCTGATGGTTCGTGTTACTTGAATAACCATATTTGTACGAATCTAAAATGATGTTCCTTTACCTTTTGGACTCCAGCAGAAAAGTGGGTTTGTCTTACAATTGGAAGCAAAATTATCAACCTTAATAGGATTACATTTACAATTCTATTGATGTTAAAGCTTCATTAACATTATCTCAACTCACAAAATGTTTGCATGAAATATACCTAAAGTGGATTGTAAAAAGCACCAATGCAGTTGCAGTATAAACTGCTACAATGCTGACTCATTGGATTCATAGCAATATCACAAATGCATCTAAGTTTTCTGCCAATTAGAGAGATCAATTCAGTTGCAATCACACCCTTCAGAGTATTGTGATGGCAGACAAAAGAACTAAATTCATTGCAGCATTCAAAAGAAAATTTATGTTATTTGCAGCACAAAAATCCAATTCTGCTGCAGGAAGAGTATTTGGGGTTTCTGAATGTAATGTTAGATGCTGGAAACAAGATGCAAATAAGATTTTTGTGATTGCAACCATTAAAGGACGTTGGTTTCTGCCAAAACTATCAAATTATTATTCAAAAGTAAGTTTTTTATCTTGTGGAGTTCCAAAAAAGGATGGTTGTCTTAGATTCTTGCAAATACGGTTACTCTAATGGATTTCAACACTGCATGGCTCCAATACCATTTTATGAAATCAGTATGATAAGACTTAGAGGAAAGCCATGAAACTGAAAAGGGTACACAAATTTGTTATTTCCTCATGTTTATCTCAGGTTGACTATTATATTATAATATGGATGGATAGAATAAACTATTAGACTAAAATAAACAAATTTATTTACTTTCTTCAGTATTACTTTATGAGCTTTACTGAATACCAAGCACTATTTATGTTCAGAAAATTTCCTCAACAAAACACAATCTCCTTTTGATAATTATTACTTGCCTTCCCACCATGCATGGCACCGACAAACAAAAGAATGGGGCCCTTTTTCCAGGCAGTCTCCCCTCCCCTCACATGGGTTGTCAGCACAAGGTTTAGGTCTCTCATCACATATTGTGCCTGTGTACCCTGGGAAACAGCGGCACCTGAATCCCAGTCCTCCTGACTCTCCACTTAAAATGCATACGCCAAAGATGCAAGGCTCCAAGTCACACATGGTCAGAGCACAGAACAGTCCTTNGTTTCTTCCGAAGGCACTCCAGCCTAGTTTCATTCTTCGATTCACTTCATTAATCCTGTTTTTCTCTCCTGTCGTAACCAGTTGTCCCAGGTAAGTGCACCCTGAAAAAACATCAAGGAGTACCTCTTGTAGTAGGATTGGTACTTGTGCTGCAAAAGATTTATACATTACCTTAGTTTTCGATAAGTTTATCCTGAGTCCTATTTTCTGCCCAGCCATGTTCAGTTGTTGAAGTCTTGATGCTAGATCTTCACTGTTGGTTGCGAAGAGTACTATATCATCTGCGAAACACAAATGACTGATGTGTTCTCCATTGATCCGTAGGACTCGTTCCTCCCAGTCTAAGGTTTTAAAGACTTCTTCCAGAACAGCTGTAAAAAGAATGGGTGAAAGGCAGTCGCCTTGTCTCACTCCCTTCTCAATCCGGAATTCCTCTGTTTCTTCATGCAGCATTACAGAGGCTGTGGCGTCCTTGTAGATGCTGCGTAGAAGTTGGATGTACTTTGTATCTATCCCTTGTTTCCCCAGTGCCTCCAGTGTGGAGGAGGTACTTACCGAGTCAAAGGCCTGGGCATAATCCACGAAGCAGAGTACTAGTGGCATCTCGTATTTGTTCATCCTGCTGATAATTTCTTGCAGCGTGTGGGTGTGGTCCATAGTGTTGAATCCCTTGCGAAATATAGCTTGTTCTCTGGGATGGGCAGCTGTCAGGGACTTCTTCAGACGTGCAGCTATTACTCTCATGAAAGTTTTGTAAATAACAGGAAGGAGGCTGATGGGGCGGTAGTTCCTTAAATATTCCTTGCTTCCTTTCTTGTGCAAAAGGACAATCTTTGCATGGTTCCATTCCTTCGGAATTCTCACTTGTCTAAGGCAATTTATGAAAAACTGCGCTAGGACAGGAAATATTTGTGTAACACCAAGTTTCAGATATTCTGCTAAAACTCCATCAGCTCCTCCTGCCTTTCAATTCTTCATCTTCTTGATGGCCTCTATTACTTCTTCTGGGAGAATAGAGGGGGGATTTTCTGAGTTTTGTGTTTCTTCTTGGTTTCCTCTTCAACATTTTCTGTGTTCTTGTACAAGTTGGTGAAGTATTCGGTTACTGTACTCAGTATTCCTTGTCTATTGGAAGTTGTTGTTCCATCTTCTTTCTGGACGACCAAGATTTGTTTCTTTCCCATTGCTAGGCGTCGTCTGACACTCTTCATACTCTTGTTGTTCTCTATAGCTTCTTGTACAATTCTTTCGTTAAAATTCCTTACATCTTCCTTCATCGCCACTCTGATAGACTTGCATAGCTCGACATATTCGATATTTTCCTTTGGCAAGTCTGAGTGCTTCAGTTGCTTTCGCTGTTTCATCATTCTCCTGGTTTTGTCGCTGAACTTCTTATCCTTTGGTCTTTTTGGTGTACTTGCTATTTCTTCTGCCGCTGCTTTCACGACTTCCACGACTTTGGCTTCCAGTTCTACTTCTTGAAGTGCTGAAAACCTATTTCTAAGTTCCAGCTGGAACTCTTTCCTATTTTCTTCTAATTTTCTGATATTTACCCCCTGTTTCCTGCTTGAGACCAACTTCTTTCGCTCCATTCTGAAATTAATCTTCATTCTGCATCTAACTATCCTATATATATACCTGCCTCCTTCCTATTATTTACAAAACGTTCATGAGAGTAATAGCTGCACGTCTGAAGACGTCCCTGGCAGCTGCCCAGCCAAGAGAACAAGCTGGATTTCGCAAGGGATTCAGCACTATGGACCACATCCACACGCTGCCAGCAATTATCAGCAGAATGAAAGAATACGAGTTGCCACTAGTACTCTGCTTCGTGGATGATGCCCAGGTGTTGCCTTTCCTGTCTCTTCTTGTGATTCCAAGCATACACCTTTCCATACTTCTTTGTGTAGTCTGAGGTCGCTGGGTCCCTTGGTATTCTTTTTGGTCTCTTCACGTCTCTTGGTATCCAGTTCAGAACTGCTGATGTCCATCGGTTGTCGTTTCTCCTTGCAACATGGCCTGCCCACATCCATTTCAGTGATCTTACCTTATCTATGATGTCTATCACTTCTGTTATCTTTTTCCTGTCTCTTCTTGTGATTCCAAGCATACATCGTTCCATACTTCTTTGTGTAGTCTGAAGTCACTGGGTTATTGCTGCGTTTAACACCCATATGTCAAAACAGGTAGAATGCACTGGTTGAAAATCTTTCTCTTCAAGACCATTGGCATTTTCGACTTCAGAATATGGGGGTTTCTTCCGAAGGCATTCTATCCTAGTTTCATTCTTCGATTCACTTCATTAATCCTGTTTTTCTCTCCTGTCGTAACCAGTTGTCCCAGGTAAGAGTACTGTGAACAAACATTAAGGGGTACCTCTTGTAGTAAGATTGGTACTTCTGCTGCAAAAGAATTATACATTACCTTTGTTTTTGTAAAAGCTAGATGTACTTGGCAACACTCCACCTGCCATACACCGAGTGCCATCCACAGATTACAAAACCCTAATCGAATTATTCAAAATACGTCCATACGAATTCTCCTAGCATCGAACCTGGGTCTATTAGGTCAAATATTCTTACAGCATACGATAGAAATCCCTATCTCCTATAGATGTAGTGAATTTCCTCCTTCTACCTGACCGGGAAATACCGTTATGAATTTTTGAAAATTCGGAAATTCGAATGGTCCTGGGGTCGAACCTAGGCCTTTAGGGCAAAAAGCTTTACGGCATACTATAGACAATCATCAATTCTAACAACGCCTTGAATTGCAAGTTTCTATCTTAGCGGAAAATACCCTCAATGAAATAATGAACATCAGGCAGAAAAACTGCCCTAGCATCTAACTACGGACCCTCAGGGTAATAACCACTTGGTATACTATAGAGGTTTTTCCTCTCTATCGATTACGTAAATTTGAACATTCTATCTTACATGGAAGTAACCGAAATGATTTCTTGAAGGTTTTGCATTAAGAATTTACCTAGCATAGAACCTGGGGCCATCAGGGATAAATCTTTTGCAGCAAACGGAAAATAAAGTCATTTTCTAACGATTCCGTAAATTTGAACGTTCTATCTTTACGCTAAGTACGCGAAATGAATTTTTGAAAATGCGCTCAATGCATTTTTTATGGGAAAGTGGCCGTTTTTGGGGCCCCCTAGAAACGAACCCATGATGCGTAGAATGGAAGTCCGCTTTTTTCCAAGATGTCCAAACCTGGGACTTTATGGAAAAAAAATCGGCGGCTCCGTAAGGCACTTCCTTCTGCCTCGCCTTTAGTATTCTATATGTTTATATATCTATATATCCGGAGAAGCGTCTATATAAAGAGATATATATCCGGAGAAGCATCTATATAAAGAGACGAGGAAAAGTTGCTTGCATACTGCAAGCTTAATGTAAGATAGATTAACTAAGGCATTGTACACCTCCTGTAACACTCCGCCTTCCATACACCGAGTTCCATTCACCAACTACAATAACGTTAACGAATTATTAAAAATACGTCCATACGAGTTGTCCTAGCATCGAACCTGGGTCTATGAGGATAAATATTCTTACAGGTTGCGATAGAAAACCCTATCTTCTATTGATGTGGCGAATGTCAACCTTCTACCTGAACGGGAAATCCCGTAACGAATTTTTGAAAATTCGGTCATCAAAGAAAAACCTGATTTTATAATTTGTGTCCCTGAAGCGTTACATTAAAAACTTACTTTGTTTGCTCATGTAAATAATGGCCATTGCGGCGTCTTCAAAACAATGTTTTGGCTCCGCGATAAGTATCATTGGAAGGCAATGGGACGTATGGTACGAAATGTAATACGCACATGTGACTCGTGTCAAAAAACGAAGTTCCCTAACCGTTACATGGAAGGAAGTTGGCAAAATATTATTCCATCCAACCCTAGGGAAGTCTATGCTGTAGATATTTATGGGCCTTTGCCAAAAACGAAATTTAAAAATAAGTATGTTCTCGTAGTCATTGATATATTTTCAAAATTTGTTCAAATTTATCCGTTAAATAAGCCTACTGCAAAAAACTGTTTGAATAAAATTATTAATAATTATTTTGAGTTGTGTGGTGTGCCTGATCGGATCCTGTCGGATCACGGCACTCAATTTACTAGTCATATTTGGAGACGTACGTTAAATGATTTGGGGGTCAAAACAATTTATTCATCGATTCGTACTCCTCAAACAAACCCAAGTGAGAGGGTGATGCGCGAGTTGTCACGTGTATTCCGAACTTTCTGTTTTAATGATCACCGAAATTGGTTTGAATTAATCCCTCACATAAATTACTGGTTCAATAATCTTGTTCATGAATCGACCGGGTATACGCCTGTCGAAGTGCACTTTGGGCGGCCTCCGTCGCGTGAAGATGACGCAAAATTTCAAATTCCCGGAGTGGAGGAACTTAACCATGCAGAGGTCAAAATGATTACGTTACGTAATTTACGCAAAGCCGGAGATAGAAGAAAAAAATATCAAAAGGCAAAGACCACCTCGTTTAAGGTTAACGACTCTGTGTTAATAAGAACACCTAAGGCTTCAGACTCCAAGGCTCAATTGTTCCATAAATTTTTCCATTTGTATTCGGGACCGTTCCGTATTTCACGTATTCTTGGGCAAAATGCATGTCATCTGGTGGACGGCGACAAAGATTTAGGGATTCACAATTTTAGAAACTTAAAACCTTATTATTCTCCTTCTTGACCTGTTTAACTTTTGAATTTCTGTACAATAATAGGTATTTTTTTTTATCAAAAAAGATTCTTTTTATGAAAAAAAAAAATGTGGGGCAATGTAACAGAAATCCCCATTTCTGTCTATTGTTGTTTTGCTTTTGTATTTTGTCTTGGTGATTGGCTGTTCAGAAAGCAGTGTTGCGTTTTTTCGCGTGTGTTTTTTTTTTGGGGGTTTCGAGTTTGAACGCCCGAGGGCGTGGAAAACAAGAGGGGAGGAAGTGTGCAGGAAGAAGGAAAGAAGAGAACGATAGGAGAAGACGGCCGTGGTGGACGGAAGAAAAAGGACCTGCCTGGAGAA
The DNA here is from genome assembly GCA_000376725.2 of Ladona fulva. Classification (NCBI taxonomy): domain Eukaryota; kingdom Metazoa; phylum Arthropoda; class Insecta; order Odonata; family Libellulidae; genus Ladona; species Ladona fulva. The sequence goes on along the minus strand of KZ309209.1, from coordinate 210,456 downwards.
GGAGCGGATCGGCAGGGGTGCCTCCGCGAAAGCCGTGGAGGAAGGATTCGAATAGGATTCCGGCTGCAGGAGTGTGGTCTATGCGGAGACAACGGCCGAAAAGGAACCGTTACTGTATCGATGAAGGGAATTTGTACCTTTGGCTCTATCTGTAAATGAATTAATATGAGTATAAACATTTTTATTGTGCGTATGAGTTTGAATAAGGAGAACGACTGGAGAGGACGGTGGTGGTGAACGGAAAAGGAACCGTTACATTTGGTGCCGTGACCAGGATCAGACGTATTGTGAATAGCAATATTTGTTGCGGGCAGAATTGTTATTTAGTGTGTAGTGTGTGTCAGTTTAGCTACTAATTTTCATGTCTTTTTAACCACCCCTTTCCAAGGTCCATACCAAACTCCAGTAGATTAAATCTCCCCGGTGGACCTCGGTGGAGTGAAGATATAAGAGATCCTTGATTTCCTTCCTTAATAATTTTAGTATGGATTTGTCCAAAGATCCGTTCATGAGTTATCGGGATCCAGGACAGATTTCAGAATCTGATGACGCTGAGGAGACCTCCGTCAGTCTCATACATGGTATGGAGGGAATGCAGTTAGGAGACGATGTTGGGAAGGTTGGGGAAATTGCTGCGGCGCCACCGAAGAGTACTGAAGGAGTGATGGGTAATATTAATGTGCTCATGCAATTTCTAAAGGAGCAAGATAGGAAAAGAGAACAGAGAGAGAGAGAGGAGGATCGGAAGCGTTTAGAAAGAGAAAAGAGGGAGAGAGAGGAGGATCGCAAGCGTTTAGAAAAGGAAAGGAGAGAGAGCGATGAAAGAAACGATAGACGATGGACCGAATTAATGGCCGTATTTACGAACAAGATTCAAGAACAGGACCACAAGGTCAAACGGTTAGAAAATGAAGCGGCAGAAGTCAAAGGTCGAGTTCGGGAAGTTAGTGAGAGTTTGACTAATCACGCCAGTAAAATAGAGCTGGCCGATGCCAGGATTGAAGTAATTGAGAATAAGCTTGAGCGGGCAAATGATCAGTTAAATCAAATGACACAAGCTGGAGCCACCCCGAGTCTCGCAACTTTGCCGCCCAATTGGGCAATTAAACCGAGTTTCCGTGGCGAGGATCATGAAAGTCCGGTAAAATTTATGAGGGAGGTAAGTGATTATTTCACTCTGTTATCTATCCCGAGAACTCTACAATCGCGGATGTTCCTGCAAATGTTAGAAAGAAAAGCTAAATTATGGGGGTCTACGATAGAACCGGTACCAGAAGACTTCAACGATTTGAAAGTGAAATTTTTAGACGCATTTTGGGATGTTGACGCAAGACATCGCAATAGAAAATACGTAATGACGGGGTATTTCTCGAGAGGGGGGAACGAAACTATGAAGGAATACGCGTTAAGAAAGATCGCAGCTGCGAGGACGTGCGAGCCGCCGATGGGGGATGAGGAATTAATATACATGCTAATTCTTCAGTTTCCGCCTCACATTCAAAATTTACTAAGGAGTGCTGAGCCAGCCTATACTGAGAGGTTGCTAAAATTATTAGGGTATTACGATCAAGCAGCACCGGAAAGCAATAGCCGTCCGATTCGTGGGGCGCCGCAGGTCGGGTGTATGAGGCGCGAGAGTACATTCGGCCATCCGAGAGAATGGCGGGGCTCCTGTCGACAGCAACTGGAAAGTCCGCCGCTCGCGACGGTTCGAGCCCCCATGACTACTCCAAATACAATAGGTGCCTGTGGACCTAATAACAAAGTCAGAAATGTCAACGCTCATGTTTTTGAAGAAGAGACGCGTCTGGGGGACCAGGCCAACAGACTGGCAGAAAGAGAAGCGAGGAACCAGGAAAACTGGACGCTTCCGAGCTCTATCATTCCCGAGGTTCGGAAGCAGTGACAAGGGAATGTGTGCCGATAGCAGCCATATGGTACTTGGATGGAAACCCAATGGAGGACCTCCTTGGTGAAGAGGACAGGGGTAAGATCAGCCGTCGCAAGTGTCCCGAAGTCATCGCGTCGTGTTATGGGATAGACATCAAGATCCTGATAGATACGGGGAGTGAGGTATCAGCTGTTAATGAAGAAATTTTCGAAAACATCCGTGGTCGGAATTCCACGATCCCGATATTCCCAATTAACAAGTCTTACTTGATTTGCGCGAATAACAAGAAGTCGTGTCCAATTGATAAGCAAGCGCTCTTGGAAATCGACGTGGGGGGCTGTAAATTTGATGTACCCGTATTAATTGTAAAAAACCTCGTAAAACCTATGATTCTCGGTAATGATTGGCTAAATCGCCATCGAGTTGTTATTGATTTCGAAAAGCAGATCGTTCGTATTGGAGCATTGGTTCTGGGTGGGGAGAATTCCGAAATTAACTGTAATTATGTGGTGCTGGCAGATCCCGGCGAAAATGACTGCTATGCGACAGAAATCGAGTTAAGGAAAGCTGCGGCCGCCTCCGAAGTCCTAGAGGACGGTCAAAAGGAAATGTTGTTTCTATTGTTGGCTAAATATCGCGAAATTTTCTCCGATAGACCCGGATTAGCAAAGGGACTCACCTTTCGTATTCGAGTCTCCGACCCTACATATTTTAAAGTAAAATCTTACCCTATTCCATTCGCATGGAGGAGGCTTGTTGACGAACAGATTTTGTCAATGTTGAAAATGGGAATAATCTCTAGGGCCAGTAGTCCCTATATTAACCCGTTGGTCGTTGTAAAAAGGAAGGACGGGCGGGTACGAATTTGTCTCGATGCGCGTAAATTGAATAGCGTTACTATTCCAGAAAGGGATGAACCACCGCGGGTCGACGACCTATTGAATAAGTTTCACGGAGTCAAATACTTTACCACGACGGATTTGACTTCTGCATTTTGGCAACTCGAGATCCACCCGGAAGACCGGAAGTACACGGCTTTCTTATACGACTCTGTTGTATACGTTTTCAACCGTGTTCCTTTTGGGTTACGCAACAGTGGGGCTTTCCTTATAAGTTGCTTAAATTCATTATTGGGTCCGGAAGTCAGCACGTACGTAACTAACTATGTAGATGATTTATTAATATCTTCCAAATCGTTCTCTCAACATTTATCCCATTTGGAGACAATTTTTAAAAAATTGCATGAAGCGGGCTTAAAATTAAAACTCTCAAAATCCATATTTTGTCGAACGCAGGTTCCCTTTCTTGGATACGTACTTACCCCAGAAGGAATTGCTCCTGATCCCGAGCGAATACGGGCTATACAAGAAATTAGGCCGCCGCGCAATGTCAAACAATTGCGAGGTTTCTTGGGCGTATGCAATTATTACGCGAGATTTTGTCGTAAATATTCTGACGCTACTTTCCCTTTACTAGTATTATTAAAAAAGGGTGTCAAATGGGATTGGAACGAGAATATACAAGTTGCGTTCGATAAGGTGAAGAATGCTTTCCTCCGAAGTGTTGTGTTAAAATATCCCGACTTCGAAAAAACAATGTACTTGCAGACTGATAGCTCTGATTGTGGTCTTGGTGCAGTTTTATATCAGTTGGATGACAATTCAGAGCAACAGGTAATTGCGTTCGTAAGCCGCACGTTGAAAGGAGCCGAAATTTCCTACACGACGACAGAGAAAGAAGCGCTCGCCGTGATTTGGTCTTTACAGAAATTACGCTCGATGACTCTGGGTCGTAAAATAACGATCCTTTCTGACCATAAGGCACTCATATTTTTAAAAACATGCCAGCTGAATCATGGGCGACTCTCACGTTGGGCTATGGCCTTACAGGGCTATGATACTACCATTGAATATTGTCCCGGAAAGGAAAATGTAATCGCAGATTGGCTAAGCCGTCATCCCACTGAGGAGACATTGAACGAAAGGTCACCAGGCGAATTTCTGGTAGCTGCACTAAATCTGTGCCAACATGAATTCCCTATTGAAAACGCGAATCAATTGATGGAATTACAAAAACAAGATAAAAAACTAGGAAAACTTTACCTTAGATTGTGTGACGAGTTACCCGAGACCGATGGCGAATTTACGAAAATTTCAACTCGCTCTAAGAGTTACCGTTTGGAGAACAATATTTTGTTAATCAATATGGCAAAAGAAAAGCCTGATTTTAAAATTTGTGTCCCGGAAGCGTTACAGAAAAAACTTACTTTGTTTGCTCATGTAAATAATGGCCATTGCGGCGTCTTCAAAACAATGTTTTGGCTCCGCGATAAGTATCATTGGAAGGCTATGGGACGTATGGTACGAAATGTAATACGCACATGTGACTCGTGTCAAAAAACGAAGTTCCCTAACCGTTACATGGAAGGAAGTTGGCAAAATATTATTCCATCCAACCCTAGGGAAGTCTATGCTGTAGATATTTATGGGCCTTTGCCAAAAACGAAATTTAAAAATAAGTATGTTCTCGTAGTCATTGATATATTTTCAAAATTTGTTCAAATTTATCCGTTAAATAAGCCTACTGCAAAAAACTGTTTGAATAAAATTATTAATAATTATTTTGAGTTGTGTGGTGTGCCTGATCGGATCCTGTCGGATCACGGCACTCAATTTACTAGTCATATTTGGAGACGTACGTTAAATGATTTGGGGGTCAAAACAATTTATTCATCGATTCGTACTCCTCAAACAAACCCAAGTGAGAGGGTGATGCGCGAGTTGTCACGTGTATTCCGAACTTTCTGTTTTAATGATCACCGAAATTGGTTTGAATTAATCCCTCACATAAATTACTGGTTCAATAATCTTGTTCATGAATCGACCGGGTATACGCCTGTCGAAGTGCACTTTGGGCGGCCTCCGTCGCGTGAAGATGACGCAAAATTTCAAATTCCCGGAGTGGAGGAACTTAACCATGCAGAGGTCAAAATGATTACGTTACGTAATTTACGCAAAGCCGGAGATAGAAGAAAAAAATATCAAAAGGCAAAGACCACCTCGTTTAAGGTTAACGACTCTGTGTTAATAAGAACACCTAAGGCTTCAGACTCCAAGGCTCAATTGTTCCATAAATTTTTCCATTTGTATTCGGGACCGTTCCGTATTTCACGTATTCTTGGGCAAAATGCATGTCATCTGGTGGACGGCGACAAAGATTTAGGGATTCACAATTTTAGAAACTTAAAACCTTATTATTCCCCTTCTTGACCTGTTTAACTTTTGAATTTCTGTACAATAATAGGTATTTTTTTATCAAAAAAGGTTCTTTTTATGTAAAAAAATGTGCGGCAATGTAACAGAAATCCCCATTTCAGGCCGATGGTTGTTATTTCAGGCCAACTGTTGTTTGACTTTACAAAGTATAAAGCAGGTTCGCCGGAAAGTTGTTGTTTTGATTTGTACAACGGAATATCTGGTAGAGTAGCTAGTTTAAAATGATGATATCAGTTTTGTTTTTTGTTGTTCTTTTTGTTAATCAAGAATTTGACCTTTTCTGTTGTGATGGTACTTTTGTATTATGTCTTAGTGTATAATTATTCAGAAAGCAGTGTTACGTTTTTCGTGTGTTTTTTGTTGGGGGGTTTTGAGTTTGAACGCAGGAGGGCGGGGGAAAAATCAAGAAGGGAGGAAGGCAGGATGAAGGATGAACGGAGGGGGAGACAGGAGGAAGAGACGGAAGGAATCCCAAAAAAGGTGGACGGTGAGCTGAGCTCACGTGGAGGAGATTCCGACATCGTTGGATTGTGTCTATTGGAACTTTGTTTTTTTTTGTTGTCTACTATACCAGTTTGTATAAAAGTGTTGTAATTAAACCAAATCATTAAAAATACGATCCATTACAATATATATATATATATTTTTTTCCCACATTTTTATTTCCAGCCAAAACCAATGCTAGTAATTTAAATTGTAGCTTCATATTCTTTAATGTTTGCTGCATGTATTTGCATAGTTTCAGTTTTCTCCTGCAGATAACATAGCTGTAAGAAGCTTTCAAATGTAATCAGACCGTGATACATGTTACAGATAAAGTACCGTGATCGAAATTCTTTGCATAGAGAAAGAAATAAGGAATATTAATGTATGTTTGTGCGAAGTCTATGGAACATCTGCAGTTGATAGAAGTGCAGTTGGGTATAGAGAGTGAGTGAATCTGAAGGCAGCGAAAACTAGATCCATAATCAGTGTGAGGACTAGTTCCGAAATGCCATGATAAATTGCAGGAGGAAGGTGATAGAACTTGGAGATTATGTATAAAAATAGATTGAGCAGATAAAACATCATTCATTCATATGCATAAATTTCATTTATGCAGAATAGATAGTTTTTGAAATAAAAAAGGGGGGCATAACTTTCTTACTGATTGTGATTATAATATAGAAAAATAATTTAATAATAGGGGAGGCCACCCTTTCACAACTTCTGTTAAACTTTCTTTCCTCATTATGGAATTTTTTATATAATTTTACACTTGGAAACAGGATTTAATTACCAGTGTAGTGTCCTTTGCATTGGCAGGTCTTTTTTCCACTCTGACCAGGTCCTCCACCAACACATTTACCTCCATGCAGACAAGGATTTGGATGGCAAGATTCTACTCCCCCCACTCTGTTATTTACATCCAATTCTGCTCTACTGCTGAGAGAATTTTCCTTGTTTCTCATTTCATGTTCAGATATGCGCAACAGCTTCATCTTGTGGTTTGGATCTGAAAGAAGTTTGAGTTTTACAAAAATGGGATTCTTCATACATTTGCATAAGTGTTATGTCATTAGATGAGTGAATTAGTGAAAATAATAATAGTAGTTTATTGCTTTCAACACGAAATATATATATATACATAGAACAAATTATACAAGAAAGAAAGAAATGAAAGCTTTAGGTTGTCTCTTAGGTTAACCTGAGCTGAGACAACCATCATATACAAAATATGCATGTGTTGCGGAAAAAAAAACACATTCTGAAAAAACAAACAAAAGGCACAGAAATAACAACTTAATCGATTTACAAGGATAATAAGAAGTGCACTTAATAAGAAGATGATTAGATACATAAAAAATAAAACGATACAACTCAAAAAAGACTTGCAATTCCCTCATTGGCCAAAAGCCATAACTTTGTGAGACTAAATACTTTTTTATAATTTTTGACGCTTGATATATTGTGAGGTAACATATTAAACATCTTTGGGCCCATATAAACAAAGGATTTCTTAAAAACACTCAAATTGGGCTTGATTAGATGAACATTGCCTTTTCTCAGATTAAACTGAGTTGCACTATCACTAATAGTAGGCATATTACCACTCATGGCGTAAAACAATTTTAACACTTTAAATAAAAACAAATGTTGTAGAGGGAGTATTGATAATGATACAAATAAAGGGAACGAATGTTCAAGACTATTTTTTGAACAAATGCATCTAATTATTCTTTTTTGCAGAATAACTGCAGGCTTTAACGTATTATTATACGCTGCTCCCCAAAATTCTAAACCATAATTTAATTTGGAATGAACTAAAGCATGGTAAATAACTTTTTTGAAATATATTGTACACTTATTACGTAGAAAATAAAATTTAGATAGACAGTTTCTTAAATACGAAGTAATTGAAGTAATATGATGGTCCCATTTTAGAGACTGGTCTAAAATTACACCCAAATATTTAATATTAGTAACTCTTCCTATTTGAATACAGTTACATGCAGTTCTTGAACAAAGCGGGTGATGATAAATTAACTTTACATCATCAGGGCTAGGTAGATTGCCAATATTATACATTATGTACTTAGTTTTTGGACTTAATTCTAGGCCATTATAGTTAAACCAGCTACTTAATACATTTAGATCATCTTGCATTTTAACTCCAATACTATTCCAATGTAGTCCCTCATAACACAATGCAATATCATCAGCAAAGGCCGTTAGATGACCGTTAAATTTATGATTGCATAAATCATTAATATATATGAGAAACAATAACGGTCCCAGAACAGAACCCTGAGGAACACCAGTATCTATAGTTTTATATTCACTATAACTATTATTAACCTTAACACACTGAGATCTCAGGGATAAATAACTGTTCAGCCACCGATATGGAACTCCTCGAATTCCTATCTGTTGTAATTTGGCCAATAATATGCAGTGATCAAGGGTATCAAACGCTTTTTTGATGTCAATATATAAACCCACATTACGAGCTCTTAAATTTGCTGATTTATAAATGTTAGATAAATGACTCGCCAGAGCATATTCAGTCCCCATTCCACACCTAAAACCATATTGACGTGAGCTTAGTAATCCATTATCATCCAAAAATTTTTGTAGTCTTTTCTTAAATAGTTTTTCCAAAACTTTAGAAAAAATTGACAAAAGAGATATAGGTCTATAATTTTCGACTTGCATTCTATCGCCTTTTTTGAATAAAGGTATCACCACTGCCGTTTTTAAAGCACTTGGGAATTCTCCATTAAAGAAACTCAGAAAAAATTCCAAAATGTATTTTGTATTTTCCACAAATTTGTGGGAAATGCAAAATACGTCTCAAATTATTTTTAGATGGCATTCCACAATGTTAGGCAATGGAGTTTATCATTACATGAAATTACTATATTGAGTGGAAAAATGTGAATAGAAAAAAGGCAATGATTTACTTTTAATCATGTTGGAAAATTGCATTTACTGTGAAAATGCAATAAATGAATAAAGTTTATACTAGTTCATAGATCAATGTAGTGTATAAAGTAGGTAAATTACATTAGTAATTCCTAGATTTCAAATTAAAATTTCTTTCACTTACATGCATTCAGAACTATATTCTAGGATTTTCAATAAGTCTACCATATGTTTTCCCATTCATATTCAATAATATTTAATAAGTTATATGGACTTACCAACAGCCACTCTCACCACTGCATTCAACATTGGACTGTCCTTTGCTGTCACCGGCCTCTGTACCACCGTCAGTGAGTTTAGATAAGATGTTAGTGAGAGGACTGATCCGAAAGAGTGGCACAGCACCCAGGAAGACCCACTACCAGCATCTGCATATCTGTCCCTGACCTCCAAGTGAGGTGGGGACCCACAATAAGGTGTTGTGCTTGTAATGAGTGTTGGAACCTCCGTTGTGGTGGAATTCATTTGAGGCAGAATCCTTAAGCTGCCTCCACCTTCCAAAGAAGACACGGCGACATCCTGAAGACGAATGTGCACCACATGACCTATTGGCGCCAACAGACGCTGGACAAAGTTGATATGCGGTGGAGGTTCATCTGGGTAGTTGAGATGTAGAAGAGGTCCATGGGTGTCATTCCCCAAGATTATGAGGTGTTCTTCCATTGAGTCACTCTCCACTACAAAAGACAGTGCAAGAATGGTAGCTGTGCTGGAATTCTGATTATTTCGGTCCTAGAGAGATAGAACACTGAAAGATGTATATTGGAAGCCCTTCTTGCCAAATACATCTATATTTAATGGATAAGTACTCTGAGGTAAGAGAAGTATTTTCGGAGAAGAAAAGTTGTTTTGATAATTAGGTGAAAGAGTTAATTTATTTCTTTATTTAATTCTTACAGGATGAACCCATTTATATTACTATGCATACAAAAGTAGGAATTGTGTTGAGGGTAAAAATAAAGTCAAGAAAGATCTATAAAACTATGATAGAAAGGAGACAGGTGAAAATATATAGACCAAGAAATTTACATTAAAATATAAAAATAAGTTAAATATTAACATAATCATAGTAACCCTCTTAGGGGATAATCACAGTGAGAAACACAGAGTAGTCAATGAAATAAAGAATAAATTATAAAATCACTGGAAACCTTGTGTATAATAACATACACAGAAATTTCTGATACGAGGATCATGTGACAAAATAAATAAAATATTCATAATAGCCACACCAGGAATACCAATTGCAGTTGTGGAAGTTATAAAATTTCATAACTCATTTCACTAATAATCATTCATTCAAAATACCATTTAAGGTATAATTAGTATAAAAAAGTAGTGGATGTTACTTCCGGTTTGGTACAAAATACACGCAGTCTTGTGAGCACTCTGTTTTTTTACATTATTGTATTATATCGGTTGTTAAATATTGGCTTAAATTGCTCACATAATGCCTTTCATTAATCAGTGCATAGTTTGTAAAGATATACTTGTGCCTGAGAAGGAAATTAAGTGTGATAATTGTTTGTTGCCGCTGCATGCAACATGTCGCGGCCTAACCTGTAATGTTGTGATCCAACTGAAAGTGCAAAATAGACGATTATTGTTTCACTGTGACTTGTGTGTGAACTCAAATAAGAATAAGGTGGATAAGCTAGTGGATATAATAAATGAAATCAAACTACAAATTGAAGAACTTTGTGTTGAACAATCGTCGTGCACAAATTATGAAGAAGTCAACGAAGTGGCGGTTGTGGAATCCATGAAAAGAATCAAGCGCTTGAGGAATGTCTTGCTGCATAATGTTCCAGAAAGTACATCCTTTATAAGTAATGAAGTCTTGGAGCATGATAGCAACTTGCAACTTTAGGTACAGCAACTTGCTGATAACTTGGCCAATGTGAGGATGAACTGTGCAGTCAACGAATGCAAGGTTATGCGAATTGGTAGACGATCACAAGGCAAGCTTAGACCACTTAAAGTAGTTTTTAGGCAGGATTCTGATGCCTTGGAATTTTTCCATCTCATTAATATTCACAAAAAAGTCACGCGGATTTCCACATTTCTGTGTCTCTAGACACAGAAATGTGGATATCGGTCTTTTACACCCCCTGCCATGCGCTCTAGCGGTTTGCAGGGTTCAAATGTAAATGTAAAACAGCGAGTGAAAGAAACTATTTAAACAAACTTTGTAGTGAACTGAAAGAGAGAAGTGAAAAAGGTGAACCTAATCTAACCATAAAATACATTGCTGGAGTTCCTAAAATTACCCAAAAAAACTAATTTATTGGCAGTTACTCCTCACTAACTCTCACTTTTCTGATATTCTGATTGCTGGTGATTTTAACCTTCCTGATACTCAATGGGACATCTCCCAGCCCTCACCTGATGGAATCAACTCTCCAAATGGGTCTCTACTTAGTGATACATATGCGTCTCTTGGCTTATTTCAAAGAAACTATGTTCAAAATGATAATGGTAACTATCTGGACCTTGTTTTCTCTTCTGATGATAAACCTAGTTTCTTAAGCTGAGGATCGATTGTTACCTGAAGAATCTAGTGGGTATCATCCAGCTTTGACATTTTCAATTAAACTGCAATGTGATCTTAATATTATGAACAATCCTTATTATATTTACAACTATAAAAAGTGCATTACTGAAGGCTTTTCTGAGTACTTGGCTTGTGTGGATTGGTCTGTCATTTACAATGTTTTAATGTGCATAATTCCTATGATAGTATTGTCACAAATCTACAAAAGGGTATTGATCTATTTGTTCCTAAAGAGAGGATAACTTACACAAAGTTTCCTAGATGGGTTTCCAGTCAGTTGTGTGAGGCCATACATCATAAAAAGATTCTCCATATGAACTTCAAATTGACTCACTCTGATGATGATTATCACAAGTTCTCAGATGCTAGAAGGCTATGCAAACAATTGTGTATGTCTGACTATAAAGCATACATTGATCTTGTCCAACAAGGCATACCTCATAATACCAAGCACTTCTGGAATTCTGTGAATACTTTAAAGAAGGCTGTAGGTTTCCCCTCAGAGATGTACTTAGACCATAAGACAGCAACCAACTCAAAAGATATTTCTGATTTATTTGCTGAATATATTTCTAGTGTTTATGAGGTTCCACATGCTGTGGTTCCAGAATATTACTACAATTTTGACCAATTAGTTTTACCTTGTGTTATTAATGAAAGTATGACACTAAAAAAAATTGGAATCCATGGATACCAGTAAGGGGTCTGGTCCTGATTTGATTTCTCCATTAATTTTAAAGTCCTTGGCTTCGATTCTTGCTGCTCCCCTTACTTTTATTTTCAACTTTTCTCTTTCAAATGGTATCTATCCTGAATCCTTAAAATTCTCCTTCATAACACCTATACTTAAGAGTGGCAATCGAAACAATATTAAAGAATACAGGCCTGTCACAATTCAATCAACTATTGCTAAACTGTTTGAAAGCAGTATCCTTGATATTATTATTCCTAGTCTGAGACCCACCATTATCCCAGATCAACATAGGTTTCTTGAAGGTAGACCCACACCTATTAGTCTACTCACATTCCAAACTTTTGTACATTCCTCTGTTCACTCAGGTATCCAAGTTGATGTGATGTACACAGATTTTAGTAAAGCCTTTGATAAAGTCAGTCATCCTCATCTACTTGCCAAGTTAAAAGCATATGGTATTTGTGATACTCTACTTAACTGGTTTGAAAACTATCTAACCAACCAAAGTGTGAAAACTAATGGTGTGCTCTCTTCAAGGATTAATATTACATCTGGAGTTCCCCAGGGATCACTTTTGGGTCCCTTTATGTTTTTACTATTTATAAATGACATAGACCTTAGTTGTAATGTACATAAGTTGTCATATGCTGATGATCTAGAATTTTATGTTGCTATCGAGGCTGAAGAAAACTGTGATAAACTGCAGCAAGGAGTTAGGAATCTAATAAAATGGTGTGATGCAAACAATATGCATCTTAACCTGGACAAGTGTAGCATAGTCTCGTATTATAAAAATAACAAACCAATTTTATATTCCTACAACATTAACAACAAACCCCTACAAAGGATATCCTCTGAAAGATTTAGGTATCACTATGACGTTTGATCTGACTTTTCGTGCTCACATTGATAACATTTGCAATAAAGCATCCCAACTTATTGGGTTCATATGCAGGGTATCTAGAGATTTCACGGACCCTAAAATTATTGCTATATTATATAAAAATTTAGTTCGCTCCATTTTGGAATACTATATGGTGTGGTTTCCCTATTATGTTGTATATATAAATAGGCTGCAGAAATTACAAAACAAAGTAATCAGAATAATAGGATACAAGCTAGGTTATTCATACTTGGATATACCTTATGATTATATTAGACTTGCATACAACATACCTCATTTAGAACAGAGAAGGCAGTTTTCAAACCTAAAATTTCTAAAAAAACTATAAAACCACAGAATTGATTCTGATTACTTGCACAACTTGATTACATACCATAATCCTGGATATAACCAGCGTAGACCAAACCTCTTTGATATACCATATGCTAGAACAAATTACATATGTTCCATAATCCTATATATCATATGATGTGCCTAGCAAATTGTAGTTAGGCTGCGTTTCGGATGATTCCTTGTTAATGACTNTATTTATTTGCACTCTTTTTGTTCATTTATATTGCATTGAATTTTGTGTATTATATTTTACTTGTATTTTAATATGTGTGCCAATGTATCAGGTCTTATCTGATATAATTATAATGTTGCAAGTTTTATTGTTCATTTTATTAGTACTGTACTGGATTTTTATTTCACTTGAATTTTGTATTTTATATTTTATTTTTACTGTATTAATATGTGTGCTGAAGTTTAAAAACAGATTGTATTGTGTGTTGCAGGTTTTGATTCGCTTTATTTTATACTTTATTACTTTGCTATGTTTTCATAAATGTACCAAATCCCCTTGTAAAAGGGTGACTGCTTGTATATTGGTAAATAAAATAAGGTATCGCAGATTTAATGGGCTTTTAGGAAGAGGCTAAGCTTAGTCAAAAAAATTCAATATCATCAGGAAGCTCATTTGCAGCTTTCTGGGACTGTTACATTCACATTCAATCTCACAATGGGACTGTTATAGGTATGGGTAGTCCCAAAATGTCCCTTAAAAACCATATTCCTTGTGTTATACATAGTTGTGCAGAGGTATGTCAATTCTAGCAACTCGAGAAAAAATAATAAGTTGTTTAATAATTAGTATAAAAAATTAGACCTAAATATTGCCAGATGGAAGAGAATGTCTTTAGACACAGTTTTCTATGCTTGTCAGTGAAAGAAATATTATTTAATAGCCTGATCTTCTTAAATAAATTCTGACATTGCTCCTGTGTACCTTTTCAAGGCAATATGAGTGGCAGTTATAATATGCGGATCACAAAACTGAACAATACTAAATAATAAGTAAGACTAACGTTGCGAACAGACTTGTTAATACATATAAATCATTAAAATCTTTAGTAACTTTAGAAATAACTCCCAGCATTTGCTGAGCTTTACTGACCATTTAATCGACTTGAATATCAAGATTTGCACTAACTAAAATAATACTCACAAGTCCTTGACTATGTTTGTTAAAGGTATATTACTGATTCCATAATTGTAAGGAATGGAAACTGTTCATCTATGGAATGATATACACAATATATAAATTATCCACGGCATTTTGAAGTAGAGTAAATCTGATATAGGGTTAGTTAATCACCATACCATAGATAGTTATTCAATGACTACACCAACTGTAGCAAATGAAGGTATACAAAAATTTAAGCATTCACTCAATGAGTTTGAATAGAAAAATTTAAAAGAGATTAATCGGGGAAAAATATTTTCTTATAAAAAGTATTTCCTACCCACCTGCCCTGAAAGAGGCCTTAAACCCCCTTCCCCTAGGGTTGTCTCCTGTCCACAGCCTAAGGACCATCCTGTTCCCATCAGAAATGAACACACCGTCCCCGAGATGTTGCAGCCTAGTTGGTGCAATCGGTGAGATGGTCGAAGAAGTTTCCGAGCTGAGAAGAGAGGAAAAGGGACGAAAGGGCCTTCTTCCAGACACACCAAGCCATAGTTCTACTTCGCCACCGTCTACTACCTCGCTATCCGAAAACTCGAGCCATACGTGACGACCAGCTGTAAAAGAAAGAGCATTCATCCTGGAAGACATGTGGAACCGTAATCATCCTCACACACTCACGGATTATTTAAATTTTGCATCGGGAAATTTTTTCCTAGTTAATCATTGCTGTAGAAAGACATTAAGGGGAGTGGGGTGATGTCCTCCTATCGACCAATACCTTAGGTATAATGAATGGTAAAATGCTTTCCATAGCAATATTACTGATCAAATTACAATTAGCCTCTAATTATTTAGCATAGTTACCCTTAAACGTCTTAAATAGCAATAATCGAGGTTTGCTGTCAACCATTAAAAGTAGTGAGCTAGCTTGGGAAACTATCGTGGCCACATGTCGTCGCGGTAACCCAGGCCTGCACGAAAAATACGGCCCAAGCGCCACTTGTGACTCGGTTGGTTTCAAACTGCCTCCCGGAAAAGATTTAGAAAATTGAACTTATTAAAAAACTTGGTTGCCATATAAAAATTAAGAATGAACGGTAGTGATTAAAAATAGGTTTCTCGAACGGTGCCACGCTGCTGAGTTCGTACAGCGCAATTACCCCATCACTTCATTACATGCTATAGCTCATTTAGAACAGAGAAGGCAGTTTTCAAACCTAAAATTTCTAAAAAAAACTATAAAACCACAGAATTGATTCTGATTACTTGCACAACTTGATTACATACCATAATCCTGGATATAACCAGCGTAGACCAAACCTCTTTGATATACCATATGCTAGAACAAATTACATATGTTCCATAATCCTATATATCATATGATGTGCCTAGCAAATTGTAGTTAGGCTGCGTTTCGGATGATTCCTTGTTAATGACTTTTTATATTTATTTGCACTCTTTTTGTTAATTTATATTACATTGAATTTTGTATATTATATTTTACTTGTATTTTAATACAGCGCAATTACCCCTTCACTTCATTACATGCTATAGCGGCCGATGAAAGAACTACCACGATTATGAGCTTAAATGACGTTGATTAAAGCAGACGTTTTGACGCCGTAAATTTCTCTGAGCCAGGCAAAGGGCTTCCAATTTTTTTAAAGTTATTTAGCTTACAAGGGAACCATAAGGGGGGTTATTCTGTAACTGCGAAACGATCGACACGGCAGGCTTTGCAACCGGTGTGATGTCACTTCGATTCGTCGAGAGCCGCTGTGCAATTCTGTTTCCAATCGGCGCCGCAGCAGTTTCCAGTCGGATAATTCCAGCTAATTCTATCGACAGGTTCCCAGACAGGAAGCTGTCTGGGAACAAGCGCCGTAGTCTGCTAGCGACCGAGAAACTATGGCAATTGTCTGCTTATTTCGTAATATTTTCGGATATGTCCCAATATAATGCTCTTCATTCTAAAATAGATTATCCGTAATTAAGGGAACGCAGTAAAAGTAACTAATGGCCGTATTCACGAAGCCCTTAAACTCGGTTTATGTACCAAAAATGGCCGCTAAGCAGGGTTAGCTAGCTNAGGAACACAGGAATCTGCTTCAAAGCAGAAAGAAAAGGTTTTGTTTGCACTCCTCAAGATAAATTCATGAACGACAGTAGAGGATTAAACTGGTTTTGGGTGGTTTATTACTCTGAAAGGCTGAATAACCCAAGTCGTAACGTTTCAGCCTGTTTGACCGATGTAAATGTTTTTTGAGCTTCGTTGATGTAAAGCTTAAAATAAATTTAAAATCAGAACTTTGAGTTGGCGATTCTTTCACCCAAATATTCCTATTAATGTATGAATAACCGAAATATACAAATTTTTAAAGTAAAACTCACTCGGAAGAACACAGAAATCTGCTTTGAAGCAGTAAGAAAATGTTTGCACTCTTCCAGATAAACTCAAGAATGACAGTAAACATAAAACAGTGGTTTTGGGTGGTTTATTACTCTGAAAGGTAAAAACTTTGGTGAAGATAGTCACTTGTGTGAAGACAATTCAAATAAATACTGAGAGAAAAACGAGGTAACAGATGATCTAGTTAGATCATTTGTTAGGAATCAGAAGTAATGAAGCATGTCTATAGACACTTTAGGCATTAAAACATGGTTTGCTGAAAAACACAGAGAAATATTATATTGGATTACTTCTATGTTTTCAGAAGGAAGTAAAGGAGAAAGTGACATCTGAAGACAGTGCATCCACATGTACAGATCCTCCAGAAGTTGTTGATAAACGTTCCAGATATAGTCAGGTAAG
>KZ309209.1:164570-174934 GCA_000376725.2 Ladona fulva | reverse complement strand
AACACCTGGGTTAGGAAGATAACAGGAGTGACAGACATCATAGATAAGGTAAGATCACTGAAATGGATGTGGGCAGGCCATGTTGCAAGGAGTAACGACAACCGATGGACATCAGCAGTGCTGAACTGGATACCAAGAGACGTGAAGAGACCAAGAAGAAGACAAAGGGACCGATGGAACAGAGACATCATTCAGTATTTAGGGGTAACATGGCAACAAGAAGCTCAGAATAGAGAGAATTGGAAAGCGCTTGGAGAGGCATACATCCGACATTGGATTGAAAATGGCTGATGATGATGATATATATATCCGGAGAAGCGTCTTTATAAAGAGATATACATATAGGATACTAAAGATGAGGCAGAAGGAGTTACCACAGAGCTGCCGATTTTTTTCCATAAAGTCCTGGGTTTGGACACCAAGGAAAAAAGCGGACATCCACCCTACTAGTAGGCATCATGGGTTCAATTCTAGGAGGCCCCAAGTATGGCACTTTTTCCATTTAAAAGTATTGAGCGCATTTTCAAAAATTCGTTTAGCATACTTTGCATAAAGATAGAACCTTGAAATTTACAGAGTCGTTAGAACATATTTTTATCTTCCAATTTACATTAAAATTTTATCCCTGGTAGCCACAGGTTCGATGCTAGGTAAATTCTTATTGCAAAATTTTCAAAAAATCATTTAGGGTATCTTGAGGTAAGATAGAACATTGAAATTCACGGCTCCAATAAAGAAGATAATTATCTATTGTATGCGTTAAGGATTTTGTCCTGAAGGTCCTCAGTTCGATGCTAGGGCAATTCATATATTCTAAATTCAAGAATTCATGTAGGGTATTAACGTTAAGACAGAAAGTCGCAATTCAAGGTGTTGTTAGAATGGAAGGATGTCTATCGTATGCCGTAACGATTTCTGCGTTAATAGCCCAGGTTTGATGCTAGGACCATTGGAATTACCGAATTTTCAAAAATTCCTAATGGTTTTTCCTGGACAGGTAGAAGGTTGAAATTTACAACATCGATAGAAGAAATGGATTTCTATCTTCACTCTATTCAAAACATATGTCCCTGATGCTGGAATCGCCACAGAATGAAATCTCTTTGCTTTTTTATTCGTCTTCTTCAGAAGATCCTTCTGACACATCATCATCAAATTTTGTTCCATATTCACAATCAGATTATTGGAATATTATGCTTGTTTCTGCTTCCTCTATCTTCTTCTTCTAGCTTATTTCTAGACAAACATTGTACAGTACTCAGTACCATTCACTGATATGCTGTTTTATTAAAATCATTACTTACCTTTCGAATTTGTATGTTTTCCTACAATTATACTGGAATAATGATTTATATTCAAAAAGATTTTACTGTCAAAATATTTGGGAGTATACCAGGAACTTTGAATCACGAAAATAAGCGACTTCTTCCTAAAATTAGAGAGAACTAACCCTTTTAGGGCCATATCGTGGGGTATATACGATAAATGTGACAGGCCGATCTATCAGCTGGCTATTTTTGCACTTCAGTTCTTTCTTCCCTCTTCCTTACATTGCCTTAATAAATATATTTTCAGTATCTATGATGCTCCTTTATCACTGTTGAAAATTCTCAATGACAATGCAATGTGTAAGGATTTTTGACTGAAAAAACATAGGATGATTGTTTTTCTGCAGTAGCGTATCTGGTGTTGATGGGTTGCTGAGTGCTTAGTTGCAATGTAAGCTGCCGCACTGTCATCCCACTTTGTATTACAATTAATTTTGAGTTCTGGCCTTTTACTAGTGGTTATTCTAAACAATTCTCCGATATCTCTCATGCTTAACCATCTCAAGGGATATGAAGCATTTTGTCCACACAGCATCATTGGCTTTCTTCTCCACTGCAGCTCTTTTGCTACAGGTTTGGCAGTCCAAATTCACCCTTTTGCAAAACAAATGCATCCTTTTGCAAAACAAATTCATCGTTACGCAAATCCATTTCATCATTTTGTAAACTAAATTAATCCTTTTACAAATCAATTTCACCCATTGAGAAATCAAGTTTCTCAACTGAAATATTTTCACCATTTTCTTGTTATATAAANGGTCCGTCCTTCTAAATGGGTGTCCGCTACAGTAGCCGCCCGCGATGCTCCTACCATTTCTTTAAACCGAACCCTTGCAGCGAATATAAGTACTATAAGCGAGTATAAGTAATATTAGTGTTGCAACATGTTCCACTGAAGGAGTTTTTAAGAGTATCACGAATCTTATGTTACCTGCAATTTTTTTGAGTTTTTTTTTGCTCATGACTGTACTTCAATGACTTCTTGATAAGACCATTGTTTCTAATTTAATTTTGTAAAAGAAAAACCTCTGCAAGTCATGAAAACATACTTTATGTTATTCTGTTATGGAAACGTATTATGGGATCCTGGATTCGAACCCAGGCCTTTACAGACATGATAATTGTTTACCTGGAAGTTTTAGCATCGTAGAAACACAATGCAATTTGATTCAGCTCTCTAAATCAGTCCGTTTCTGAGATAGATAGGGGGACAGACATTTGCTTTACCTCTTTATATAGATGCTTCACCGGTCCATATAAATCCATAAAATATATCGTTGTTGCAAATTTCAAAGTTCTACCTGACCGGAAAATACCCTATTGAATTTTTCGTCATATGACGGGTCCTAGGATCCAACGTCGGACTTTGAGGCAAAAAGCTTTACAGCATACGTTTATAACATTGTACGGCGTAAGTTTCAAGAAATCATTTAGGGTATTTCTAGGTAAGATAGAACGTTGAAATTCACATCATCGATAGAGATCAAACACCTCTATAGTATATCAAAAGGTTTCTACCCTGAGGGTCCTTAGTTCACTGCTAGGGCAGTTTTTATGTCTGAAGTACATGAATTCATTTAGGGTATTTTCTGTTAAGATAGAAACTTGCAATTCACGGTGTTGTTAGAATAGATGATTGTCTATCGAATGCCGTAAAGCTTCTTGCCCTAAAGGCCCAGGTTCAATCCCAGGACGATTCGAATGAACGAATTTTCCAAAATTAGTTACGGGATTTCCTGGTCAGGTAGAAGGTTGAAATTTGCCACATCTATAGAAGATAGGGATTTCTATGGTATGCTGTAAGAATATTTTTCCTCATAGACCCAGGTTAGATGCTAGGACAATTCTCATGGATGTATTTTGAATAATTCGTTTAGGTTATTGTAGTTGGTGCATGGAACTCAGTGTATGGTTGGTGGAGTGTTGCAGGAGGTGTATAATGCCTTAGTTAANTTTCACTTTCAGATCTATGAAGACCAGAATAAAAATTTATATTTTATCACATTTATTTATAAATGTGGATAAGATATTAGTTGAAATTATTCATTGCATTATATAACAACCTTTTCTTTACTTGATGATGATAAGTGATGCTTGACAAATATACATACAACCTCACTCACTCAATCTTTCAATGCACTACTTGTCTCCACGCAAGCTAAACGAAGACAGGCGCTGCAAATACTCCTTAATTATATACATTGTCTACATATCAATAATGATTCTTCATTAAATTAATAATTGAATGATAAATAGTTATTTTTAGAGTGAGTCAAATAGTTCAATTAGTTAATAAAGATCTCATTATTGACTGCCATAATTATTGACGAGCATAGTGTCTCCTAGTGTTTATATTACATATTGTTGGTAGAAACAAACCCGCTGCCCGCCTAGTAACTTTTCAAAACAAACAGTTGAGCTCAAATTCCTGAGTTTGCAACTACCCTGCAAGCCGCCAATCAGCTTGTGGCAGAGGTTGTCGACAATGAGGGATCAGAGTGTATAACTTTGGCTTGTTTCTAGTGTTGCAGTTCGTTCTTGGAAAGAATGAGCTCCTGAAACGATGTTTTAAGAGTTTATTTATCTTATTTTGCACTCATTGTAGAATAAACTGAAGTAGCAAAGAGGTTGCACAATACCGATAAAATCTTCCGGAAATGTATTTCCTTGAATTTCTCAAGCGATCACATCCTAGATTCTAACAACTCTTCTTTCATAGATTCATAACCTGAGCATGCAAGAAATACAGTAGCTTTTTTCATCAAAGCATTTTATTAAATGTATCACCTTGCGCTGCACTTTCTTCAGTTTGGCGGTGCACCTTTTGTTCGCCCGATCCATACATTCCGCGTATTCCACAAATCCTGAACAAGTTTTACACTTAGGAGATATACGTATGTGGTATGTATTTCTCTTCAGTGGAATATAACTTCCATCATAACTTTTGATTCGTGTCACAATAACATCCTATGCTGAATTTATGGAAGAGACGTTGTCAAAAAGTAAATTTTGCATGAGAAATTGAATCTGATGATCGAATCCGTATCTCCATCAGATATTGGCTACTTCTTCAAGAAAATGAAATAGTGGTTATTAATTCTTCTGTAGCAAAAGTTATTCCTACAGACACTTAAAATATTGTATATAATGATGAATGAAATGAAATGAATGAATAGAGACATGAAATTGCTACGAGCAGCAGGAGGAGAGAAGTTTTAAACGAATTTAAAAACGGAAATACATAAATGATATAAAAAATAAGCACTAAAATGACCAATTCGGATAAATTTGCAAGGATTTTATTTAGTATTTAACAATATGAAATTGAAAATGGTGTAGTTGATAAACATGATTAAACATGCCATTGGATACAAGGCCTGAATATCCGTTTGCAGGCTGTTGGCAATAACATCGCCATGTTTGTATGCATGTTGATAAAATATTTCTGTTTTTGCCATTCGATGCTTAAAAGATGTTGCTACACTTGCATACATTTTTTGTTAGGCTCATGCAAACCATAATGGAGAAATAAATATGAGTACATACATAAAGAACTATCCCTTTCGTTGTAGTGGGACTCGGCAATAAGAAGCGACACGAAAATCTTCTGGGACATAATTTTAGCTTAATCCTTTATCTTTGAATCCAGGCACTTTACAAGTACACAAGTTTCATACAATTTCCATAATTGTGTAATTTGAGCAACATGTCCAGCGCATTCCGCAGCAAATAGGCCGAAAGAGCTTCGGCGCTAGGTTCGAGATTGCCCCTCCACCACTTCCCTTCTTCCTCTCCTCATAATGCGACCATCATAATGGAAGAAAGGATCTTTTCTGATGTTCTGAAAGCCTTCTTCGGAAGAAGAAAGCAGAGGCGGTCTTCGGAATATTGGCAAGATGTTATGCAGCTCATTCTTCCGTATACCGGCATGCCTCATATTTGGCGGTGTTATTTGGGTGAAATTGATTTGCAAAAGGATGAATTTGTTTTGTAAAACGGTAAATTTGCTTTGTAAAGGGTGAATTTGATTTACAAAAGGATGCATTTGATTTGTAAAAGGATGAATTTGACATGCAAAAGGGTAAATTTGAACTGCCAAACCTGTATTGCTTACGAAGTACTTTGGTGAATGCGAATGCAATACTTTGGTGTGATCCATTGAATGTGTAAATCCATTGAATGTAAAATATGTAGGGAACACGAAAGGAAAAAGAAGTTAGCAACGGTAATTGTCACAAGAATTAGTTTATTGCATCACCTACGCTGTTTCAAGAGGACCTCATCTCCGCTAAGGCACACTCTTAATAGTTTCTCTCTGGTGATTATTTTCCTTTGAAACTTTTAGTTAAGTCGCTGGGCTAGAGAACAGATGTTTTTTCTTTCTTTGTGCATAATTCTATAGCAAAAAGGGTAAAAAATTCATCTTTTGAGCAGCTTTTGTTAAAAAATTGGAGAAAAATTAGTGCTATTCCATTTAGACCCAGAATATTGTTGTTGGACAAAATGTTTAAACAAAGTCTCTCTAAACTAATACAGGTAGGTTGCATTAAAGCGATGCATGCATTTTCAGCCTGATTCTAATTGTCATATGTTTTTTTACAGGTCATGGATTATAGACAAAAACACTTGAAAGGAGGAAAAAAGTTGTCAACTATAGTCAACAAACATTTTGAAAGGGTTAATGTATTGTGTCCAGGTGTCAATACAGTTGTCTGTACCAACGACCTATACTCACTCTAAGCAGCTCTTTACTCTGTCATGCATATGATCAGATGAATTTGAGACAATCAGAGGGATTAGTATTAGTATTTTGTTAAAAGTGCTTCGACTGCTTTGGTCATTTCGCACGTGGGCCCCCACCGGGAATCAAACCCGGGACCGCCTTCACCGAAGTCGAGCGCGTTGCCCACTTGGCTATGTGGGAACCCACAATCAGAGGGAGTCAGAGGAACTGTTCTTCAGTGATAACAACTTAAAAAGTATCACTGAATACCAAAAGTTGCTCACTTCATAAAGATATGTCGCTAAAATTATTTAAAAATTATAAAAGGTTTGATTTTTCTTTTACAAATATTTTCAGGCATTAAGTTTATTAAACAGATAATATGACCATTATGTCTCTCATCAAGAAAATGTTGTGTATTTTATTAATCTACATGTCAAACATATTATGACACAAGAATATGGAATGTATGTGTAGGATAAAGTAGAGATCTGCAAATCTGCAATTTGTCAAACCCAACCCACGGATATCTGAAAGAAAAGTTTAGCTTCAGGTATGATAATTCACGAAGTTTTTGCAGATATAGATTGCATTTGCAGTCTGCAGATATGGGTCAAGTGCATATCTGTAGATAAATCTGCTGTTGTGATATGAGCACTACAGTGGCATCCCTTACACACAACAGACAGAAAGATACAGCCAGTCTCTTACAATCCAACAGCCCCTATTCATTTGAAGTTTTACCACTGTTATTCTTTGCTCATAACAGAATAAAATTCCACATTTGTGTCTTCAGGAAAACCTTTTCATGTCCAAGTCAATGAAATTTAATAAAATGATTATTTAATAACACTGCAGCTTTGAGGATTGAATTACTGTTCAAAATGTAGAGGAACCACTTCCTGATACTGAACACACTTTTATACACACACAGAAAAAAACTGATTTCTCGGTAGAAGGAAAAAGAATGGCAAAGACCTTAGACTAGGAATAGGGAACTGTACCATTAGGAAAAGTTTTTCTGAGCATATGTGTTGTTATGAAAAGTAAAACCATCTTTATAAAGAATCACCATTCTGAGCCTAGATGAGAGTCTTTGGAAGCCTGTACTTTCTAATCCCCCCTTTCAACAGCAATATGAACTTGGATAAATGAAATGGATCAATGAAAACTTGAAATGGATGTCTTCAATAGCCACTGAATTGTTAACCTATGATAACCAATGATGATGAAGTTAAACCATACCTTTGTCTCAGAAGTAGCTGCAGCAGGAACAGTTTGTTGCACAGCAAAATTTGAGCTGATGTGGATTTCGCTCAATCTGGCGGCCATTTTCTCTTCTGTGATGAGCTGCTTATGAGAGCCTAAGCTGAAAATATTGCTTAAGATTAATATCATGCACATAAAACTATATCATATGAAAGAAATACTAATTGTACAGTGACATTCAAAATTAAAGAAACACCCAGTAGTGGCCAAATACAAAAGTAACGCAAGAAAGCAATTCAGTGATGCTGATAACACTGACAAGCAGAGGAAAAAGGGAAGTGGAAGAAAATTCTTTTCAAAACTCCTTCAATTTTATGTCAAGCAGGATATGCACAGACATCTTTCAAACTGTACTTTTACATTACATTTGCATTAAATGCACCCCTTCCCTTTGTGCCGTATCCTCTCCATAACCCTCTGGCCGAATCCAGCACTTTCAAAATTCCCGCCTAGTTTGAGTGACCAAGAGAGAGGGGGAGAAAAGCAAGTTGGTCCCCCTGTTCTAAGTTGCTTCCAGCTGCGGCTTACATGCAACAAACCACTTATATAGTGCTGTGCAGATGGACATCCTGATTTGTGAATTGATCACAAAGTGGCAGAAGACTATTGGATTGGGACAAGACCAATTGATGGATTCCTTAATCTATGAATAGGATGGCACTATTTTCCTGGAGTCATGTGATCACAACCTCCCCTCCCTTTGTTTTCCCATTATGCTCCTAGGAAGAGACAGAGTCATGAGGAAGTCAAGTTTGGCACCAGTCATCAAGAAGAACACAGAACCTGACCTTTTTTGGTGGTTATTTGTGCTAGATTATTCTTCTGTCTGGACTTATGAAATTAGCATTGAAGTTGATCCAACTTCACCAATACTATTATTTCTGGAGTTAATCTCAGTATTATTTTGAGTTATTGCTATACCTCATTGTTTTTTATGCTGATGTTTGCTTCAATTTCTGTGTGTGGGTCAATTATATGGTATTTATCTGTCTCCTTGATTCATCACAAGTGTTTCAATGCAGCTATCTAAGATAGTTTTTAGTCTTAAAACCACAGATACCTTCTGGGGTATGCTGCACCTTAACTCCTTTCTCTGCTTACCCATGTTGTCTGCATTACTATGAGTGCCGTTTCTTGAGATACTTTCTATCTTGGACACTCGTACACTCCAGTGGGTATTGCTTTAATTCTAAATGTCACTGTACTAAAGGGTGGAAAATGCTTTCAAATAACGAGATGAGATTATGTATCTTTTTCTTTACAGAATGAGAATGTAAGGAAGTATGTACTTCAAAGCTATTATCTACTACAAATATCAAACTCACTTAAGGTCACAGAAAATTTTAAATATACAATTAAAAATACCTCCATTCAGTGAGGGATAAAAATACTAATGAAGCACCAGAAAAAATTTCATTACGTTCAACTTTATACAAAAGTTCATGATTTAAAAAACATTGAATGTTATCAGTTTTTGGATTTTTAACAAGGATCTCCTTAGCTGTGAATTGTATGCAATAAATGGAATACAACTTGACCACAGGCACACAGTGACACTTTGTGGCTTCTGACCTTTGGTATGGGACCCTTGATAAAATCGAGGAGGTCATTGACCTAAGAAAGCATTAATAACATTTTAAGAGCCTACCTTGTCTTAACTGTGCATCCCTAATAGATTCTCCTAAAATAGAATTTTTATACATGAATAGCCAAGAAGCTGTTAAGACCATCATGGGCTCCAAGAAACATCAAGTTAGCCAACTATTTCTCTTCCACAGATTGTTGTTATATTAATAGAACAAGTGGTTATATACATTAAAATTCCTATCTAACAGTTCAAATATAAGATTCAAAGAACAACTGCATATCATATCCTGTGCCTTTTTCACCCGACAAATTATAATCAAGCTCTCATCAGAACAAATACTGAGATGCAGTTAACACGTTCAGTGCTGAGGATGCATCCTCATGCACCTATCCCTATGGAAGGAAGATGTACTCATGCAACTGTTTCTTTGCCTCTTTCTTCTCTTTGTGAAACTTTCTGCTCCTTTCTAAGTATCTAAAATTATTTCCCCGTACACAAGGGCATCGTGAAGTACTTAGATCTTTTTGTCGTTTCTCGGTACTGTACTTATTCTATGTTTATAAATTATATTGTTGATATAATTCAAACTACTTAGGAAACTTCTAACTATCTTGATTTTTTTACTGCTATATTCACATGAAACATATCATTTCATTATGAATTTCCAGATAATAGAAATTTTGAGAACATCTGCAAGCTGAAAGATAATTTTTCGCCCAGTTTGGTGATGGAATAGAGTAGGAATAGAGTGAAAATAAATTTTGAATTCCTAAAGTTATAGTTTTATTTTTTTAAGCGATTTGCATATTTAAAATGCAGCGTCTGTCTCAGATTGAGCGGCTGCAAACAGCGTCTGACCACTGTATGGACGGCTGAAACAAGCTAGGCATCTCCTGCCTGTGTGGAAAGCAACGGGAAACTACCACACTATGATAAAGAATTCAAAGATTCTTTACTCCCAAGAAGTTCATGGTATTAAATGGACCTCTATGTACAAGATTCCGGAGGTAAAGCTTCCCCTCAATCGGATCTCCGGGAGGGGAATACATCGAGGACATGTAATACAAGCTTTAAACAAAGGATTGGTGAAAATGAGGAAAGGAAACACAAAAGTAGAAGTAGAAAGGAAAGTATAAGAATAGGAACGTGGAATGTACTCACACTACTACAGAGAGGCAAGCTAGAAAATGCAAAGCAGGAAATGTTGAAGAACAAACTAGACATTCTTGGAATGAGTGAAATAAGGTGGGGTGGAAGCGGAGAGATACAGAGTGGAGATTATAGACTTTACTATTCAGGGGAGGAGAAAAGTGGAATGAAAGGAGTTGGAATAATGTTAAGAAATAAGATGAAAGATAAAATAATTAAGGTAGAGTACACAAATGAAAGAATAATGATGATAAGGTTGAAAGGCAAAAGCAAGGACCTTGTAGTAATACAAGTATACATGCCTACA
>KZ309209.1:127842-139366 GCA_000376725.2 Ladona fulva | reverse complement strand
GCTCTCGTACGGCCGAGGAGATTTTAAGTTCTTTTAAGGACTTAAACTCTGAGGTTGCGCGGGTTCGGGAGTCGTCTGGCATCGGGATGAAGCTGTCCATTTGCAGCATTGTACCGCGGATCAACTGCGGCCCTCGTGTTTGGTAGAAAATAGAGTCCCTAAATGTGAGGCTGTGGGAGTTCTGCAGGGACATGGGAGCAGACTTCGTTGACTTGCGGCCGACACTCAGATCGTGCCATGTTCCCCTTAACCGTTCTGGGGTCCATTACACTGCTTCGACTTCGAGACGGGTGGCTCGTAGGATTTTTGAGCACTGCAGGTATTTTTTAGGAAAATGAGTAGGTCAGAAAGTGGGCTTTTGGGAACGAAATATTCAGTCGAGCGAGTAACGGTGACACCACGGATGAACGTGATAAAATATAAGCGAACTCTACCAATAAACCCAATCATAACTGCAAGCGAAAGTAAAATATCAACTGCGATGGTTAATTGTAGAAGCGTTAAAAATAAAGTATCCGACTTAGAACATCTTATTCGTTGCCACAACACCGATATTATCATAGGTGCAGAAAGCTGGTTAAGCGAGGATATAAGCGACAACGAAATATTTCCAAAAGATTTCACGATCTACCATCGAGATCATATAGAAAGAACAGGAGGTGGAGTCTTTATTGTGGTTAAATCTTCTCTCCAGAGTAAAGCGCAGGTCTCGAAGGACAGCGATATAGAAAGCGTCTGGTGTACCATAAGTAAAAAAAATAAGCCTAACATCAATGTATGAGCGATTAACCATCCAAACTCCCCACGACAGGTTTTGCGAGATCTTAGCGATTAAGTAAATTTCTATACTAGTAAGAATAATCAAAGTATAACGATCATAGGGGGTGATTTTAATCTTCCGGATATAGGCTGGGAAAATAACTGCACAAAGAAAAGGGCCCAGGACTCCGATTCGTGCAGAACGTTACTAAATATGCTTCAAAAATGCATTAAGCCAAACTGTAAAATCTCCAACTAGGGGTGAGAACATACTCGATCTATGCTTCTCCATTCTATGCCACACCCACATCTCAAATNGTTCATGCATTTGTACATTTTGGTGTGTTTACACGGTACATTTTTGGTGGTTCATGCATTCGTACATTAACTTGTACAAGTTAATGCACCGTGTAAACAGGGCTTTAGACTGGATAGAGACTTCTTATCCTTTGTTTGCATGACGCATGCTTCTCCTGAAAAAGTGTCCACCCGGACACCCGATTGTGGACATATTTTACCTCTGGAAAATTTCTTTGCAGGAGTATTCATGTTGATGTGGTTTGGATTGTCCAGTAAGACTAGGGATATCACGAGGATCTTTAACGGAATGTTTTTCCTTGCCTTTTCCATCTTGGTGCCATTGGTCTTGAAAAGACTGATCTGCCTTTAGGGTGATTTCTCACCTCATGGACAACAAGGGGCACCCAACCCAACCCACCATCCGCCCTCATGAGAGGCCATTGATCCCTAACATCGCCTACCCACTCAATCCTAATATTGTCCCTAGGTGATATTAGGATAGAGTATGTAGGATGCACATGAAGTCACCTAACTCATTTTCAAAAGAGCAGCAACAATGAGTAATGCCATGAATTGTTTTTGAACGTTTGGTATCTATCCTTTGCATGATTCTGTATTTACCAAATCTAAATTAATAGATGAAGTTAGTGAGAGCCCAACAGAACCTAATGTGGATGCTGATTGCAAACCTGAACTACTAATGGATATGGCCAGGATCAATCAAATAATTCTTCCACCTACTAATGAGATGAACCAACTATCGAGTTGCATTGCACATCAGGCCCCATCCCATGCCGTACTCTTACCCAAGCACATCAGTGCTTTGCCAAAAGTGACATCACCATCTTGCAAACAAAAGGTTAGAGAAAGTGGTTTCTACAAGCTCTCCTTACAAGAAGTGGGAAGTCTTTTACACCGGTGAAGGGAATAACAATTCTAAGCAGGCTTCAACAGATGTAATTGCACAAAAGAGGAATACTCCAGCAAATAAGAAGACAGTTAAAGGAAGGAAGTCAGAAGCGCATCTGTAAGTGAGAATTCAAAAGAAGCTCCAGTAGTGGACACCGACAATGACCCAATTTCTATGGATGTAACCAGGGTTTTGTAAAAGGGAACAATTTCAGAGGCAGCAGTTGGCTCATCATACTTCAACTGGAATCACAAATTTTGTGACGCAGTGTATGCCAAACATTAAAATACACATGCTTGTTTTGTCTGAATGACTTAGATTTTTTGCACTAGATTGTTATTAAGTGTAGGCCTACTATTTGTACATGTCTTTACATTTTCTAAAAAATAATAAACCATTTTTCTCTTTCCTTGTTTTTAATTCATCCTTTTTCAGAAGAATTTTTAAATTAGTTTAAGGCATATTTTTACTATACTAGCAACTAGTTTTTCACAGGTGCTCCTAATTTTGCATGGTAGGTGGTAATAGAATATGGGTAGGCAATATTAGTAACACACTCTTGGAAATTTTACTAGTTAATTTAAACACACAAAGGTTAAGAATCGATTCCATCTCTGAAAACCAAAGGAGGATATTTGCTAGAGATATTAATTTAGTTTTTAGCCTTATTTCCCAACCCAAACATCAAATATACAGAGAAATAGGGTAGATGACATTCGGAGCCCTAATTTAAAACACCACCGTTCATCTGTCAGTAAAAGTATAAAAACCTCAAGTTTCCACCTGAATTCTAAGATTTTTGGCTTCTTGTGTGAACTCAAAATGTAGCAATTGTTTTAAAATAATAGTATTTCTAATAATAACAAGTGAAGCCCTTAAATGCTACTGAAAGTGAAAAACCTTTGCCCATATATTTCACGCATTGAGGTCAAATTTGGTGATTTTTGTCAATTTTCCCAAACTTTAGGCCCTCCGCACCAACTCAAGATCATACATATGATATTTTTCTGTTGATCAAATAACTTCCGAGTCCTATTAGAATTCAATACTCGAAAAACCTAAATTTGTTGTGTGTCAAAGAAACTTAAAATATGAATACAATATAATTAAGTGCTTTGTTGTCAATACATTTAAGACACACACTCACTTGATAACTCAGCAGGGCCACACACAACATGCCTCTTCTCACATTTTGAAGACTCACATAAACATAGAGATTTATCTCTATCATGCAGCAGCCACATTTGACATTCTTCTAGGAGATTCAGGTAATCATCCAACATCTGCCCAACAGTAATTGACAGTTCATTTATGAAAGAGAGGAGAGAAACCTGAGAAAGGAGTAGCAAATTCCAAGTTTTTCACCCCTTTTTTGCAAAATACAGTACTAAATACTCGTACCACAGGCAAGGATTCCTTCAAATTAAATTAAGAGGATGAACATTCATTACTGACCCAATTTCTGCAAATATGAGACCCTCCTCACAGCCCATTTGCACTTGGAATGCTATAATTATAAATTACCATAAAGTAAATGTTCACCCATGATTAAGAGAAATTTTCTAGGCCAACTGAATCCCCTATTTCAATGCCATCATCATACACACAAAGTCAGACTTTCCTTTCAATTCTTATGCTAATATGACTTACCTCTCCATATCGTCTTCTAGTTTTCTTTTGGTATGAAAAAAGTCAGCACATTTTATCAAATCACAAGATTTTACAAGAGAAGTTGATGGCCCGGCAGTGAACCTGTAAGGAAAATAGCAGACTAATGAATACATTAAATAATTCACTGCTTAACTCGTTTTCAAAAAATTAAATATCACCCAAGTATACTGCATGTACTGTAAATTAAATATCACCCAAGTAGACTGCATCTACTGTAAATTAAATATCACCCAAGTATAGATATACTGCCCAAGTACTAATCCATCATAGCTCTTTGGTTCTAACTCTTAAAACTCCACCAATTCTGCTTTTTCTGTTTACAATCCTTAACAAAAATAACTTTTTTTATGGCAACAGGTAGATCCTAATTGAATCTATTTAAAAAATTGTTATTATTTACATAAATATTTTGCAAATGGTCGCTTAGAATAAAGTGATGAAACTCATAACAAATATCTCCAGGGTAAGGTGTGATTCTTCTACTT
Organism: Ladona fulva; assembly: GCA_000376725.2. NCBI lineage: Eukaryota > Metazoa > Arthropoda > Insecta > Odonata > Libellulidae > Ladona > Ladona fulva. The sequence goes on along the minus strand of KZ309209.1, from coordinate 135,241 downwards.
AATAACATTAATACTGATACAATGTACTAGAGAGAGGTACATCCAAAAGTAGCATTAAAACCTTAAGAAAATATGCGATAGGGAATGAAGAGAACTACTTGGAAACTGAAAAAATTTGGATTATTAATGAGAATTGAGAATTAAGCTGGGTGATACTGACTAAAGCAATAAATCGACAAAATTTACATAAACTTATGTATATTTACGCATAAATACAAAATTCATGAAACCTACTTCGCTAGTAATGACTTATGTACAGAGTTTATATTTCCAAAAATCTTGACTCTCTCACCTCACGACAGTTGGCTGATTTGCCATTGGTATTCCCCATGGCATGGTCGATGGTGGAACCTGACACCAACCATCAATGCCATCGCCACCGAGGTTTACAACTTGAGGGATGGCAGGAAAATTCATGTTCCCCATAAAGGGAGCCCTGGTAGTTTCCATTTTCAAGAGAACTGAAAAATCCAATCCTTTCACAATTTATTACATTGCAATCACGGGGTACAACATGTTAATTAGTAGATTAAAGTAACAAAAGAGGTCATAAACATAAAGCTTTAAGTATAAAAACAGTTCGACACAAAACATGTGTATCGCTTTATATCACTCGCACCGATATGTTTACGTACGGTGATTGAACACTAGTATCGTGACTTTTCATAACAGGAAGATTTCGCAGATTTTTGGTTATACGCAAAAATTATATAAAAATTAAATTAGATGAAAATAACAGCGTATTCCTTGAATTAAGAAGAGAAAATTTTTTTCAAGGGCGAAGCGATAAGGAATTTCCACGAATAGAACGCGGTAAAGTGGTGGAACATAATTTGAACACTAATAAAGAGATAGTACTGCTAAAAATATTTCAAAATTATCGATGAAATGTTCTAGAAGAATAACTTCTCAAGAAACACTAATAAATAAAAATTCTAAAAATCTAATTCTTATAAGACTAATACTCAAATAAATTATCTAATTCTATTTCCAATTTGCTTCCTGAAATATTCCAGAAGAACTTAATCTATGATTACGGTAGGCAGCAGGTGCGGGAAGTTGTTCATCATTTTATACACGCAAATCGAAATAGAATATACTAAAGAATACGAAGATTTAAACCAACAGTAAAATGTGCGACAAAATCGAGGCTTCTTAGGACGCCATACAGCTATGTAAATAAGAAGTATATTACCTGAGGTTGCTCCGTAGAATAGTAGCTAAAATTGCACTGAAGCATAGAGAAATAATAACTGAGAATTATCCTGCCACCTCTATTAAAATTTAGAACCTACTACAGGAATTAATACTCCCCACTACAATCATCCAAGCCAATCCAGCAAAACAATGTAGCACTCGCCATACCTTGATCACAATTGGTCAGCTGAAAGACCAATCAAGGACCAATTGTCTAATTCGTTACTCAATCGTTTCAATTTTTACAAAGTTTAAGGATGAACGTGTATTCTATCAGATATATTTTAAATTATTTCCTGATTATTAAATTCCAAGCTACCTAATCTACCCGAAATACCATTCATTAACTCTCGAAGCTATTTATTATTTTTAAATTTCTTTATCGGTTACCATGGTAACCATTAGCGTTGAGCGACCTGAAATTATACTGTCTGAATTTTATTAATCGTTCTTGGTGTGTTTAATTTCTTGAGAAATTAGTGCAATGGCTGTAAGTTAATCGTTTTAATTTGCATTTCGGTTGTCAATATTTCACTTAGATTTTGAGCATGTCATCTTGATTAGATTGCGATCTTACAACTTAAAGGTATTGTCGAGAAAAGCACCTGATCCAGATGAGCTCGAAATGGACCAAATGGCTGAGGCAGAACTTAATCGTTTGCAACGCCAATATAGGATCATGGAGGGTGATCGAGCTGCGTATTCTGAAGAGATGAAATTTTTATTAAGTAAACAAAAGTTAGTAATCGCATTAAAATATATTGACAATCGATGGATATAAATCATATTAGCTTTACTGAGGAATACTCAGTAGTATGATAAGAGGATTAAGAGTCTATCCCAATTATTATCAATTCTGATATAATATCTCATGCAATGAAAGGGAAAGCGTTAATCCTCTAAACGTTTCTGCTGCATCCCTTTCACATAGCGATTTCATTCCTATTCCTGACTTAATTCCGATTTAGGAAAATGATACTAGCATTAGAGGAAGAAAAGAAGGAATTGTCTTTAAATATAAAAGTAACAAACTCTTCCTGGAATAAACATATTGACAATCAAACCACAACAACACTGAGGCAATTATATGAACTACAAAAAAAATACGATGCAGACCTAAGAAAAGAAAAGAGTCAGGTTAAGTATGACAGCAAACTTTCATCAAAGATACGGCAACTTCAAGACTTTTAATAGGTGGGGTATCATGGTTAACGACGAATTCTGGTGAAGATTGACAATTAAAACTGCTTGTATGCCTATTGATATGATTAATGGTACTTTTTGAAGCAAATATAAACGAATTAATTATATGTACAGTAGTTTATATGAATTTTACGTATATACTTAACATGAAAATTCTGCGTTGATTACGGCGGTTTTGGTTAACGACATTAATTCTTGAGCGGATTATCGTCATTAACCTAGGTACCACGAAAATTTGTGTTGATTAAATGTTGAATGTCTCTTAAAATCTTCTTATTCGATGTTTTTTTTATACAGTTAGCAGAAATTGAACATCAAATAAAGAAAGTAATTAAAGAAACTGCTGCGATCAAAAAGAAGGACATAAGTGACCATACTTACCAAGAGAAAGAGGTTGCATCACAAAAAGCAGTTAAGATGTTAGAAAATAGATTGGATAATGTAAGTAAATGAAAAATAAACCAAATTATCGCTTCCTCTATCAATGTTTCACCTTCACTGCCAAGATTTTTTCTCTTATCTACAGGTTAGCATCAAATTTAATAAAACCTTAGCAGAAAATGCTATACTCCGTGAAGAAATTGATCACCTACTGAAAGAAAGAGGACGTTTCAATGCTCTGTACCAACAGTTAATTAATCGCATCATAACTGGCAAGAAATTCATGGGTGAACTAATTGATCAAGCTACTCAAGCATACGATCACAGGCCAGTTAAATGGCACTTTATTTTCTTAAGTTTTAGAAAAAACATGCTTAAAGGAGATTTTAGTCATGGACCAAAACATTTATAGTCGCGTAGTTAAATCTCTTTTCATGTGGCTGGTGATATAAGATAAATTCTTTTGAAACAAATTGCTCTAAATCTTATCGAATTAGAGGAATCTTAGCAATCTTGACGTTTTTCATGTTTATGATTCAGGTCAATGGCTTAAACAGAAATATTTGGTGCATTGTACTGCTATCCAATCACAGCCATTTCCAATTAGAATATCTGATGTGTTAGCCAGATTCTGCCATTAAATTCCTGATCCCCACAAAGCAAAACATTTATTGCACGTTTCAAAAACTTTTTTTTTTCTTTAAAGGAAATTTTTTTCACTCTTTCTCCATAACTAAGGTCTTTGTGGTGAAATCCATCACTGTTACAATTATATAGTGTATTTATAAACCAAACACTTCTTTAAAATATCATTCCGTGTAATCAGAATTATGGCTGTAATTTGAAAACTCTTCCATTCTTATTTTTTGTTCATGCTCTGTATTTATTTAAAAATATTACATATGAGTTTACTTTATTTACTTGATTATGTTTTTGCCTCTATGCTGCTATATAATAGCAAATAATGCTTATGCTAATAATGAAAGAGACAACAGTATCTATTTTCAGTAATAACAAATAGGGAAAGGAGAAATAAAATTAACACATTTCTTCTGTGTAATATGTAAAGTTTATTTCTATCTTTACCTGTTTCACAGAATTAAGCCTTCTGCTATTGCAATGCAATTGATTTCATTCTACATCTTTCATTAAAAAAATATCCTGAGAAAAACTGTATTGTTATCAGATACTAGGCACAAGACCATATTTTATTAACTATACTATCTAATGTATTTATGCCAATATAAAATGTACTTTTGAGAATCCCATAACAAGCTCCTTAACTTTAGTTTATTTTTTATGAATCCAAGAAACAATCCTTCATTTACTTGTTCTATTTCAATAGATTTTTGTTTCAGTCCTCTCATTTGTTTCATCTGTGAATGAAATTGTCATTTCCAATATTGTCAGCAAACACACAACTCTCTACCTCACACTAAATCAGAATATTTCACTAATTAAAGGACATATTTCTTATTCAGTCTCCAATTGATAGCTCACTATTCACTATAGCACACTATTGATTCACTATTCTAATCTGTTATTGTTTTGTCCTTTCCTAATGCAGAAATTTGCTCTGACTCAGTTTCCTAAATATTGGAAGTTGTAACTAAAATAAAATTTCTGTTAGAGAGTAGAAATATGAATTTAAATGCAATTTATTAATCAGAGAGGAAGCTCAAGCCAAGCTCCAGGCACTGCAAGTCAGAGGAACTCAGGAACATCAAAAGCATAGCCAAGAAATGCGAGAGCTTCATAGGAGATATGATCATGACTCTAAACTTGAAGAGTTTTTGTCAACAAAGGGTCAGAAAAGAACAATGGCTGAGTTAGAGGCTAAAGAAGCACAGAAAAAAAGTAAGTACGATGTTCCTCACAATTTCTTAGTTAATGAAAGGATAGATTCTTAAATCAATAAGTAGTTATTTGGTGGATATTTTTATCATGTTAGTGATTAATTTCCTTTTTGTTATTCTTCAACTTTGGTCATAGAGACATTAAATTTCATAGATGATGGTTTGGAGATGGTGGTATGGATCCAAGGGGGTGGTAGCGTGAAAAATTTTGGGAAACAATGTATTAAAGAATCCTAAAAATAGTTTCACGGGGATTAACTTCTTAATTATTGTGAGTTAAATTTACATGAATCGCAAGAATTGATTTTCTGTATTTGCACAGAGCTGTGATTGTCATACCCAGAATGGGACATTCACAAGTTTTGTAGTGTTTAGTTTCTTTTTTATTGCTTGTATTTTTAATTCATGAATTTCAAGTTCTGTTATTTCTATATTACCTCTTTTCTACACTAATTGCCTTTAGTATTACCATCCTTAATCTGCTAACTCCAAAAATATGGAATGGGAGACTATTATTTCTGGCAAAAGATTTAGCATCTTCATCACATTTCCTCTCTTCCATACTAATGAGAGATTTTCTGATCAAGTTCATGGTTTCTTAAATCTACATATTAGTCTTCATGATCCTTTCCTGTCTCATTTGTTTAATCATTTTACCAACCTAGTAATGAGGGCATACTTGCTCAACAACTTGCTCAAAGTTTCTGTTACCATTTAAGCAACAACTGATGCCTTGAGTAAGAATTAATTGCACCTAATGTAATCAGTTGTGTCTCATATAAAAATATAGTGTTGATTTTGCATAATTTATTTACTCAGGTTCGAGAAAATGTTTTCTCTATTCCTTCCCCAGACAGCAGATCTTATTAACCCCTGAAATATTGAAAAGAACTCTGAATATGAGATGACATAGTTCCAATTCACATTTTTTTCTAAATCCCACATAAGCAAAGAAACTAATTAATCGTATCAAGAAGTAGATTATGCAAACAGTTTAACAATTGAGGATCATCTTTTCATATTGCAAATCATATTAAGTTTCAAAATTTAATTTCAATTCATATTCTCAGTCAGCCTGAAGGAGAATATGGAAAGAATGATCCACACTTATCAGAATCTACTGGAGCAGATCAAAGAATTCTGTGGTGAGAGTGACATTGATAAACTTGCAGCTCAGTTTGTGAAACAAGAGGAAGAAAACTTCGCCCTTTTCAACTATGTCAATGAATTGAACTGCGAGGTGGGCTTCTTCATCCACAATACGTAAAATTGTGCAAATCAAATGTTTGTTAATGAAGTAAAAGTCCTTCTTGCTTGTGTTTAGCTGGAGGTACTGCAGGAGCAAGTTGATGAGCTAGAAGAGAAAATGGAAGAGCAAAAGGGAGCAGAGGCAGACTGGGAGCAGAGCCAAGAGGAGACCATTACTGAATTACAGGTTTGAAATCAAATAACTTTGCTTCACGATTTTTTATATAATCAAGTGAGAAATAGTGTTTCCTTTATAAAAATCGTTAAGAAAGTATATCATATCCCATCATCCTGCACTTCTTCATTTAAGCATTATTTCATCAACATAAAATTTGTTCCATTGTTAATTTAGGTCATGAATGTCAACATTAATTCAGTCCTTGTTAATTTCTTTCAATTGGCCCTTCTGTGAATCTCTAATTTTCTTCAGCGATGTCAAGCAACTTTTGATGTTTTTCTCTCACAAGGAGCAGTTGGCAGATGGATGTTTGGAATCGTGATGGGGCCAACTTAATACAGAAGTAGACAGAGTGTATGTAAAAAGTGTGACGGGCTTCTTCCCCATATGCCCAGGTTCGAGAGAAAATTGACAAGAGAGAAAGTAATGCTGAATATCCGTTACTTTCGCCTCGTAGTTACAACGTTTACTGGCGTAGTGGTAGCGTCATTTGATTCGGGGCACAAAGTCCGAGGTTTGAATCCTCTCGGTGATGGATTTCCTTTTATTTTTCTTTACTCTTCTCTTTTCGTAATATATAATATAATAATAATAGCAATTACTGTCATCGGTTATTTTTCCGTTCTTTATATTTTTCACTGGGTGGGAAGCTGTAAATACGTTCTTAAAATATTTCACCGACTAACTCTCTCCTCGTAATTGGTACTTCTATGATTTCTTTTTTGCAGAATAAATCACATAATAGTGATAACATTATAGTAAAAAGAAAAATTCAGGAAAATTGATATAAAAGCGAGTGATAGCAAGCGAAGCTCTCACTGGAGACATTTTAGAATAGGACCCTAGTTTAGCCGTTTGCAAACCCTAGGAAATCTGCCAACGGCACCAAATAACGGTACATCGAAATAAAGAAAAAGTCTTGGTGATTTCCACAAGATATATTTAAAGACACTACCGGTTTTGGCGAACAGCCATCATCAGGTGAGGTTACAAAGTAACATGCAGGACCTTATATACGGGCTAACTTGGAAGGGAGAGTAAGGAGAGGGGAGGGGTTAGGAAAGGTAATTTCATTGGTTAGGTTCGTCGCACAAGTGATTTCTATTATTTCCATCGCATTCAACTTCTTCCCTTTAGGCAGCCTGTGGAGAAGATTCGCAGAAAACGTGCTCTGATGTCCATTATCCACCAAATGGGCTGCAAAGGCTCAGGAAGCAGTGTTCTTCAGGCGGTAGCACCGTAGGTGTTCTTGCTCCCTAATCTTAATGGGGCGACCACTCTGACCCACGTAGGTCATTGGGCAGTCCTCGCAGGATAATTCATAAACCCCCAACAA
>KZ309209.1:84496-106654 GCA_000376725.2 Ladona fulva | reverse complement strand
TTTCTCCTGTTTTGAACCTTGCCCCTCATTGGACTTTTCTCTTGCGTTTTCGACATTTGCACGTACAGTGGCCTGGACCAAGCGGCAAGTAGAGAAGTTCATACAGTTCGATATAACCGGTTTTTATATTATGTGAAATTGAAACAGCAAATTATAAATGCAATTTTAATCTCCTACAGCAATTTACTTTGTATTTGATGAGTTAATAAAACTTCAATACTCTCGATTCTTTTGAAAGAAGACAATTGCACCCGACAGATGTATATAGTAAGTGAAGCAATGGAAAATCCTGATGAAAATTATATCAAATATTGGTTTAAGAGGTGGATTTTCATTTTAATTTTTTTTTGTACTTTACTTTTGGTATAGACATAACCTTATTAAATATTTTTGTATGAAAGGTGAATGTGTGAGAGCTCTGTGAGTGATTGTCAAATAAAACTTAGTGAAGAAATTTTAGGATTTTTTGGGATCCTTAAAATATAACTTTTTAGAATTGAGGGGTTTACCAAAGTAGGATAAATATTAACCATTCTGTGGCTTTATTGTGGTTTGCTATTTCTGGTGTGAAATGATAATGGAAATGCAGTTATGTGATCCCCATGTAGGAAAATGTAACTAAAATTTATTGAAGGTCCTACAGACAATCAGAGAGATTAGTGAAATTGAAAATTAATTATATAATTGCAATGAGAAACTCTCAATATTCATAATGGTTATGAAAAATATGTAAAATGCTGAAGATAAGATAGAAATGTATATGGTCAATTAATATTAATTCACATAAGTTTGTGGTGTGGATCAAGTTAAATTGATTTAATATAATCATGAGAATCTGACTTTGGACTTAGAAATAACTGTCTATAATAAGTATTCAATTTTTAAGTGGATCTTTTCCTGTTAAAGAGAAGAGCTGTCTTTAAAACTTGAGAATCGAGTTTCAGAGGAGTTGTATGTATATAACAAACACATATTTCAAGAAGAATCCTACAAGATAGTGGACTTGGAGAGGTCCTAATGGAGTAAAAACGAAATAGACCACATATTGGTTAACAAACTCTACCCAGTTACTGATTGTGAGGTACTAAACAACTTTAACACAGGAAGTAACCATAGGATAGTTAGATGCAGAATGAAGATTAACGTCAGAATGGAGCGAAAGAAGATGGTCTCAAGCAGGAAAATGGAGGTAAGTATTAGAAAATTAGAAGAAAATAGGAAAGAATTCCACCTGGAACTTAGAAATAGGTTTTCAGGGCTTCAAGAAGTCAAACTGGAAGCCCAAGTCATGGAAGTCGTGAAGGCAGCGGCAGAAGAAGTATCAAGTACACCAAAAAGACCAAAGGATAAGAAGTTTAGCGAAAGAACCAGGAAAATGATGAAACAGCGAAAGCAACTGAAGCACTCAGACTTGCCAAAGGAAAATATCGAATATGTCGAGCTATGCAAGTCTATCAGAGTGGCGATGAAGGAAGATGTAAGGAATTTTAACGAAAGAATTGTACAAGAAGCTATAGAGAACAACAAGAGTATGAAGAGGGTCAGACGACGCCTAGCAATGGGAAAGAAACAAATCTTGGTCGTCCAGAAAGAAGATGGCACAACAACTTCAAATAGACAAGCAATACTGAGGACAGTAACCGAATACTTCACCAACTTATACAAGAATACAGAAAATGTTGAAGAGGAAACCCAAGAAGAAACACAAAACTCAGAAAATACCCCCTCTATTCTCCCAGAAGAAGTAACAGAGGCCATCAAGAAGATGAAGAATGGAAAGGCAGGAGGAGCTGATGGAGTTTTAGCAGAATATCTGAAACTTGGTGTTACAGAAATTTCTCCTGTCCTAGCGCAGTTATTCACTAATTGCCTTAGACAAGGGAGAATTCCGAAGGAATGGAACCATGCAAAGATTGTCCTTTTGCACAAGAAAGGAAGCAAGGAAGATTTGAAGAACTACCGCCCCATCAGCCTCCTTCCTGTTATTTACAAAACGTTCATGAGAGTAATAGCTGCACGTCTGAAGACGTCCCTGGCAGCTGCCCAGCCCAGAGAACAAGCTGGATTTCGCAAGGGATTCTGCAATATGGACCACATCCACACGCTGCAAGAAATTATCAGCAAAATGAACGAATACAAAATGCCACTAGTACTCTGCCTCATGCACTATGCCCAGGCTTTTGACTCAGTAAGTACCTCCTCCACACTGGAAGCACTGGGGAAACAAGGGATAGATACCAAGTACATCCAACTTTTACACAGCATCTACAAGGATTCCAGCATGAAGAAACGGAGGAATTCCCGGTTGAGAAGAGAGTGAGACAAGGCGACTGCCTTTCACCAATTCTTTTTACAGCCGTTCTGGAAGAAGTTATTAAAACCTTAGACTGGGATGAAAGAGGCCTACGGATCAATGGAGAGCACATCAGTCATTTGCGTTTCGCAGATGATATAGTAATCTTCGCAACCAACGGTGAAGATCTAGCATCAAGACTTCAGGAACTATTTTTAAAAATTCATTATGGTATTTCCCGGTCAGGTGGAAGGTTGAAATTTGCATATGCATTTTAAGATATGCATTTCTATCGTATGCCATAAGGATATTTGTCCTCATAGACCCAGGTTCTATGCTAGGACAAATCGTATGGACGTACTTTGAATAATTCGTTTAGGGTATTATAGTTCTGGATGGAAGTCCGTTTATAGCAGGTGGAGTGTTGCAGGAGGTGTACAACACCTTAGTTAATCTATCTGACATTAAGCTTGCAGTATGCAAGCTACTTATATATGTGTGATATTCATATGTGCCTTTATAAATATAATTTTGTCTTGTATTGTGTATATAGTTCTTCATTGTATTGTGTAAATAGTTCATCTTGTATTGTATAAATAGTTCATGTATCATGATAATGTAAGATGCTGCCACCTGGCGAAAGTCAACTCGCAGCGTAGAATAATAATAATAAAATACTTATACTCGTATCTCTTTATATAGATGCTTTTCCGGTTATATATATGGATATTTCCGGATATATATCCGGAAAAGCATCTATATAAAGAGATTTTTACAATATGATCGTAGGTTCGACGCTAGGTTGATGTAAAACACTCAAAGGACTCAATTCCCAGGGACCAGGGAANATATATATACATACATATACTACTAAAGATGATGCGGAAGGAATAGCCTCACAGAGCCGGCGTTTTTTTCCCGTGAAGCCCTAGGTTTGGACACTTTGGAAAAAGTGTACATCCATCCTAGGCATCATGGGTTCGATTCTAGGAGGCCCCAAATACGGCTATTTTCCCATAAGAATGCATTGATCTGTTTTTCTTACATTTTTAGGACATTTTTTCAGGTACTTCCCTTAAAGCTAGGGAATTGAAATTTTAACTGCTAGTGCAGGAAGGGATTCTCTTCCGCGTACTGAAAAGACCGCTCCCAAAATGATCGTAGGTTCGACGCTAGGTTGATGTAAGATATTCAAAGGATTAAATCCCAGGGACCAGGGAAATTAAAGTTATTTAATTGCTTATCTGAAGCAGATTACACATCTGATCCACACATTTATTGCGGTCTCCCAGAGATAACGTCCCTTTCAAACCTATGGGATGAGTGAAAAAGCGTTTCCTTTTGACGTAAACAGATTGTCATTTTTTTCTAAAGCAGCCAATGGCACAGTTCCATTGCGCTTTCTTAATTGGGTGCACTTTTTGAAATGAATTATTCTTGAAACTATAGGAATAGTAAAAAGCGAAAATAAAACACGTATATACATCGATGTAGGATCTGTAAGATGCCGTAAATACCCACCAGCGTATGACAGGGTGTGTATATATGTCTTACCATACCTATCGTATATTAGAGCCGCCAATTATTTTGCCGTAAAGTCCCGGGTTTGGACACTATGGAAAAAAGTGGGCATCTATCCTTGGGATCATGGGTTCGATTCTAAGAGGCCCCAAAAATGGCAGTTTTTCCATTTAAATGCATTGAGCGCATTTAAAAAAATTCGTTTAGCATATTTAGCATAAAGATAGAACATTGAAATTTACTGAATCGTTAGAAAATGATTTTATCTTCCGATTGCCGTGACAGCTTTATCCTACTAGCCCCAGGTTCGATGCTAGGTAAGTTCTTAATGCAAAAGTTTCAAGAAATCATTTAGGGCATTTCTAGGTAAGATAGAACGTTCAAGTTCACGTCATCGATAGAGAGCAAACACTTCTATAGTATACTTAAAGGTTTTTACCCTGGGGGTCCTTAGTTCGATGCTAGGGCAGTTGGTATGTCTGAAGTTCATGAATTCATTTAGGGTATTTTCCATTAAGATAGATACTTGAAATTCATGGTGTTGTTTGAATAGATGATTGTCTATCGTATGCCGTAAAGCTTTTTGCGTTCAAGGCCCAGGTTCAACCTTAAGACCATTCGAACGACCGAATTTGAAAAAAGCCGTTACGGGATTTCCCGGTCAGGTAGAAGGTTGAAATTGGCAACATCGATAGAAGTTATGGATTTCTATCGTATGCTGTAAGAATATTTGTCCTAATTGACCCAGGTTCGATGCTAGGACAATTTGTATGGACGTATTTTGAATAATTCGTTTAGGGTAATGTAGTTTGTGGATGGCACTCAGTGTATGGCAGGTGGAGTGTTGCAGGAGGTGTACATTGCCTTTGTGAATCTATCTTACATTATATATATATACATACATATATCCAGAGAAGCGTCTATATAAAGAGATATATCATCATTATCAGCCATTTTTATTCCGACATCGTACGATATTTTATGATACCTTACACATTTAAGCAGCTATTTGAAACTATATTCATTAATAATACTTTTAAGTAATGATCTATAACTTTTGTAATAACAGCTTTAGAAAGATCTATTAAGAGAGAAAAACAATTATGGGTTGTTGTATTCCATAAGTGCATTTAGTGATAAATGAATGACTATTTCTGCAGGAAAAGATGGTGAAGTGACGATGTACAGTGTGATGCTATATTTGGGCATCCTGGAGAAGAGAGTGATTGAGCTTATCAGTGTTCTATATTATGTGGAAAAGAAGAGGAGCCCTAAAATCGAATTGGGGGAGGATGAGGAGACAATTATTGAGATCAAGGATTTTGAAAAACAAGATCCACCTTCTGCGTTGGTTGCTGAGGTACCATGTTCTCTGTAAGTCACCAACTCTTTAAAAAGATCCTCAATTATTACTTAAAAAAAATTATTTTCCAATGCCGTAAAATATTTTTGACCCGATAATGTGCAAGTTCTTCAGTAGGGAAACAGTCAATGCCATCGCAATTGTAGTTACTTAGAGTACACATTTGTAGAAACTAAGAAAAAATGTGTCATATGTATATTTTACAAAAATGCTTAAGTAATGGTATATGTTATTTAGGTCATATTCCTGTCTCTTAAACCCTAATTAAAAATGAAAAATGATTTTGAATTTCTTGATTACTTAAAGCCTATATAGCAGTAAAAGGATGCAATTTAAGTGAATTTTAGGATATGATTGAGAATACAAAGATTTGCCAGTAAAATTACAGTATAAGATGCCATAATTGGTAGAAAAAAAATTTTTATACGGTTAAATATGATACAATACTAAAAATTTATTGAAAAATTTATGATTTATTAAAAATCTTATTAAAAATTTATATTTTCATGTAACCATATAACCTAAGATTACTTACATCATTATAAAATTTTAATAGAATATCTTCTTTGGTCATATGGGCTGCTGTCCAAAGATTTCCCTAGATTTAGGTTGAAATCTGCCACTGTCTGCCACATTATAGCTTGAGTTACAATACTTGAAAATAATTATTGTCTCTCATCCTGAAGACCCTGTTTAGAAAAACAATGAATAAGGATTTTGAAGTCATATTTCACTGTTCTGTCAACTGATATTAGTCACAGAAGTGTATCTTTATTTCGGGAATCACTTGTATTTTCTCATCTAAAGCTTATTTCATAATTAATGCCATTTTTTTCATAACAGGTGCTTAGAACAACAAAATGATGCTATTGAAGATAATGATGAAGATTCAGAGCCAATGAGTCATGCTGAAACCAAACTTTTACTCTTGAAGACAATAGATTATCCGGAGACACAGGAAAAACTACATGACAAAACATCTTGCAAAGCTCCATTTGAGCACAGGATGTTTCAGCGATAATGTTAGTAATCAAATAATGCAGCTCATGTTGTGGTTTAACAATCTGAGAAAGTATATTATTCCTTTTTAATTTGGATTTTGGTTCCAGATATTTTACATGTTTTCCCTTTTTACAATGCTCTGTATTAAATGGTCAGTAATCAAAATTAAATTATGTAAATATATCTACTATTGAATTTTTAGTTATATGCCCCTGGACCCATGTTAATTTATTGGGAACTTAGTGCAAGATGCATATAAACAATTCTTACACTGAAGTAAAGGTAAATCTATAATCTTTTCCTGGGAATGTTTTTGTTTACAGCAACGATGAACTTTATTTAACGTGAAGAAATATTTAAACAGAGTTACCCAAAAAATGGCACAACTTATGGCAATGCAATTTCATCCAGAGATGAATAAGAGCAATGTCAGTCTGATGAGCTTTTTAAGAATTTTGCATGCATTGAACGCATGCATGCATTACATTGTTGTTAATTGGAGTAAAAGTTTAAAATCTATCTAGTTCTAGAGTTATAATCTTAGGAAAAATTGATTGCACAGTCGCATTATTAATATAATTAGAAATTTTTCTATGATCTGAAAACAAGTAACTTTTGTGTGTTAATGAGCTTAATTGTAACGTTACTATGTCTGGTCCGAGGGATAAGTAACAGCGTTGCCACATCATCTGCTAGCAGAGTGCAAATTACTAAAGTCCTGCTGTACATCTACATCTACATAAGTACCCTGCAAGCCGCCTTCCGGCGTGTGGCAGGGGGTGTAAACACCAAGAGTAGAATTACTTCTTAAATTTATTATTATCGCGTATCGTTTGCGGAAAAAAAGTCTCTCTAAAACGACTTGTCCTCGCGTCTATTTCTCTTATTTTACGCTCACTGTCGGATCGTGCAAAGTAGCAGGGGGGTCGCATAATATCAATTACGTCATCCGAAAATGTATTTCCTCTGAATTTATCTAACAATCGCAGCCTAGCTTCTAATCTCCTTTCTTTCAAGGATTCCCAACCTGCGTCTGTGAGCATTTGCGTTACACTTGCTTCTCTATCGTAGCACTTTTTAACAAAACGTATCGCCTTACGCTGCACTTTCTCGAGTTCGCGAGAGTTCGTTTCATCCGCTGGGTCCCATATACTCGCCGCATATTCCAGATGGGGCCTAACTAACGTAAAATAGCATCGCTCTCTAACCTTTTCATCGCATCTACCTACAATACGCTTTATAAAACCGAGCTTTTTAGTTGCTTTACCGCATATTTTTCGAATGTGTGTGCTCCAGTTTAAGTTATTGGTTAGGGTGATTCCAAGATATTCTACTGAGTCGACTACATTTAAATTCGTTCCACTAATTTTGTACGGGCGGTTCTGACTCAATTGTTTCCTTTCGAAGAAATTTACTACAGAGCATTTATCTACATTAAGATCTAGCTGCCATTTTTCGCACCACATTTGTATATGAGCTAAGTCGTTTGAGAGTGAAGCACTATCTTCGTCACTTGATATTTCTCTATATATTACCGAATCATCCGCAAATATCCTCACATTGCTATCGATCTTGTCGCTTAGGTCATTGATATAAATGAGGAAGAGTAAAGGTCCGATTACGCTGCCTTGGGGTACGCCTGAAGTGACTCTGACTTTATTCGAACTAACGCCATCAAGTACCACTTGCTGTTCTCTCTCGTGTAGAAAATTCTTTATCCATTCAATTATTTCCTTGTTGATACCTGCTAATTTTAGTTTGTAAATTAATTTGTAGTGGGGGACCCTGTCGAAAGCTTTCTTGAAGTCAAGGAAAATAGCGTCCACTTGTTTTTTACTTTCGGCAGACTTTAAGATATCGTGGACGAATAGAGCTAGTTGGGTTTCGCATGATCGGTTCTTTCTAAATCCGTGTTGGTTCTTACTGAGGAAACGATTGCTATCTAAGAACTTCATAAGTGAGCTAACAACGACGTGCTCCATTACTTTTCCGGAGAGTGAAGTTAATGAGATAGGCCTATAATTTCCTGGGTTCTCCCTCAATCCACTTTTATAAACGGGCGTAACATTCGCTGACTTCCAATCTACTGGGACTCTACCTTCGCGCATGGACTTGGTAAATATAATTTTGAGATAAGGGGCGACGCTTTCTGCCATTTCTTTCAATACTCTAGCCGGAATACCCTCTGGACCTGGCGATTTGTTTGGCTTAATATTACGTAAGAGTTTTGCAATTCCATCTTCAGTAAAGCATATACTTTCCATTGACGAGAGCGTATTAATCTCCGGAAGGGTATCTCTGGAACTATCGCCCGTGAATACGCTTTGATAAAAGATATTTAATATATTCGCTTTCCTCTTCGCATCGCAAGTTACATTTCCGTCGCTATCTCTCAACGAGCTTACCGTTTGTATCTTTCCCTGTACATCTCTAACGTAGGACCAGAAACATTTGGGGTCCTCTTCTAAGCATTTCCCAAGAAATTTTTTCTTAAAATTGCTGAGGGCGT
This sequence comes from Ladona fulva, assembly GCA_000376725.2. NCBI lineage: Eukaryota > Metazoa > Arthropoda > Insecta > Odonata > Libellulidae > Ladona > Ladona fulva. The sequence continues at coordinate 97,966 of KZ309209.1, read as the reverse complement.
TACGCATAGCATGCTTGGTGTCGGATTTCGCTTTCTTATGTTTCTGTAGCAGTAATGCTTTTCTTGGACTCGAATCAGACTGGTTTATTCCCTCTATGACCTTTAATTTCCCGTGCAGTGCTCTTTGTTTGCGAAGAGTCTTTCTAACCTCGTGATCATACCATCTAGGTTCGGAATCGTGATTAGAATATTTTGATGGTATATAAATGTCTATGTAATTGTGCATAATCTCGACGAAAATTTTCCAAGTTTCTTCGGTGGACATTTGCGATACGCGCGACTTAAATGAGTAGAAATCGGTATTTAATTTTTCGTTAAATTCCTTGAAGTTCGCTTTGGAAAAGAGATGGATTTTACACGACCGCCGAACTCGAAAAAAGGTCTAAAAGGGTAGCGACCCTTCCCAGGTCAGACTACCTGAAAAAACCGCAGAAAATCGACACTAACCGTATGTTTCCCATAACAACTGATGGTGAGTTCCCATAACAAATGTTGGAATTGTGTAACTTATTCTAAATGAAATTTTTCGGCCACTTTTATCGTTCCGTAGATGAAGAAAAAATTTATATGCTAAGACATCTACAAATCAACTTAGGGATTGAAAAGGTTGTTAAGATGGAAAAATTGATGGTTCCACGTTTAGTTTTAACAGAGAGGCGATTCTAGGGTTTTTTGGAAGATATTGAATCTACAGTCACCGTGGGATAGACTTATCAACAGTGGATTCGGTTGAATATCTTAGTGCCACTCTCACGAATAACTCAACATGGAGTACCGACATCCATAATGTATGCGGAAAAGTACTTCAGAAACTCGGTTTTCTTAAGAGAATAGTCGGTCGGAGCGACGAAAAAGTTCGTGAGCGATGTTATTTCGCGTTGTTTATCTCGTGGAAGCATGTTGTATGTGGGCCGGTAAGTATTGTATTCGGAAATTAGAAAAGGTATAGCGAAAGCCAATGCGTTTTGTTTTCTCTCCTACGTTCTGCAATGCCAGATCTTCTGACCTTCTAGATTTCATCATTGCTAATAACTTTTTCGATATTTCACCTGCATTTGTTTTTCATGAATTATCCTCAGATCATTTTCCCATCTTGTGCTCCATTGCCGGTACCACTTCCCCCATGTGAGAAAAGTAACCAAAACCTGCATTAATTGGAAATTACTTTCAGATTATATCATTAACAAAATTCAATACTATCCACTTCTCAAAATCCCTGCCTACAACGAAGAAATTGACCTCCAAATTGCCCTGCTTAATGACCTTAATAACACTGGGATTCTCCATGCATCATTCCAGGCACCCATTCGTCCCTCATTTCATATCACACTTTCTCCTTTTATCTCCAATCTCATTACCTCCAGGAACCGTCTACGTCGCCGAATGATTTATTCTAAAGACCCCGTCGATAAATTCCACTACAAAAGGCTTGATAAATTTATCAAATCTGAAATCCGCACTGTCTGCAATAAACATTGGTCCAGATTTACCAGCACCCTCTCTTTCGAAGACAATTCACTTTGGAAAATCACAAAGAGTCTCACTAATCATACTAATTTTGTCCAACCTTTTAAAATTAATAATCAGCTCCATTTCGACCCAAAAAGCCGAATTTGCAGCACCAAGACCTATCTCCACAAATTAATAATACAAATATACCCCAACAGAAAGAAACTAAATTCTTAAGTGTGCTATTAAATGAGAACCACTCCTGGAACAGCCACATAAATTACTCCCTCAAAAAGGCAGAGTTTTCATTATTTAAATTAAAACCTTTAACATGTAATAAGAGCCCTATCCCTACCAAAAGTAAAATTAACTTAATCAATACATTCATTCTTCCCCCTCCTAACATACGCCGCCATAGTTTGTTTTAATACTAGCAAGTCGAACATAAAGAAAATTGAAAATTTCTACAATAAAGCTATAAGGTCAGTAGCCACTACTAACAAACTTATCCCTTAAAAAAATTAAAGCATTCTATAACTTCACATCTTTTTCAAATCTGGTAGCCAAAACTATTGAAAAATGTAACTAAAACCTTACTAATATCGATAACCCCCTTTACCAATAAAGTGCATTAGCACATTTGGCCATTTGGCACACCGTCGCACCGACCACTGTAACTCGACAGACTTGGATGGGACCGCCCTGAGGATTGATTTCTCTTGTGACCACGAAACCTTTTCGTGCATTAATCTACTTTTAATTATATATATACTATAATTATATGTATATTAATATACTTTTTCTTCNAGCTAGGGAATTGAAATTTTAACTGCAAGTGCAGGAAGTAATTCTCTTCCGCGTACTGAAAAGACCGCTCCCAAAATGATCGTAGGTTCGAAGCTAGGTCGATGTAAAAAAATCAAAGGGATTAAATCCCAGGGACCAGGGAAATTAAAGTTATTTAATTGCTTATCTAAAGCAGATTACACATCTGGTCCGCACATTTACCGTCTCCCCTAGATCCCATAGTCTCCTTTCAAACCTTTGGGATGGGTGATAAGCGTTTCCTTTTGACGTAAACAGATTGTCATTTTTTTCCTAAGCAGCCGACGCGTCGGCTGCTTTAGAAAAAAATGACAATCTTGTTAAAGTCGGCTGCTTTAGACCCTCAGCGTAAAAACCTCTAGGTGTCCTATAGAGATGTTTGCGCTGTATCGATGACGTGAATTTGAACATTCTATCTTACCGCGAAATACCCTAAATGATTTCCTGAAAGTATTCAGGGTAAAAACCTATAGGTATACGATAGAGGTGTCTGATCTCTATCGATGACGTGAATTTCAAAGTTATATCTTACCTAGAAATACCCTAAATAATTTCTTGAAAGTTTTGCACTAAAAATTTACCTAGCAACTTCTTTCGCTCCATTCTGACGTTAATCTTCATTCTGCATCTAACTAGCCTATGGTCACTGCCGGTGTTGAAATTGTTTAGTACCTCACAATTAGTAACTGGGTAGAGTTTGTTAACCAATATGTAGTCTATTTCGTTTTTTANCCTGCAAGCAGAGGCAGTCATCCTTCCGCCAGCAATGGGTCGCAGACAGCTCCTGCACAAGCTTCCGGTTATCATTCTGCCCTCGATTTTCCTTCGGCACCAGAAGAGCGGCATCCGGCACCAGAACAGCTGCATCCGACGCCAGAACGAGAACCATACACGACGAGAGCAGGACGACGCGTCCATTTTCCGCAACACCTTGCGGACTACTGNGAAATTTGGCAACCGCGCTTCTTCATCGACAAGGGTACAATGGGCGGAGCACAGATCAAGATCCAGCGGCTCTAGTATAGTACTTTAACTTTGATTTTTTCAGATAAAACAATGTTATCGCTGCTGAAAAACGAGACAAAGAAAGAGCAGGCCTGGCGAGATAGGGTGATGCGAATTGTTTGAGGTTAGGAACTCCCAAAGACATCAACACGGCAACACCGCTCAACAGTTCCGAATCCCAGCGTTAAATATAAATTCGTATAAAAAATCCGCTAAATTGTAGTGAATGATAATTATTTACCATGAAAACTCATTTCAAAATCTTTCTAACGAACCCAATTTTGTANCCTATATATTAAACCTTTTCGTGCATTAATCTACTTTTAATTATATATATACTATAATTATATGTATATTAATATACTTTTTCTTCGGCGTACTTCACCTTAGTCTTACTTTGGTGGTGTTCGCGAAAAAAATGTTGGCTTCAAAAGGGCCGTTTGCCTACCTTTTGAGTCAAACTTCTTCCTCTAACTCCTGTGCACCACCTCGACCTCTACTATCCCTTCTATTAAAGTAAAGTTATTTTCAGGCTGGCAAGCGATGGTGCGTCGGTTGAAAGCTGCATTGAATATTGTTCCTGTGTGTCACCTTATCAGTTTAGACATCATCCTCATTAAATGTAGCACCATTTCTGATTATCGCTCCGACATTGATTTCCTCCACAGTAATAAGGTTCAATTTTTTACATACCTAGTACCTAATGAAAAGGATCACGATTTTATTATTAAACATTTCCCCACCAATGTAGATCTTGACTCTGACTTATCCGATTTAAAAGAAGGAGGATTTACTGTTGTGAGCTTGGTTCCCATGTTTACCAACCAACTGCAGCTAAAGTTGCTGAAGGTAAAACCTTAGGTGAGCGTAGGCAGATTCCTGTATTTAAAATTGTTTTAGCCCCCCATAATGATCTGGAAGCTTTCAAAGCAATTAAAGAAATAGTTGACATGACTGTAGAAATTAGACCTTATGTGAAATCATTAGAACCTATTCAGTGTTACAAATGTTTAGCCTTTGGACATTCAAAGAATTTTTGCAATCTTAACCCTAAATGTAGCTTTTGTTGTGGTCCTCACCTTACTAAAGATTGCTCTTCTCCCCCCACTACTAGCCCTGTCTGCGCTAACTGTAATGAACACTCTGCTACCTACAAAGGATGTCCTCTCTTTAAAGAATTGTGCAGGAATATCACTGTTAAAGCTAAGGATACTGGATCTGTTGAACCTTGAAATCTCCTTGAACAACAGTCCTTTACACATTTATTGTGCTTATGTGAAGGCCAACCGTCTTACTACCACTGACTTCACTTTTCTCACTTCTTCTAATACCCCATCAATATATATTGGTGATTGGAATTCAAAACAACCCACTTGGGGCTCAACTAAAATCAACAAAAATGGTAACACTTTACTAAAATGTATCCAATCTCATACTCTCTTTATTATCTCCCTTCGCCCTTTACTAACTCTAGATCCTCCAATCTACTTGATTTTATTATTGCCAATAATTTCACTGATATCTCCTGACCTGTCGTTTACAGAAATATTTCTTCCGATCATTTTCCCATTTTAGCATTAATTAAAGGCTCCACTTCCCCTGTTGATCAATCCAATATAAAAACAATTCATTGGCCTGCTTTCACTAAATTCATTGTTAACAAAATTTCTTACTGCTCCTATCCAAGAACCCATCTCAACTGAGAAGATTGATGACTAAATTGATTTATTGAATGATCTAATCGCTGCAGCTGAAGTTAATTTTACATCATTTAAAACATCCAGTAAATGATCATGATTCTCTTCCACATCACATTCACACATTATTCACTCAGCGAAATCGACTTTTACGACTCATTCGTACCTATCAAGATCCTCAGGACAAAATTGCACTCAAACAAAGAAAAAGGAAAATCAAGATCTCTATAAACAATCACATCAACACTAAATGGAATTTTTTTGTCGACTCCCTTTCTTTTGAAGATTCAGCCCTTTGGAAAATTGCTAAAAAATTCGCACACAATTCCCCTTAAAATCAACCAATACTTATTAATAATCAACTTAATTTTGATCCTCAAGAAAAAGCCAACTATGCCGCATCTTATCTAGCCTCACTTATGATAAATGACATCAACCTCCCTCATCTGGATGATCCCATTAATCTTACCTACAACTTCCTTTTAAACTTCAATCCACCTGACCCCCTATTGCTACTTCTAACATTGAAATTGTAAACATCTTAGAATCATTAAACGTCAAAAAATCCCCAGGACCTGATCAGTTTAGCAATAAAATCCTCAAAATCCTCTCCAAAGTTCGTCCCTTTGTTTCCTTGTTATGTGACCTTCTCAATTCACGTTTTAAAATTTATTACTTTCCCTCCTCTTGGAAACATGGAGTTGTTCACTTAATTCCTAAACCTCAAAAAGATCCCACAAATATCAGCAATCAACGCCCCATTACCTTACTCTCTTCTTTATCCAAGGTTTACGAAAAAATTATTCCGAACCGTCTTCAATCTCATATTGCACAAAATTACTATTCCCGAACAGATGGGATTCACCCCTTATCATTCCACTACTCATCAAGTACTTCGCCTGGTTGAATGTATCATGCACGGTTATATTAGAAAACAACAAGCCACCCAAGTAATTTTTTACGACCTTAATAAGGCCTTTGACAGAATTTGGCATCAAGGACTGATATTCAAACTACTAACTCTGAACTTCCCTACACCTCTTTGTAAAATTATTCAAAATTTTCTAAGCAATAGAGCCATTCAAGTCTGCATCGACTCAAAATTATCTCCCCTTCTTACTCTTTCTGCTGGTGTACCTCAGGGCAGCACATTAAGTCCCACTCTTTTCAATATCTTTATCAATGATTTACCTTCTGAACCTTACATTCAAAGATTTATCTGTGCCAACAACTTAGCTATTGCTCCTCAATCTACTTCACCTAATCTTGCTATCGACAGAATAAACTCCTGGTACAACTGTAAAAATGTAAAACTGCATCTATGGCCCACTAAATGGCAACTCGAAATCAACCAAAAGTGTTCACCTTATCTTTTCCTTTAAAAAACAATGTCCCAACCCATCTCCTATCCTTCTTAACGATCAACCAATCCCTCCTGCCATGTCTACAAAATTTCTTGGTTTTCACATAAATAATCAATTGTCCTGGACCGAAAGTATTAACAATAGCATTAAAAGGGCACAGTTCGCAAAATTCAAACTATTCCCACTCTTAAATAAACGTAGCCCTCTTTCCACAAGCAACAAATTGCAACGGTTTAACTCATTTATTGTCCCTCATCTAACTTATACCTATNTATTTACTAGGGATTCAGGTAGATAACGACGATCTGAAGCATCAAAGTGATATCTTCCTTTATAATCAACGTACAAGCAAAAATATACCTTAGTGGGTACCCGGGTGCCTACACAAGGGTTAAAGTGACGTTATAGTAATACAGTTATCCTTTTTTTGATTGTTGTATAAATTTCGTGATACAGAATAAAGTTGACTATTCAAAATTACATTTTCTTGCACCATTTATTGTTCGCATGTTTATATTATAAGCTTCACCTCCTAAAAAGCAAATAGGCTGGATATTAATAAAAGAGTAAAATAACACAGTTAGTGTTAATTCATTAATAAAAGAGTAAAATAACGCAGTTAGAGTTTTGCACTAAATTGAGCATTTATGTTTAGAGGACCAATCTTCTTTTTCACTAAATGCAGGTTACAGATTAAATCGAGATTCTCTAAATGCAGGAAAATAATGCATTGTTTACATACAAATGTGGCCGGGACCAGAAAAAATATTCACTAAATGCAGGAATTCACTAAATGCGGGAACCTTAAATCGGGGTTTTACTGTATTTAAATATCATAGGACGGAGTGAAGCAGGGACTAGAACTACATTTCTTTGACTTCGGAGGCTTATAACAAAGAATATCATTTTTCATTTTATAAACACTCCCCTCAATAACCAATTCCCTATTCCTTGTCGTGGAAATTTTAAAGAACAACTGTCCCAAAACTGGATCATTCTTCTAATATTCCCGAATATCCACAAAGGATAGAGGAATATTATGTAGAAAACATGTAGTTCCCTGAGCAATTTGAGATTGATGAGGAATAACAACTCTTGACAAGCAATCAGCTGGTTTATTGTAGTTGCCCTTAACATGGTGTAAAATAAATTTGAAAGTGGATAATTTTAGTACAATTCTGCCAATTTTTCCCAGCTGTTTAGGATGAGCAAAATGCCAAGTCAATGCCCCATTGTCAGTGTACAAATGAAACTCTTTAAACTGGAGATAATCTTTGAATTTATCAACTGTCCAGCAGCAAGCCATGCATTCCAATTCATAAGTAGTAAGTTTCTGCTCATGTGGAGACAAGGTTCTGCTTACATAAACTACAGAAGTTGCCATTTGTTTTATGATAAAGGACTGCACCTAAAGCAATTTGGCTTGCATCTATGAACAAGTGAAATTCACAATCAGAAGATGGCATTGTTAACACTGGAGGATTGGCAAAAGCTGATTTCAATTTTTGAAAAGAATTGGTTTGTTCAGAGGAAACAAGAACCCTTTTTAATTTATTCAAAGGATATGCAATTTCAGCAAAGTGAGGAATAAATTTAGCATAAAAATCTGCCATGCCAAGAAATCTCACAACTTCTTTAATGCTGGAAGGAACAGGAAAATCCACAATGGGACGAACTCTCTCTGGGTTGACCAGCAACTCTCCATTCTGAATACAATGTTCAAGGAAAGAAATAGAAGTCTGGCACAATTTAATTTTGTCTTTTGATGAATGGTGAGGCCTGCTCTCCTCAATTTCTGCAAAACTACAATCAAATGATCCTTATGAGAAAATAAATCTGGCGAATAAATACACAAATCATCTATGTAAGGATAAACACATTTATATTTTAAATCTCCAAGTACCAGGTCCATCAGTCTAGTAAAAACTTGAGGAGAGTTAACAAAGCCGAATGGCAAGCGAGTAAATTGGTACAAACCAAGAGGGGTAACAAACGCAGTCAACTTTTTCGTAGACTCGCATAATGGAATTTGCCAAGGAGAAATGGACATGAAAAAAGTCTGACGGAACCGGGACCCTGGTCTCCCAATTGTCGGTCAGTTGCTCTATCCATTGAGCTATTCCACCAGAACATTTCTCCATGCCATTTGAGAGACTTTGTAGGTATTGGGCACATCATTCACAGCCATGGCCACAGGCACAGAGACACCGCAGAGGCACCGACCATACAAAGTGGTGTAAGGAGAACAAACAAGGAAAAGGGTTTTTCTCTCTGATGAAGTTCGAACACGTTACATTCTTCCAATTAATGTGAGGTTGAAATCTCATCCTAAAGCAATTGGCAATTGTCAATGGGCGACTGAAAATAGGCACATCTGTACTTGAAATTAATATTTTCACCATTTTAAAAATAAATGTTATGTTAAGTTTCNAGAGCGGCATCCGGCACCAGAACAGCTGCATCCGACGCCAGAACGAGAACCATACACGACGAGAGCAGGACGACGCGTCCATTTTCCGCAACACCTTGCGGACTACTGTGCTTGAAGCAATGTTATTTTTCTCATGTTTACCTTTTTATTTATTTTTCTGTATTTTTTTATTTCCATTAGGGTTATTCACTGCCCAGGGGGGTGATGTGGCGCCCCTACGCCAGTCAATTGTATGAGCGGCCATCGCGCGGCGATTGTTTCCGCTGAAGAGAAAGTCGACCATTTCTCTCGACCGAGACACTCTCTCCTCGACATCGGCGATCGACGCACCTACGCTCTCCTTTAAGCCGTGACGCGACGAGAGCCTCTTCAGCGGTCACGTGCACATCGCATTTAATTTGTAAAATTATTCTCCATATAGAATAAAACATCTACTGTTTTGTACCCGACTATTCGGAGTTATTGTTATCACCACGCGCCCCACACACTTTACTTCCTATTTACTCAATTACTTCCTATTACGTGACAGAACTTAGCTATACGTGTTTCTTCTTCTTATCCATCAATGTCTTTCTTAAAATTAGGTCCGTCCTTCTAAATGGGTGTCCGCTACAGTAGCCGCTCGCGATGCTCCTAACATTTCCTTAAACCGAACCCTTCCACATTTGCGGCGAATATAACTACCGTTATATTTGACATGGTCTGCTTACAGTGTTGCAACATGTTCCACTGAAGGAGTTTTTAAGAGTATCCCGAATCTTATGTTACTCGCAGTTTTCGAGTTTTTTTTTGCTCATGACTGTACTATTGAAAGAAATTAAAACTTATCACCAGCTCACCTCTATCAGTAATTTAGCTAAAAGAATAGAAAAGTTTAACTTAATTTTCAGAATATCGACCACCCTATTCTCAATACAATATGGGACTATTCAATTAGAAAAAGGAGGAAAAAGAAAAGCCTAAAATTGCCAAAGCTAGTAATTTATAAATTTGATTTCAACCTTACAAAACTGTACCAAAACATAAAAGGCAGACTACATAATCCATCATTCATCTATAGATCATCTCATTAATCATCAACCAAACATTTACATAACCTACACCTAAATTTTCAATCATCACACTCATAGCATTTACTCACACCACAGGAGCATTACCAAATACTCATTCTTCTGAAGTCCAAGCAGCATAGCATTATCACTGCCAGTCTGTTTTAAAACTGCTCTATCACCTTAACTCCCACCTCCACTATCTACCTTTAAGAAGTTGACCCTTTACCTCAAATACATCCTACCTTCTTGTTGTCTCTGCATAATCGTGATCATAGTTCGCTCCTTTACTTCCCGCTTACCTTAATGCCACCCGTATTATCGCCCATTTGAGTGCCATCAACGACACGGATTGGGCCAGCTTGACAAGTAGCACCGGACACGCATATAACTCGACATCCTTGAAAATGGCGACAGTGATCGTTGCCGAAACGTCGGATTTTTCCAGCATACTCACCCGGTTGAAGACCCGTGAAGACTTCCTGAAACAAGTTCACCGGGAAAGCATCAGATCTTTATACAAGAAAAGCTTTGCATTGCTTAGTACAGTAGCAAAGCTCCACCGAAGGACTTAGGAGAGCGTGGGGATTTTCTTCAAACAGCTGGAGAGTTGAGTGGTTGGGATGGAAAGGAGACAGGAGTGCGAAATTCAACCTCGGATTTCTGGAGAAGATTTAGAGCTGAGAAGAATCGACATATAGTAAATTGTAGGCCTACTTTGGAAATGTACCAATCAAAGAAAAGCTCATGATTTTGTCTTAAGTGAGCTTTGACCCAGCATATAGGTGCAGCAAAAAATGCAGTCTTTTGTGAAAAAGTGCAAATACGAGTGCAAAACATAAATGCAAAAACGTATTAGGCAAAGGGGGTGTAGGAGGCCCGGAGCACCTAACCGGTACAGCAGCTTGCAGGGTGCTTATGTAGATGTAAATGTAAATTATTTTGCTGTAACTTGTTATTCGATATTTTTTCAAAAAACAAATTTTATTTTAGAAACAAAAGTAAGCTTCTACCATGAATTATCATCACCAATTCACCTCCATTTCAATTTGTATGATAACTTAGCTAAATACACCGCCTGCCACACTACATACATACTGCCATACACCGCATGCCATGCATCGCTAAAAGGGAAGATATTATTACACCCACTGCCATACACCAATGCATTTGCGGTAGATTGCAATCCTATTACGGCTTAGCTGCTACTCAATTAACTAACAATCAATTATCAAGGAAAAATCGAAACGGGAATTAGCTCAAAATATTATCCGAAATGTTTGTACATACATTCCTTATGGAGTAAAAATTAACGTGCTCCTGCATCGAACCAATGATCAATTTCGAAGTTCTTAAACTTATATATGAGCTAGACTCATTACTTTTATCGAATTTCCGAATTTTAGCAATTTTGTTTTTCGGAAAGCGTCTTGATAACTATTTTAAAAAGCCACTCTGGGTAAACCTTATGGGAGAAATTTGATACGGCCTGTCATCAAAACAAGTAAACTTACGGCAGAATTCCATTATAAATACGGTTTTAAAATGTCTCTAGTAGCCATCGTTTGGGTTTGATGGAGAAATCTTGTTGGGAAGTACTTCAAATTATTATCCGAGTTTCCTGTACACTTCTTACGGAGAAATACTTAATCCGTCCTGGATTCGAACCAACGATCAGTTTAGGAGTTCTTAGGCTTGGATAGGAAACACAACCACAGATAATCTTCATTTGCCGACATATAGCAATTTCGCTTTTCGGTAAATGCCCAGAAAGAAATTTTGAAAGACTTCCTGTATATCCCTTATGGGCGCAATTAGATGCGTCCTAGCATCGAACTTGTGACAACTAGGGCAAACATCTTAAGGCATACGATAGAAATCTGTATTTTCTATCGATGTCGTAAATTTCAACGTTCTATCTTAACGGAAAATACCCTAAGCAAATTTTTGAAAATTCGGTTATACGAATTGTCCCAGCATCGAACCTTGGGCCATTAGAACAAAAACCCTTACGCCATACGAGAGGAAGCTGCATAGTCTAACGACTCCGTAGATTTCAACGTTCTATCTTAATTGAAAATACCATAAAAGAATTTTTGAAACAAATATATATGTAAATGTTTATAATTCATAAAATATATTTATAGCATAAAACTTATTTCGTCTGTGTTAACAACATAGTCAAGTGCAGAGTGCGTAGAAAACGTAGGGCAGAGCGACGTGTACCACTCGGTATTCTATTTGTTAAGTGATCGCTACCTAGGCGAGGCTCACTGTACAGTGAATGCCACCTGCAGGTAGTGAGCACTGTACAATGCTCCCTACCGGTTAAGTGCTCCGTGGGGCACCAGAGGTTGTGGTACAAAGAGGAACAGAGGGCCTTAGATTAATTTAAACAGATTTTCTGGTGACTTGGCATGGTTGTGTTACTTGTTAATGCCTAAAGCGTTGAATGAGGAAGTAGAGTCTGCCATCAAAACACAAGAGGAGGACAGAAGAACCCAAATGGAAATAAAGTGTATCCCAAAGAGTATTAGGCGCACCATGTGTACCAAAATGTTTCTGCTGAGGATTTACGGGTCACCAAGGAGGGATGTGTAAAGGGCCATCGTTATTACGAGTGCAGCAGTGTGAGCCGTTTAGCTCATGAATTTCCAAAGAGGCAACGAAACAGATATTTAAACAAGTAAGAGGTTTGCACAACCAGCCAAGTCTTTCCCTGACAATCTTAGTGCTACTGATTTAGTCGCAGCTGTTCAAAGAAATCGCTTCTCAAGAGAATTTTTGATTGACACAGATGGTCAGATTTCCATAATTTCAAGAGAACCACGTGATTTAAGAGGGATCATACGAGATAAGAAATATTTTAAAGAAAATGGCAAATCTAGAGAGGTTTTAGAAGAGGGAAAACGGTATTTACTGAGTTAATATGAGAGTAACATGACAGCATGTGTTTTAAGAGACAGCACTGGCAAAGGAATAATATTGGTGAGGCTGATGAAACATTGATGGTAGAAAGAAATTCCTGCTTGCAGTGGGAAGTTACCAAAGTAGAAACTGTAAGATGCATGTTTAGTGGTTGAGTGACAGATAACTGGCATATGTTCGTGCATGAATGAGAGACGATGTTACTTGATAACCATTTGAGGGGAAGTTAGGATGATGAAAAAATTGGATGCAAATGCTGTGTCACACACAATGAGGGATTACCATTTAAAGTCATATCTGAGGGGTTTCTAAAAACTAAGAGGACAACTTACAGACAGCAAAGAGAAAGAGGCCCACATGAAGAAGAATTGGTGTGTATGCAAGTCCCACACATAGGAATGAAGGCACAATCAGAAGTAGTCCCTGAAAGAAAGAGAAAAATATATTCTCATAATTTCCAAGGAAAGGAACAATTTCTATACAAAATATATATTTACATGCAAAGATATGTCAAGTTGAATGCCGTGATATCACCTTCTCATCTACTCTCATACTGTTCAAAATAAATAAATTTTTAAGAATTTTGCTTGTATCTATATCTACGCAACCATATTATTCTACAATAGTGTTACCTAGATATATCTCTTTATATAGACGCTTCTCCGGATATATATATACATATAGGATACTAAAGATGAGGCGGAAGGAAGTGCCTCACGGAG
>KZ309209.1:60657-79434 GCA_000376725.2 Ladona fulva | reverse complement strand
ACTTCCCTTATGGGCGCAATTAGATGCGTCCTAGCATCGAACTTGTGACCACTAGGGCAAAAATCTTAGTGCATACGATAGAAATCAATATTTTCTATCGATGTCGTGAAATTCAACTCTCTATCTTAAGGGAAAATACCCTAAACGAATTTTTGAAAATTCGTTTATACGAATTGTCCCAGCATCGAACCCGGGGCCACTAGGACAAAAACCCTTACGTCATACGATAGGAAACTGCATCTTCTAACGACTCCGTAAATTTTAACGTTCTATCTTAATGGAAAATACCATAAACGAATTTTCGAAACAAATATATATTAAAATGTTTATAATTCATAAAATATGTTTATAAAATTAAACTTATGCTGTGAATAAAGCCTTTCTATCTTAACTAAAAATACCTTAAATTAATTCATGAACTTCAGACATACGAACTGCCCTAGCATCGAACTAAGGACCCCCAGGATAAAAACCTTTAGGGATACTGTAGAGGTGTTTTCTCTCTATCGACGACGTGCATTTCAATGTTCTAACTTACCTAGAAATACCCTAAATGATTTCTTGAAACTTTTGCACTAAGAATTTACCTAGCATCGAACCTGGGGCCACTAGGGATAAAGTCTTTACGAAAAACGGAAGATAAAATCATTTTCTAACGATTCCGTAAATTTCAACGTTCTATCTTTATGCTAAATACGCAAAACGAATTTTTGAAAATGCGCTCAATGCATTTAAAAGGGAAAAGTGCCATATTTGGGGCCTCCTAGAATCGAACCCATGATGCCTAGGGTGGATGTCCGCTTTTTTCCTAGGTGTCTAAATCCGGGACTTTACGGCAAAAAAATCGCCGGCTAAGTGAGGCAATTCCTTCTGCCTATATATATATATATCCGGACAAGCGTCTATATATATATATATATATCCGGAGAAGCGTCTATCTAAAGAGATACGAGTAAAAGTTGCTTGCATGCTCCTGGATTTCTGTGGCGTCGTCGCGACTCATCGGCTAGGAGATCATACATTATAAATAAGTTATTCTTTTGTGTCTAACCACAGGAAGAAGTGTTTTTAACAGAAATTGTGCTTACGTCGAACTTTTCTGGGTCGTCCGCACAACCAAAGGTTTGGCCCTGAAATGGGCCGCCCTTGTTATCTTGTCCCTGCAAAGGGTCTTTTGTGCCATTCTACATCAAACATCCGCTGGCACACAGCACCACACCTAGCAGCAGTTAACCAGGGTTACTCCCATCTGGGTTTAGCCCAACGCATCACCAGGCACCATGGACTCCCCTCCGGAGGCCGTCAACATGGAATCAGACACCGAGGAACTTGCAGATTCCGCATCCCAGTCAGAACAACTTTCGCAGATACTTGATACTGTCATTGGTTCCATCGCCTCACTCCAGAAGATCAAATCTAAAGTTGGAGACGCTGCATGGACCGTCATCTATCAAGATTACCTCACATCACTGAATCCTGTCCAACAGCAAACTGTGAGTGCAGTGGGTGGCAACCCCTCTCCTTCTCCTATTAAAAGACCTAATGCTGAATCGGGTTTCGTTGAAGTTCGCTCGAAAAAAAGATTTCATGTTAATTCCTCACCTACCCCTTCTCCTATCCCAATATCCAATTCCTTTGCACCCCTCTCTGCTCAAAACCCTTCCTCTTCCTCTGCATCCACCTTAAACCCTTCTAATTCTAAACCTACCATACCCTCGATTAAGGTCAAACTGTTTACCGAGTGGCAGAAATGTGTCGGGCAGATCAACTACCTTTCCTCCAGTTTGTAATTTAGTCAACCAGGATGTTATTCTCATAAAATGTTCTTCCATTCCTGATTACAAAATTGCTATTGATTTTCTAAAAAAGGAAAATATTCAATATTTCACCTATCAAATTCCTTCAGACAAAAATCTTGATTTTGCTATCCGCCACCTGCCAGTGGACACTGATCTTCAACTTGTTAATGCCGAACTTACTGATCTTGGCTTCGATGTTGTTAGCATTACTCCACTTTTTACGAAAAAGGCAACTAAAAACGATCTCGCGGAAGGCAAAAACTATGGCGAGCGTAGGCCAGTACCGGTTTTTAAATTAACTGTTTCCCCTCTCAGTGATACTCAAAAACTCCTAAATATCCATGAACTAGTTGGCCTGTCTGTAGAAATTAAAAATTTTATCCGTCCTCTCGAACCTGTTCAATGCTTTAAATGTTTAGGTTTTGGGCATACTAAAAATTTTTGTAATATGACTCCCAATTGCTCCCGCTGTGGTGAAAATCATGTCTTGAAAATGTGTAACAATCCTCCTGTTGTGCAACCGAAATGTGTAAATTGTGATGGTCCTCATGCTGCAACTTACAAAGGCTGCCCTGTTTTTAAAGAGCTTAGACAAAATATCGTCACCAAAACTAACTCACTCCGCAACCCACCCAATACTGAACCCATCCTCACCTCAGAATCCTTCCCTCCTCTTAATCCCCCCTCCACCTCATATGCATCTTCTCTAAAAAACCCCAAACGCCCCACCACATCCATCCCTACTGCTAATTCTACCTCAACTCCCACCAACCCTAACCCTTCCCCTTCATCCCGCCCTGATAGTAACTTCCTTGAAAAATTATTAGTTGCCTTCAATAAGGTAATGGCTGCTATAACCATGAAAGACAAAATCCTAACCTTTTTATCTGAAGCCATCACTTTCATTTATGGATTATTTGATTAATATATGTACCTGGAACTGTAATAGCATCAAACCAAAGCTGGTGGAATTCCTCAATTTCTGTAAAGACTCCGATATTCACATTGCTTGTTTACAGGAAACCAAACTACTTTCTTCCCAAAAAGTATTTGCTCCATCTTATCACATTCTGCAACTAGACAAGGGCTGTTCCACGAATTGCTTAGCTATTCTCATCTCTAAAGCAATTCCTTTCTCTCCTCTTCCAATTCCTAAAGTTTCCAGTTTCGACATTCTTGGCATTGAAATTATCTTGAACAAAAAACCCCTCCATATCTTTTCAATTTATGTCAAATCTGGTAAACTTAAAGCTTGTGATTTGAAACTGTTAACTTCTTCTAATATTCCCTCGATCTACTTAGGCGACTGGAATAGTAAACATGAGCTATGGGGCTCTCATCTTCCAAATCGCAATGGTGCAATACTTTTCAAATTCATCCAATCATCGCAGTTAATCATTCACTCTCCCTTATCTCCCACATTCTCCAATGTTAAATCAACTGATCTTCTGGACTTTATCATTTCTTCTAACTTTCCTGAGATCTCTCCACCACTTGTATTTCATGAACTTTCCTCTGATCATTTTCCAGTTCTGTGCTCAATCTCAGGTACCACTTCATCAATTCCCAAAAAAGATTCAAGAACCTGCTTAAATTGGAAACTCTTTTCTGACCACATTATAAACAAAATCCATTATTATCCACCCTTAGAAATTCCTACTACAAATGACTTGATTGACACCCAAATAGACCTCTTCAATGACCTTTTCAGCACAGCAATCTCCAAAGCATCTTATCAAGTCCCTGTTCGTCCAGCTTACCACATACCTCTTTCCTCCTTCCTAACTTCTCTCATTACCTCCAGAAATAGACTTCGCCGCAAAATGATCTACTTCAAAAATCCAATTGACAAAATTGCATATAAAATTCTCGACAAGTTCATCAAAACTCAGATCCGACTAGCCTGCAATGAGCATTGGACCAAATTCGTCAACACCCTATCATTCGAGGACAATTCCCTATGGAGAATCACCAGGAATCTTAACAACCCCACGAAATTCAACCAGCCTTTATTAATTAATATTGAACTCCAATTTGATACAGCCATCAAAGCAGAATTTGCAGTTCAACAATTAAGCTCCTCCATGCAAAACCATGCCAATAACCCCTCAACCGACCCTGTTGCTGATGCCACTTCATTAATGCTTTCCCACTTCACTCCAATAGACAACTTCATACAAACCTCAGCAGCCGAAATAACAGAAATTCTTCAAAATCTAAATGTGCACAAAGCCCCTGGTCCTGACCAAATTTCCAATAAAATGTTAAAACTCCTNGACAGATTAAAACCTGCCTGCAGACAATAATAGCGATGATACACAGGCTCTTCTCCTCCCTGCAAGCACAGGCAGTCATCCTTCCGCCAGCAATGGGTCGCAGACAGCTCCTGCACAAGCTTCCGGTTATCATTCTGCCCTCGATTTTCCTTCGGCACCAGAAGAGCGGCATCCGGCACCAGAACAGCTGCATCCGGCGCCAGAACGAGAACCATACACGACGAGAGCAGGACGACGCGTCCATTTTCCGCAACACCTTGCGGACTACTGCGCTTGAAGCAATGTTATTTTTCTCATGTTTACCTTTTTATTTATTTTTCTGTATTTTTTTATTTCCATTAGGGTTATTCACTGCCCAGGGGGGTGATGTGGCGCCCCTACGCCAGTCAATTGTATGAGCGGCCATCGCGCGGCGATTGTTTCCGCTGAAGAGAAAGTCGACCATTTCTCTCGACCGAGACACTCTCTCCTCGACATCGGCGATCGACGCACCTACGCTCTCCTTTAAGCCGTGACGCGACGAGAGCCTCTTCAGCGGTCACGTGCACATCGCATTTAATTTGTAAAATTATTCTCCATATAGAATAAAACATCTACTGTTTTGTACCCGACTATTCGGAGTTATTGTTATCACCACGCGCCCCACAAATTGGTGACCCCGACGTGATTAGGATGCTTCCTGTGCGAACACGTGCTCATGGGCCACGTGGTCTGGAGAAACTCTGATCAGGCGAGTTTAATTTCTTGTAAATAGTTTTTTTCTTGTAAATAGTATCGGCATTTCCCTAGTTTTTTTATATTATTGTGTGCACCATGTCATTTCCCGCGAGTGCTAACGTTGACGCGATTTCGGTGCGTGTTCCGCCATTCATTATCGAGGAACCATCCTTTTGGTTCACTCAGTTAGAAGGACAATTTACTTTATATGATATAAAAGAGGACTCCACGAAGTTTTGGAGCACGTTACCATTGCTAAGCTCTCGCGCTTCTTTCGAAGTGAAAGATATTATAAGCAACCCTCCCGCGGAGAACAAGTACTCCACGCTAAAGGATGAGCTGATACGTCGTCTCTCCATTTCGAAGGAGCGAAAATTGAAGCTGCTCCTCGAAAATGAAGAGATTGGGGACAGGAAACCCTCTCAATTTCTCCGATATCTTAGAGATTTGGCGGGTACATCAGTTACCGACGATTTCCTGTGTTCTTTGTGGCTGACGAGGCTTCCAGCCACGATGCGCGCCATTTTGGTCGCTCAGGGGAACAGCGATCTCAACGGATTAGCGGCCATGGCTGACCGTCTCCGCGACGTGGTGCCCCGGGTGAACGAGGTCATGGCGGCGATTGTTTCCGCTGAAGAGAAAGTCGACCATTTCTCTCGACCGAGACACTCTCTCCTCGACATCGGCGATCGACGCACCTACGCTCTCCTTTNCTGCTCCCAAAATGATCGTAGGTTCGACGCTAGGTCGATGTAAAAAATTCAAAGGGATTAAATCCCAGGGACCAGGGAAATTAAAGGTATTTAATTGCTTATCTGCTTTATCCCTAACGGTCCCAGGTTCGCTGATAGGTACTTAGTGCAAAACATTCAAAAAATCATCTAGGGTATTTCTAGGTAAGGTAGAACGTTGAAATTCATCTTATCAATAGAGACTAGAGACCTCTATAGTACACCTAAAGATTTTTTCCCTGAGGTTCCTTAGTTCGATGTTAGGGCAGTTTTTCTGTCTGAAGTTCATGAATTCATTTAGGATATTTTCCGTTAAGATAGAAACATGCAATTCACGGTTTCGTTATAATAGATGATTGTCTATCGTATGCAGTAACGTTTTTTGCCCTAAAAGCACAGGTTCGATCCCAGGACCATTCGTATGACCAAATTTTCAAAAATTCGCTACGGTATTTCTATTATGGTATTGCTATTTCCCGGGCAGGTAGAAGGTTGAAATTCGCTACATCTATAGAAGATAGGGATTTTTATCGTATGCCGTAAGGATGTTTGTCCTATTAGACCCAGGTTCGATGCTAAGACAAATCGTATGGACGTATTTTGAATAATTCGTTTAGGGTATTGTAGTTGGTGGATGGCNCCATTTTGGTCGCTCAGGGGAACAGCGATCTCAACGGATTAGCGGCCATGGCTGACCGTCTCCGCGACGTGGTGCCCCGGGTGAACGAGGTCATGGCGAGACCAGCGGATGTTTTCCTGTCGCCGTATACCATCCCCTCGCCGCAGGACAGCCCTTCGCAGCCCGTTCCCGGTGGGTGTTCCTCGTCGTGCTCGACAATGATGGCCACGATAATGCAGCGGATGGACAGTTTTGCTCAGCAGGTAGCTGCCCTTTCCCTCAACCGTGCTCCATCTCAGTGGGACGAACGACCGCGCAATCGCCCGCGCTCCAGGAGCCATTCCCGTGGACGACGCTACAATGGGAGTAGGAGCCATTCCCCGCATCCCGGAGCACCCAGATTGTGCTGGTACCATTTGAAGTTTGGGCCAGACGCTCGAAATTGCAGGCCTCCTTGCAATTACGTGGCGGAAAACACCACGGGCAGTCGGTAGACGCGGCATCCGGCCACAGCCCAATCTCCAGCCGCCTTTTTGTCACTGACACGACGACCGGAATATCTTTCTTAATAGATACCGGATCGGATTTATGCGTTTTCCCGCGATCCTGGGATAAAGGGCTCCGGCGGAAGACGAACTACGGCTTAAGTGCGGCAAACGGATCGACGATCTCTACATACGGCTCAACCCTGCTGCAATTAAATTTCGGCCTCCGGCGTGACTTCGTTTGGAGATTTGTCGTCGCTGACGTCACGAGACCGATCATCGGCGCCGATTTTTTGCAGCATTACGGGCTACTGGTGGATGTAAAGAACCGTAAGTTGATCGACAGCGAGACGACGCTTTCCGTCCCCGGAAGAGCAGATACAGGTCCGGCCCAACATGTGAAAGCCATCGCGGGATCCTCAAAATACCATGGAATCCTTTCCGAATTCCCGGAGATCACTCGTCCGGCCGGAAGAATGAAGGTACCTGCCCATAATACCATGCATTTCATCCGCACCACTCCCGGNATATATATAGATATACATATAGGATACTAAAGACGAGGCAGAGGCCCTAAAAATGGTACTTTTCCCATTTAAATGCGTTGAGCACATTTTCAAAAATTCGTTTAGCGTATTTAGCATAAAGATAGAACGTTGAAATTTATGGAGTCGTTAGAACGTGTTTTTATTTTTCGTTTGCTGCAAATGCTTTATCCGTAATGGCCCCAGGGTCGATGCTAGGTAAATTCTTATTGCAAAATTTTCAAGAAATCATTTAGGGTACTTTTATGTAAAATAGAATGTTGAAATTTATTTCATTGATAGAGAATGTACACATCTATATTATGCATAAAGGTTTTTGCCCAGTGGGTCCTTCGATCGATGCTAGGGCAATTCGTATGTCACAAGTTGAAGCGTATTTTGCATTAAGATAGAACATTGAAATTTACATTAGAACGTGTTTTTATCTTCCATATGGCGCAAGAGCTTTATCCATAATCGCCCCAGGTTCGATGCTAGGTAAATTCTTAAGGCCAAATTTTCAAAAAATCATTTAGGGTATTCCCGGTAAGATAGAACGTTGAAATTCACACCATCAATAGAGGTTATACAAATCTATTGTATGCGTAAAGGTTTTTGTCCTACAGGTCCTTAGTTCGATGCTAGGGCTATTTGTATGTCCAAAGTTCAAGAATTCCTCTAGAGTATTTCCCGCTAAGATAGAATGCTGAAATTATGTACATTAATAGAAGGTATCTATTCATATTGTATGCCGTAAAGTTTTAGTCTAAGTTCTAGTGGACCATGGTTCGGTGCTTGGACATTTGGTATGGACGTATTTTCAATAATTCTTTTAAGGTATTGCAGTTGGTGGAGGGCAGTTGGTCTTTATGCAGGCCGAGTGTTGCAGTATGTGTGTGTGTGTGTGTGTGTATATATGTTGTGCATTATCACCTGAATCACTATCAAACGCTCCACTCATCACTGCATCTTTACTATCTTTGTTCTCTTCCGTGAAAGTCAAATTCACTGTATTTGGCTAGTTTTTAATTATCAAACAGTCCTGCAGAGAGTTTGAAGTCTTCTGAGGTACTCAACTTCAGAGCAAGAGGTTTTGATTTACCTATCAAAAAAGGCCCAGTTATGGGCAAATTATCACTACAACACTCCAAAAAGTAATCAAAAAAATTTTCTTCCCATTTTAGTTCATTTAAAATTTATCTCATTCTGTAATAGTGTTAAACATTTTGTGTCTGCTATGAATAGTGGCTGGCATATTAAACTTGTGCAACACTTAGATTCTCAGCCTGTTTTTCTTTCTTCTACAGCATGAAGAATTTCTCTTTTCTTACAGAGAATGACATTTCACATACTTTTATTTGTATCCATTTTACTTAATTTAGTAAAGTTTCACAATTTCCTCCTGAATTTCCAGGATACCTTGGTATTAAAAATTTAAAACAACATGCAGCAACAAAAATGGAGCTTTACATTCTGTAAGTTCATAAAGCACGTTTGGTAACAGAACATTGAGAAAAGACTTGTGCTTAAATTTATGGTTTCAGTACTTCCACAATTATAAAAAATAGCTTCATAAATCAGACTTAAATCATGCTTTGTAATTGTATGTTTGCTATATGTATATGTATAATGTAATATATGTGTTTGTATATGCAAGAACTTAGGTAGTTATACTTGTAGGCATTGCTCTGGCCTAAAAGCCTCTGCTCAATCCAAATTTGTTGGACAACTTGGACCCTGAAAAAGGGACACCTTCTATTCTTAGGAAATTCATTGCAGGCAGTAGCACATAGGCCAACTTTCGAGATTTCTTTGTGACAATTTGTGACCGGATGGTGGCAGATGTGATGGCAAAACATGGGTCAGTTTCAAAATTTGACATCATAATGTGTGTGAAATAAAGTTTTATTTCATTATTACCCATAAAATTATATTACGAAACGTGGTGGAACCAAATTTATTGTCATTATTGAGTGCATTTCACTAGGGAATAACAAGTGTGAAAAAAAACACTTGTTATTCCTTTGGGATTTTCGTAGGTTTTACAACCTACTAAGTTACCTTCCTTTCCTTTATCCTTGTGAATTTCACTATTTTGACATATATTATTGTGAAGTTTTACTGCAGTACCACCTGCCAATGTGATCATCAAAAAGTGAATGCAAAACGAGAAAACAAATCTCACCCTCTGAATCAAAAAAATCAGCAAAGGTAGTGAAAGTTTGAACGAGGAGAAATTTTTAGTTAAAAAAACAAAAGAGGGATCAAGACATACCATAGAAGCAGTGGATGCAATATTCTGAGCTGGAATTTTCCTGACAAAAGCACCTTGGAGGATTGCCATAATGAGTCCGATTCCAAAGAACATCCATCCCTGCTGCATGGACGAGTATCCAAAGAAGTGGTGTGTCAGGAAGGTGAGAGTGAACTCCAGCCCCGAGTACAGAAACAGGTACAGGTAGTATATGAGTCCAAGAGACTCCAGTTTTGCATGTTCTGTTGGATAATTTACACAGAAATACATTATAAGCAATATCATCCAAAAATATTATTATTTGATTGCAGGGAGAATATAAGCCAGCATTTTCTGTATGCAAAGGCATCAAAAGACTCATTGCTTATCAATAAAATAAATTTATTCAGATATTTACAGCAGAGCTATGGTGAAGAATTTTATCATTAAAACATTTCTTAAACCTGTCATTACTCATAACTTTATGAAAAAGCAATAATTTTATCTCATCTTAGTAGAATTTGTACTTAGTGTAAGGTTCCTGATTGGAAATGTGTGTTAAAGAAGTGCCCCTTAGTTCTGAGTCAATTAAAAACAAAGGATGGAAGACTTGGAGGAGTTGGCTTCTTGATTAACAAGAAATGGAAAGAAAATAGAAAGTGTATCTGACAGAATATGTAAGCTCATCCAAAGGATAAACAAGCGTTACTCTGTTCAGATTATCCAAGTTTATGCACTAACAGCAGCAAGCAGCGAAGAGGAAATTGAAAATTTCTACCAGACTCTCGGCACGGAACATGACAAGGAAGATCACTAATATAAAATCATCCAGGGTGTCCAGCAAATCTCTAGATTTTTTTCCCCTGAGTTTTCCAGGTTTTCCTAAAAAATTTCCAGGGCTTCATTTTTGAAGTTTTGCTCGAGTTTTGCTCGAGATATTTTTTGATTGAATTTACTATCGAACGCGCATATTAGATGAAAAAAAATTATCATGGCTACCCTGAGTTGTATGACAGGTAAAAAGTGGTAAGTAACAAGTATAAGTAACAAGTAAACTTCAAGTTATATTTCAAATAAAAATTACAAAACTGGTCATATGAAAATGAAATTGACATTCATGGAATAAATCTATGGAGATGGAAATTCAAATGCTCCGCTAAATACTGAGAATAAAATTTGCAAATAGAATATTAATGAAGGTGACAAAATTCAGAATATTAGAAGCAACATACCAATAAAATAAGTCATGGTATAATTCTTTCAATAATTTCACTTCCACTTCATGTCTGGCGTTGCCATGGAAAAGAATGCAGATAAGCTTGACAAATCTCTTCAAATTGCCAAATCCACTTTTATCTCTGATTACGTTAATCCAGAACTGGTCAAGACGATCATTATCCCTATCAAACTCTTTCAGCATGTTTTGCACTGACCTGATCTCCAAAAGATTTTTGAACTCTTTTTCAATTGCATCTGCCTCATAGCCACCAATGCAGTTCAATTCAGTGAGATGGGTCAATGCTAAGCCTACACATCTCTTGGCAACTTTGCTGTCAATTGCCACTTCTGGATCCAAACATGTGATAGCCTTTGTGAAGGAATAGGCCAGAGGGGATTTATCTAGAATTTTTGATACCATAGTCTTCATAAAAATTCGGCATTCATATCGGAACCCTAAGATATCCTTATCTGACACCTCACACTGACCAAGAGCTTTTTTGGTTCCATAACCAATATCAACTTTCTGAGGTGGTAGCAGATTACTATCGGCAGTCAGATCTATCTGAAAGATAGTCTGGCTGTTTATGACTTCAGGTTTCACAAACTTACTCATCAAATCTACCACAAGAGATTGAAGGGAAGTATGAAGAAAAGGAGCTAATGGAGCATCAAACTGAAATTTCATCAGAAACGGCTCAACTGGAGCAGCCATAGTCTCAAAGAAGGCAAGGCAAGCTCTCAATATGTTGCAATTCAAGCACTCATGCACTACCTGGTAACTGTCAGGAATTCCAATAGTGAGTTTTGGTTTGGGTTTTACCTCCCTTTGTTCCTTCTTCACTCTTTCTACTTCCTTTACATACGCTTCAAGAGCTGGTAAGATTTGCTGTGCTCTAGCGGCCACAATTTTATTTTCGACCCATCGTATGGCGCAAAACTTCTGCGGGAAAACAGAGGTGCCGGTAATGTTGGTATAATCAGCTCGCCGAGCAGGAACATTTTTGAATAGATTATATACAGCTCTCAGATACTGGACAAGGTTCCAGCCAGCGCTTACGCAACCTGTCTTGAATGCACCATGTACAGTATGTAATCCACAAGTCCCAAAATCTATCAGTGCAGGATCCTCTGGTTCACCCTCAACTTTCAGCTTACTTTTTAGTTCCTTAAGGAATGCCTTATTTACGTTAGGGCCATCCATGGAGACCTGAATGACTTGCCCTTTCAGGTTTACTTTGGACTGGGATGTACCAGCCTCAAATGCTGAAAGTATATCTTTCGAAGCACTTTTGCCTAAAAACACTGACGTGAGATATCTACTTACAGTTTGGCCCAATGCATGGTCCCAGTACCGTACAGAGATATCCAACTGCTGGTTTTGGCTAACCTTGTTTAGGCTTTCGTCAAAGCCTAGTGCAACCATTTCACAGGTCGCAACAGTATCCAGCAGTTGTTGAGTAAAATACGGCCCCAGTCCAAATACAACGCCATAGTTCACTTTTGTCTTTTGAAGCTGCACTTTGGAGGCAATGTCGCTATCTGGGAACATGTCAGGTAAAAGATCAACAAGGCTGCTGATATCACGTGAAGATAGGTGTCTCGTTGCAGCTAACATACACAGACGAATCTCTGCCTTCGTCACATCATCTTTCTGTATATATGCAAGCATTGTAGGCCGTGGGGCAGAACAAGCTGTAGCAGGTGTCTGATGCACTTGCTTCAGGTGGGTAGTGGTTGTTGAGAAACCACACAACTGCAAGAGACAGTCTCAGCCTGCGTCGTAACAGACTGAAAGTCTATGGCACTGTCAGGAATGACCCTCTTATTGACGGAGTTGACGACCAACTGGTTGCGGGGAACAGTAGTAGTCTGCAATGGTGCTACTTCTGAGACAGTAGCAGAGGGACTGAAGCTTTTGGCAGCCATTGAGATAGGGACTGTCGCCTTTCTAGCAGCTTCTAGCCCCTTGTGCTTCTTTCCTTTCACATGGCTGGACAAGGCTTGCTTGCCCATATTGCTCAGGGAGAAGCTCATCTTGCAGAGTGTACACCGCACACTGAACTTGTTGAGTGGCTGCTCCGAGACCCACCAGAGTTTTGGATCCTCAGTCCAGAGAGGATTGAAGCCACACTTCCAGTTTTTTGAATGAGCCCTAATTAAAAATAAAAATTAGACAGGATCGCAACAAATATTCAGATGAGACATGTCCAGGATTTCACGATGAAAGCTATAGCTGAGAAACTTCGTGGTGCAGTCAATGCAGACATATTGTACCAAGTACAAGCTGGCCATTATTGAGTCACTTAATTTGGAATGATATCAGAAGAAAATAATAGGCTCTCACTGTTAACCTGAATTAAAATGTTTATTATTTCCATACTGACGAATTTTTTGAAAAGCTTCCGTCGATAATCTGATTTTTTCAACTTGAACGATTTCCATCCACGAGATTTTATCATAGTCTTAATGCTATTGTCAAACCTGTAATCTACACTGAATAAACGAGCTGCTATACGTAAGACCATCTATATCTGAGACTAATCCTACGTCAGGTAGATCCCAAACCGTGCTGCAGTGTTCCAGATTAGATCGAAATTGCACAATTCACTACTAAATTACAATAACTCTAACTGTATGATAATAATAGCTATACTTTAATTGTATAGTTATTACTTTTAAATTATTATCAAGTCCATGTTTCTGGTAGGTACATGCAATCTTGTGCATCTTTTTCTCTTCTAGTGCATCTTCAAAATAATTGCCTTTTCCACCCGGTTACATACTGCATTTTGCATCTATACCGGTCTACAGTACGGCCGACGCCTAACTTAAGCCTTCATTTCCAAACCTAGCAAACGTTTTACCCCATGTGATACATAATCTGATAAAAATTTTTTCTTCCCTTGATGAGGTTGATAAACGTATTCCGACCTGCGTGGCGGAAAAACGCGTTGCCAAAAACCGTACCACCTTCAAATCACTCAGATCACGAACAAACAGGACTAATAATAGAGAACATGGAGAAAAATATTTTCTTTTGGCATCACGATTTACTTTTTCACAGGCATACTAAAACAAAATTCAGCAATGCCACCGTGGCGTCACATGGTGTGTTAACATAAACTGTCTATATTATTAATCTAAATTGTTTCGTTAACAAAACACATAGAGAATGATTCAACATCATAAGTAAAAAGTGGTAAGGTAGCTTACAAGCTTTAAATACTTGGATACCTGTAATATTAACGTAGTTACAGATATGAAATCAATTTCCACCCTTTTAGAACAGGTTCTAAACAATTGGCAATTTCTGATAACTTGAAATTGTAAATATTAAAGGTCAGATTACAATCTATTAAGTACGACATATCCCTAGTATCCCGAATGAATTAATCAGGATACATATTCCGCGATTTTCACAATACTTTTTCTGAATGGACACGTCTCTGTCAAAACTACATCGTGTTAGTAAGAAAACTAATAGTACTTACATTTCGGAAGACTCAAACTATCAAGAAAATTTCTCCTTAGCCACAGTTCTTTACACTCAAAGTTTATTGCTGGTTACGGAAAATATCTATGGCAAGCAGGATGGTAGTGAAACGAGGACACTTCGTTAACCTCAACACTTTGTAACGATTTACAACAAATCTTTGAAATGTTACATTATAAAACAACAAAGTTTGAAGTATTTAAATGGGCTTACAGACAGCATTTCCTGCCAAGGCCATCGAGAGCCGAGCCGGTTTGACCCCTAAAAGAAATCGGCTGCCGTACAATTTTCAGGGTTATTAGAAAAATGAAAAACATTCCCTGATTATTTCCAGAACAATAAATATCCCTGATTTTTCCAGGTTTTCCAGGTCGCCGGACACCCTGAAATCACCACACCATACTTGTGTCACAGAGACACTTTCTCAACTTCATTTCCTTCACAAAGTATAAGTCTCCAACAAGAAGATGGCAGGAGAACAGAAACAAGACTGGTGTGCTGAGTAAGATTATGTACAGCATCATGCTTTTGTATTTGACATACAATTGCCTAATTTATAATTATTTCTCATAATTAATACGAAACTTTTATACAAGAGTAAATTGTTTCAAAGCATGTCATATCAATTTATCAATTTCTTTTTCTTTATTTGATGAATATATTGTAAAAGCTACATTTATCTAGAAGAGTCTACCAGACAAATTCCATATCTTTATGCATTAGTATATTATTTCATGGGCAGGAAGCAGTATAAGTGATTCAAGGTGATAGTCTCAAGAAAATAAACAACATATTTATATAAACCTGAAAATATTTTACGACAAAATAAGAACTCATTTAAAATAAATTTTTCATACTCAAATTTTGAAGAAAATTAAAATTTAATTCATACATAGAAAATTAAGCAATAGAGTATCTTCTCCAGCTTGTTCTCTCTCTCACTTCTTGCTTGCTGGAAACTCAGTGCCTGTTATGCAGTTTGCATAACATAACAACCCCCTGCCACACGCCGGAAGGCGGCTTGCAGGGTACTTATGTAGATGTAGATGCATCTGAGTTTTTTGGCTCAACATACAGGCAGTTTTCTGTTCTAATTAAGCTTGAACTAACAAGGTTTTATTATGACTATAATTTCCTTGATTTATAAAAGTGATGAGGGCTTACCAGATAGTGGAATGTTTTGAACAGCTTTGAAATGGAATAGATCCAAAGGATTTACATATGCCACAGCTTCCCCAATGCTTTTTGCTATTGATGGAGCTCTCTTTTCCTGGAAAAAATTAAGGAAATTGAAGCTAGAAATTTACCAAAAGTTGCATTTATATTGCTCAACACTATTGATCCAACTGTATGTGACATTAAGGTTTCTTTTTGGATGAGAAATAAAGAACATATTTTTGGAAAACTTCTTTTTGATACTCTTTTAATTAAATATAAACTTATTAATATAAAATTGTATTATAATACTAAACTGATTTGAACTTTTAATCTTATATAGCAATAGTATTACTCTGTTTTTGGAATAGTTGGGGGTAATTTAGCTCCAATGGCAAAAGCATATTGAATTCCATCTATCAGCCTAGTGTGGATGTAGGACTACCCAAGCGCTTTCCAATTTCCTCTATTTTGAGCTTCTCATTGCCATGTTACCCCTAAATACTGAATGATATCTCTGCTCCATCAGTCCTTTGGTCTTCTTATTGGACTCTTAACATATCTTGGTATCCAGTTCAGAACTGTTAATGTCCATTGGTTGTCGTTTCTTCTTCCAACATGGCCTGCCCACATCCAATTTATTGATCTTACCTTATCTATGATGTCTGTCATTCTTGTCATCTTCCTCACCCACATGTTTCATTTTCTGTATCTTCCTATGATTCCAAGCATACACTGTTCCCTACTTCTTTGCAAGATGCTGGGTTATTCCTGCGTTTAACATCCAAGTTTCACTTCCATATGTTAAGACAGGTAAAACACATAGGACAAAGACCTTCTTCAACACCATTGGCATTCTTGACTTAACAATATACGCATTTCTTCTGAAGGCACTCCAGCCAAGTTTACCTTTCAATTCAGTACATTAATCCTGTTTTCCTCCCCTTTTCTTACCAGTTGTCCAGGGAAAGTATTCTGATCAAGCGTCAAGAGTGTTAATTAGTAATTCTTCATCTGCAAAAGATTTTTAAGTTACCCTAGTTTTTATAAAGATCTTAAGCTTTCCTTGTGCATGCTATGTAAAAAGGATTCTCAGGTTTCCAACCAAGTAAGATCTGGATAGATTGCTGCTGCCAACGTTTTGATGACTGACTCAAGTCATCATCCTCAGGGGTTCTGAGGTCAATGTCACCAGATCTTACCTGTTTGGAAACCCAAAATTCTTTTTACACCTTAGTTTTTGATAAATTTATCCCGAGTCCTCTTTTCTGCCCCACTGTGTTGTTCTTGGAATCTTGATGCTAGAACTTCATGTTTGGTTGCAAAGAGTACTGTATTATCTGCAACACTGATGATCCGCAGATTCCATTGATCCGTAGGCCTTTTTCCTCCCAGTCTAAGGTTTTAAAGACTTCTTCCAGAACAGCTGTAAAAAGAATTGGTGAAAGGCAGTCACCTTGTCTCACTCCCTTCTCAATCCGGAATTCTTCTGTTTCTTCATGCAGCATTACAGAAGCTGTGGCATCCTTGTAGATGCTGCATAGGAGTTGGATGTTCTTGGCATCTATCCCTTGTTTCCCTAGCACTTCCAGTGTGGAGGAGAGTGGAGTGGAGAAACATACCAAATCAAAGGCCAGGGCATAGTCAATGAAGCAGAGCACTAGTGGCATCTCGTATTCGTTCATTCTACTGATACTTTCTTGCAGCATGTGGATGTGGTCCATAGTGCTGAATCCCTTGCAGAATCCAGCTTGTTCTCTGGGCTGAGTAGCTGCCAGGGAGGTCTTCAGAGGTGCAGCTATTACTCTCATGAATGTTCTGCAAAAAACAGGAATGAGGTTGATAGGGTGGTAATTCTACAAATCTTCCTTGCTTCCTTTCTTGTGCAAAAGGCCAATCTTTGCATGATTCCATTCCTTGGGAATTTTCCCTTGTGTAAGGCAATTAGTGAATAACTGCGCTAGGACAGGAGATATTTCTGTAACACCAAGTTTTAGATAATCCACCTATACTCCAGCTGCTCCTCCTGCTTTTCCGTTCTTCAACATTTTAATGGTTTCTAACATAACATCTAACATTCTTTCTTTTTAATGGTTGGTTCTGCCAGGATAGCTCGACAGACAGAGCACCCGACCAGCAATTGGGAGACCCGGGTTCGATTCCCAGTCCCGTCAGACTTTTTTCAAGTCCATTCTTCCTTTAGATATTTGGCGCTTGGCTAAGATTACTTTTTTTTAGCTAACTAATAATCTAAAATGGGGAAGGCATATTGAGGACATTGTTGCAAAAGCTTATAGAAATCTTCACTTAGTAATGAGGAATCTAAAGCAGAGTGGGAAGGGTGTCAAGGAGAGGGCGTATAAATCCCTATAGATAGACCGATAGTTGAATATACAACGAGTGTTTGGGATCCCCATGAAACAGGACTTACTAGGAAACTCGAAGGGGTGCAAAGAAAAGTGGCTAGATACGTAGTCGGAAAACATAATAAAACGGAAAGTGTAAGTAAAATGATAGCGCATTTGGATTGGGAAACGTTAGAGCCCAGAAGGAAGACATTTAGATTAGCCGGGATGTATAAAGCATGGAATTCAGAAGAGGGCTGGGACGAACTGCGTGACAGGCATGAACATCCTAGTTACATTGGACGCGGCGATCATAGTTTGAAAATCAAGGAATGTGAACAGAAAACAGATATAACAAAATTCTCATTCGTTAATAGGGGTATTAGGGAATGGAACACTTTACCTGGAGAATTCCTCATACCAATGCCAAAAAATGTAAAATCATTTAAAAATAATCTTAAACCTAGATGTAAGTAATTTTCAACTGTGACCTGACTAATAAATAATATTATATATGTGACTATATGGATTTTCTGCCATTGCTATACTGTTATTATTGAATGTATAATTATCACTTATATCATCAATGTATGTTTATATATATTCTGTGTGAAAATGTATGTATTTATGTGTATATGTATATATTATGGATTAGTAATTCTTAAGTTTGGTACATATATATATAGATCTGTAGTCTTAATGTTAAACATAATGTAATACTACCTAAGGGAGGTTTTTTCCTCCCGTCCATGGGTGAATGCCGGGCAGTCCTGTAATTAATATACAACACTACCCTCCAACGCTGCCACCTGGCTAGAAAGCCAATTCGCAGTGTTAATTTTAAATAAATAAATAAATTGATTGCAGTAGACAATTAAGCTTCCTTTCATTCTTCTTCCTAGAATTCATTCCTATTTAACCCTCTTTGACTACCACAGGAGTTAACTGAGATATTCTTGACAGGAAATAACTCTCAAAAACTTGAAAACTCCAAATTTCCTCTGAAGTGTATCCTTGATAATGCCAAGCAAAATAAATCTGATTTCTTCTTATCACCTCATATTTACATTTGAAATATTTGTTTAAACCATTCAATTTAGATCAACCACTCATTTGAAATTGGACTTTGACTGCAAGTTATTGAAGTTCCTGTATTGTTGTCCATTCATCTCGTAATCT
>KZ309209.1:33361-53989 GCA_000376725.2 Ladona fulva | reverse complement strand
GTGATACAAAGAAAGACCGTGTTTCTTGAAAGGTAGACCTAAATATATCGGTTCAAAGAAAACCGCAACTTATTCCCGATTTTCTCGAAAGTATCACTTTCCTATTTTTCCTTCGATTACGATATTATTTAACATTGATTAAATTGCACCATGCTGTGCGGAATTACTTTTGCTGTATGATAAAAGTATTAAAAATTAATTTTTGCCAACTGTCTTTTTTTTATTCAAAAGTGGCAACAGCACGCGCCGATCTCCCGTAAGAAATGCATGGGGCCATAAGAGATTCATTGTGTCTTCATGATGCTGGACAGAGAATAAACAACTTCAACACCGGCAGTGACCATAGGATAGTTAGATGCAGAATGAAGATTAACACAGAATGGAGCGAAAGAAGTTGGTCTCAAGCAGGAAACAGGAGGTAAGTATTAGAAAATTAGAAGAATATAGGAAAGAGTTTCAGCTGGAACTTAGAAATAGGTTATCAGCACTTCAGGAANATATATATCGAAGAGTAAGCATAAATAGTGCCGACAAAATCTAACCAAAATACTGCCATCAACTGTGGATGAACAAAGAGATAACAGTATTCTACAAATTATGCTGTCAGATTGTCAAAAATAAATGTGACATGGTTTTTAGGTTATGTTTATTTTTGAGACGCACACAATTGTTGCAGGTGCTCAGTTGTCACGCACTCAACTGTCATGGAACCAGTTTAACCAGAAACCTTTAAATCCTCTACTCCAAAGATCCAATTATGCAAACTAATCCAGACGAGGAGTGAGAAGTTTACTAACATCTCTGAGCCGGAATGCGAAATCTATGACACCTCAATAAGCCAATTAATTCCACTTTTCTTATGACTCAATTAAGAGAGGTATCAGAATAGCATCACTCATAGCTCAGTAGCTTTTGTACCATTCACCAACAGGAACATACAATAGATCTCCGTCAATAAATTTTGTTTGGCATTGATACATTAATAGAATCAAAAGAGAATATCAAACAAGAACATACGAACCTTAGGTAATGTCTCCTGAAAGAACACAGCCACCAACAAGAAATCAGCAATGGCTAGAAGTAGGGCGAAAGCAGCTGGATAAATAAACCAATTTCCATCCTGAGAATGTGACCACCGAGCAAAAGCTGCCCCAATGATAGGCCCCAGGATGAAACCAATAGAAAATGCTATTCCCACTAAAGCCTGAAATATAAAATTCCCAAATCAAAATTCCTCATACTGCAGAACAATTTCCAAAACTTTTAGCTTACCATGAAATTTATTCCATGCCTTACCACAAACACTATTCTAAAAAATGCACAAACAATTGTTTATCACCATTTCTTGCAAACCTTTTCATGACATACTTCAAAAATTGATGTAGAACCAATTTAGAATATTTCCCACGAATATGGTTAAGATTTGTGGACGATATTTTTGCAATCTTCAATCTTTCCAAAGAAAAAATTCCCAATTTTTTACAGAAACTAAATTCTTAATTTGAATCCATTAAATTCACTGTTGAAAAAGAAACAAATGAAAGTCTACCATTTTTAAACTTAAAAATCATTAGACAGAACAATAAATGAAACTTTACCATATATCGCAAACCACCACATAATGACATGTACATACCATATAACTCCAATCATCACATCTCACAAAAACTCACCCCTTTCCTCTCAATGGTTAACAGACTATTAAGCATACCGATTAACAAAAAAGATTTTAAAACAGAATTAAAATACGTAGAAAATATCGCCATACAAAATTGTTATGAAACAACAATCATTCATAACATCTTAAGAAAACAAACCCACAGACTAAAATTAAAACAACACACCACATTATCAAACGAAAAAGAAAAAACAAAGAAATTTATCAAACTTCCATCTGCACCGGGCCTCACTAACAAACTACAACAAACCTTCTCAAAACATGAAATACAACCTGTCTTCATCAATAACAACAGTCTAAAAAATTTACTTAAAAATCCCAAAGACAACATTCCCATTACACAAAAATCCAGAATTTATCAGATAACTTGTAAAGGATGGAAAAATAGTTACATAGGACAAAGTAAAAGGAAAATTGAAACCAGATTCAAAGAACCTTATAGCTCATTTTAAAAACAATAGATTAAATAAATCAAGCATAGCATTACACGTCCAAAATTGCAATAATCCCATACACTTAGAATATTTGAAAATGTATTTTAATTTGAATGTAGGATCTGGCGAGTCGACCGTGGGGGCAACTGTTTCTGGAATATTCCCCATATTTCTTGGCGCAGAAGAGGGGGTGGGAGTGTGATAAGAATCGGCCTGAAGGTTGGATGTGGAGGATTCAGGTTGTGGAGTTTGCAAGAGGGTGCCTCCTTTTGGACAAGCATTGGCGGCATGCCCATCTACTCCACAGTGAAAACACCGCCCATCGTCCACTTCAAGAAATATTCTGTAGGGTGTATCAGCCAGATCTACAACAAATGAGTCCGGCAATCGGACTCCCTCGCAGATCACCATATGCACCATCCTCCTCCAGGACGATATGCGTGTGAAACCCTCTGTTTTAAGTCCAAGGGACAGCTGGTAAATGGGTGAGACCACTCTACCAGCTTGACTCAGAATCTCCAGCAAATCACTATTATAAACATCCGGCAGTACATTACTGAGGAATACTTTACGGGCTGTGGTCACCATGTGACGCACTTGCATCCATGTACCTTTAATTTCCACACAGCCAAAATCCCCCAAAGACATTCACCAGATTTTCAGAGGAGAGATATACAAATGCGTTGGTTGGACAGGCGAGTGACGTGCGTAATCTTGTCCCCCCCTCCGATTTCATTTGTCACAGCGAGTACGTACTCGTGTATGGAAATATCTGGCAGAGACTGCAGGATTATGCCTTTCTTTTTGTTAGGCCAAGCCTGTACGGGAATAATCCTTTTCCTAGTGAAGGTAAATATACCGTTCGGATTTTCCGACTGTGTGTGAGGGTGAGTGGCGTTGGTGTTTTCAGTAGTAGTTCATACGCTCTGGGCGTAGGTACGTGTGTTTTTGTTTAAGGATGTGCCAGGAGATGACACCAGAGCAAGAGGGGAGGCAGAGGGCAAAGTAGGGGTGATATCATCGGTGTTCTGAAGGTCTGCCGAAGGAGGACGCATAGGGGGAGGTGTGATCTCCAGAGAAGGAGGGGAAGGAGACAAATTCGACCCTCCCCTCGCAGTGCGGAGGGGAGGAAGCTGCCTAGGTTTCCTAACAGGAGGAGAGGTAGATGAAAGGCGACTTTCGCGACCACGTGGAGATGACTCAGTCGCCGACAAAGAAGAAGCGGCCATGGCGATCATCTTTTGTTTCAAATCGTAAGGTGAATTATTTTCAACATTAAGGTAATTTAAAGCCTCAGAAGAGTGAGGTTTCATAGATAGGTCCATTACGGAAGATGCCGGAGACACAGTGGGCGAAACAATATCCATCCCTGCCGCCACCGAAGCGGCAGAAGGCGATCGCGAAATACTCACGACGATCGGGAGTGTAAAAGTAAAAAAATTAAAACAATAAATTAACAAAGAATAGACTCACCAAACAAACAGAGAACAACCACGAACAGCGATAAGCAACGATAAGGTGAAAACGAAGACACAAACGATGAAATAAACAAAGAAACGATGAGAAAAAACACACAGAATCAAGAACTCGGGAGCGGAGCAGAAACACGTCCGAACGCCACGAAGTCTCAAGTGTGTCTGGGTGTGTGTGTGTGTGGGTGTGTATATCTCTTTATATAGACGCTTCTCCGGATATTTCTCTTTATATAGACGCTTCTCCGGATATATATATATATATATAGGATACTAAAGATGAGGCGAAAGGAAGTGCCTCACAGAGCCGCCGATTTTTTTGCCGTAAAGTCCCGGGTTTGGACACTATGAAATGAAGCGGACATCCATTCTAGGCATCATGGGTTCGATTCTAGGAGGCCCCAAAAACGGCCATTTTCCCATAAGAATGCATTGGACGGGTTTTCTTACATTATTCGGAAATTTTTTTCGGGTACTTCCCGTAAAGCTAGGGAATTGAAATTTTAACGGCAAGTGCAGGAGGTGATTTTCTTCCGCGTACTGAAAAGACCGCTCCCAAAATGATCGTAGGTTCGACGCTAGGTCGATGTAAAACATTCAAAACACTTAATTCCCAGGGACCAGGGCAATTAAAGGTATTTAATTGCTTATCTGAAGCAGATTACACATCTGGTGGGCATATTTATCGCGGTTTCCCAGAGATATCTATGGGATGGGTGAAAAGCGTTTCCTTTTGACGTAAACAGATTGTCATCTTATTCTAAAGCAGCCGACGGCACAGTTCCGATGCGCATTTTTAATTTGGCGCACTTTTTGAAATGAATTATTCTTGAAACTATAGGAATAGTAAAAAGCGAAAAAATTCGTTTACCGTATTTAGCATAAGGATGGAATGTTGAAATTTACGGAATCGTTAGAAAATGTTTTTATCTTCTCTTTGCCGCAAGAGCTTTATCCCCAATAGCCCCAGGTTCGATGCTAGGTAAATTCTTAGTACAAAAGATTCAAGAAATCATTAAGGGTATAACTAGGTAAAATAGAACGTTGAAATTCACGTCATCGATAGAGAATATACACATCTATAGTATACCTTAAGGTTTTTACCGTGGGAATCCTTAGTATGATGCTAGGGCAACTTATATGACCGAAGTTCACGAATTCATTTAGGGTATTTGGCGTTAAGATAGAAAGTTGTAATTCACGCTGTTGTTAGAATAGATCAATGTCTATCGTATGCAATAAAGGTTTTTGCCCTGTGTGCCCAGGTTCGATGCTAGGACCGTTCGTATGACATACTTTTCAAAAATTCGTTATGGTATTTCCCGGTCAGGTAGAAGGTTGAAATTCGCAACATCGATGGAAGATATGGATTTATATCGTATGCCGTTAGGGTATTTGTCCTAATGGAGCCAGGTTCGATGATAGGACAAATCGTATGGACGTCTTTTGCATAATTCGTTTAGGGTATTGTAGTTGGTGGATGGAAGTCCGTTTATAGCAGGCGGAGTGTTGCAGGAGGTGTGTAATGCCTTAGTTAATCTATCTTACATTAAGCTTGCAGTATGCAAGCAACTTTTACTTGTCTCTTTATATAGACGCTTCTCCGGATATATATATACATATAGGATACTAAAGATGAGGCAGAAGGAATTGCCTCACTGAGCCGGCGATTTTTTTGCCGTAAAGCCCTGGGTTTGGACACCTAGGAAAGAAGCAGACATCCACCCTAGGCATCATGGATTCGATTCTAGGAGGCCCCAAAAACGGCTATTTTCCCATAAGAATGCATTGGACGGGTTTTCTTACATTTTTCGGAAATTTTTTTCGGGTACTTCCCGTAAAGCTAGGGACTTGAAATTTTAACTGCAAGTACAGGAAGTGATTCTCTTCCGCGTACTGAAAAGACTGCTTCCAAAATGATCGTAGGTTCCACGCTAGGTCGATGTAAAAAATTCAAAGGGATAAAATCCCAGGGACCAGGGAAATTAAAGGTATTTAATTGCTTATCTGAAGCAGATTACACATCTGGTCTGCACATTTATCGCGTCCTCACAGAGATAAAGTCCTTTTCAAACCTATGGGATGGGTGAAAAGCGTTCCTTTTGACGTAAACAGATTGTTATTTTTTTCTAAAGCTGCCGACGATTCCATTATATGAGGCCCCAAAAACTGTACTTTTCCTGTTTAAATGCATTAAGCGCATTTTCAAAAATTGATTTAGCGTATTTTGCATTAAGATACAACGTTGAAATTTACGGAGTGGTAGAATGTATTTTTACCTTTTTTTTGACGCATGAGCATTATCNACGCGATAATAATAAATTAAAAAAGTAATTCTACTCTTGGTGTTTACACCCCCTGCCACACGCCGGAAGGCGGCTTGCAGGGTACTTATGTAGATGTAGATGTATATATATATACTAAGGGCGAGGCAGAAGGAAGTGCCTTAAGCTAAAAACCTTTATGTGTTCTATAGAGGTGTCTGATCTTTATCGATGACGTGAATTTCAACGTTTTATCTTACATGGAAGTAACCGAAATGATTTCTTGAAAGTTTTGCACTAATAATTTACCTAGCATCGAACCTGGGGCAATCAGGGATAAGGCTTTTACGGCAAACGGAAGATAAAATCATTCTCTAACGATTCCGTAAATTTTATTGTTCTATCTTTACGCTAAGTACGCGAAACGAATTTTTGAAAATGCGCTCAATGCATTCTTATGGGAAAATGGCCGTATTTGGGGCCTCCTAGAATCGAACCCATGATGCCTAGGATCGATATCCGCTTTTTTCCTAGATGTCCAAACCCGGGACTTTACGGCAGAAAAATCGGCGGTCCCGTGAGGCACTTCGTTCTGCCTCGCCTATAGTATCCTATATGTAATTAAACATCCGGAGAAGTGTCTATATAAAGAGATATCCGGAGAAGCGTCTATATAAAGAGATGTACATATAGGATACTAAAGATGAGGCAGAAGGAATTGCCTCACTGAGCCGGCGATTTTTTTGCGGTAAAGTCGTAGGTTTGGACACCTAGAAAAGAAGGGGACATCCACCCTAGGCATCATGGGTTCGATTCTAGGAGGCCCCAAAAACGGCTATTTTCCCATAAGAATGCATTGGACGGGTTTTCTTACATTTTTCGGAAATTGTTTTCGGGTACTTCCCGTAAAGCTAGGGACTTGAAATTTTAACTGCAAGTGCAGGAAGTGATTCACTTTCGAGTGCTTAAAAGACCGCTCCAAAAATGAGCGTAGGTTCGACGCTAGATCGATGTAAAACATTCAAAGGACTTAATTCCCAGGGACCAGGGAAATTAAAGGTATTTAATTGCTTATCTGAAGCAGATTACATATCTGGTCCGCACACGTGTTTTTTTATCTCTGCTTGGCCGTAATATCGCGCCCCATCCCTCTCACCGATGGCGATGCTGGGATTGGGAATTTAATTTGACTGAGGCAGATTGTCAATTTTTTCCTATAGCGGCGAAAGACAAGTTGCCATTGCGTATTTTTAATTTGATGAGCTTCTTGAAAGGAATTATTCATGAAACTATAGTAATAGTCAAAAGCAAAGATAAAACACGTAGTAAGGAGAATGTAGCATCTATACGATGCCACAAATGGCCAGCGGCGTATGGCATGGGGTGTATAAATATCTTACATAATCTATAGTATATATTAAGGTTGCAGTATGCAAGCATCTTTTACTCGTATATATATATATATAATCCCAGGGATTATCAGTTGTGTTATTTTGATCGAGTAAGGTGAAGGCAGANTATATCACTTTATCGGAGATGAATGGATGTGATTTTGGCCCGACTTCGCTTCCTTGAGAATGTTTCCTTGCGAAATTCTAGATTCTAGAAACCGTTATCTTCGAGAAGAAAACCATTATGCGGAAGACTCCGGAAACGAACAGGAACCTGCCCGAGGCTCCTAAGCAAAGGCCCTAACGAAGACGTCCCCGTTTTCCATTCCGCGGGGAAATAAAAATATTTCACAGATTGCGGCACCTATTTGAGGACACCGTTATATAAAGTGCTCTTAATCTTATCCCTTATCGGGCGGAAATGCCTTATCTGAATGGCTATATAATATCCCTTTTAATACTCCTCACCTCCTCACCTCACCACTCGCCCACAACTAAGAAATAATTCGTGAACTTTTTACACAATTTTCATAAAAATTAAATAAAGTTAAATACCTTTATTTCGAATGCTAAATAAAATTAAATACCTATAGTTCGAATATGTTTGAAATCTTTTTTCTTGAATACAGTGTAATACATTTATTTACGTAAAATTTATTTTATTAGTTAACTTTTTGTGAACATAGGTACACAGCTTATAATAAGCTATGTTATTATCCCTTAGCACTCGATGCTTTGAAAATAACTTGCGTATTTATAAGCATCGCAGGGGACATGAGACCAGCAATTTATAAAAAAATACACTACCATAGCACGTGATAAAAATGAACCAATTTAAGAGGATACTTCATCATAATTCTCAGGCAAAACTACCTTGTATTACTTTAGTTTTAATTATTACATACATTGCGTTATGTATAAACAAATGAATAGCCATTATTAAAAAACAATGTGTCTCAAAAAGCTCCGTGTATTTCAAAAGGGAGATCGGTGCATATTAGTTATAAATTTATTGAAAAATAAAACTAGCCGAAACAGATTTGTAAATTATTCTGCATGACAAAACGTAATTTTCGGACAGTACGTTACGATTTATTAATGGGTGAACCATACCAGCTATGAAAATGAAAACATTGCTTTTAAAGGAAAATTGTGAATTCCAAGCGATTTTGTTTACATCCGTGTGTTTGCGTTTCTCATTAAAGAAACAAAGAACTTATTTGTATGAAATTCTGCTTCACACTTCATTTGTAGGAAGGCTCACTTAAAGCAAACTATCTATTTCTGCTTCAGTGACGTAAATTGTCCCAAGGAAGAATGGACTTGAAAAAGCATTATTCCTGGGTGCGCACCATGTTGCGCAAAGTCACCCTTACCCATTTTCGTTTGACGTAAAGTGTTTTTCGCAAATTAGTCGATTTAGAAGGTTATACAAAAAAATTTTTTTAGTCCTATACCGCATAGTAGCATAAGCTAAAACGAGGTATTCTCGTATATAAATAAAGAAATATAAACACAACGGTGTTTATTATGTAAGAATATATAAACTACAAAGAGTGACTTTTTGAATAAAGAAGAGCGTTTTAGATGAGTTCAAAGTGACTTCCACGTATTCTAAGAGGAAAACTAATCGTTTTTTTTCTATCAAAATTGAAATATCTATCGTATTTTAATTTATTTTTATATTTCCTCGTTTGCGAAGTTGTTGCCTAGTGATCAAGTTTTGATTATTATTATTATCTATATGTAACTTGTAGATTTAATTTTTCTAATTTAAAAATGCTTGGAAAATTACCTCTGCTTGAAGGATGTCCTCTCTACTGGGGAGTCATCTGTACAGGCTTTGGCATTCGTCCGAGTAGGAACCGGTCTTGGAGAGCAAGGGTTTATGGGAAGCCTCGCATTTCTCATAACTGAAGTCCAAAAAAAAGCCAAGTATTCCCTTATTATTGAGGATTAAACGCGGTCCAGCCTAAGGTCGGCAGCGAGGTCGCTGAGATAACAAATGGTAAACTCTTGGTTATTTAACATTAACGATGATCAGATTCATGGAATAATTATCAATGAACTCTTCCTCTTTCAAAAACTTCATCACAGTGCTCGCCTCTTGTTTTTTTATTCGCAGCCTATTTCCTCAAGTCACGTAAAAAGGTGCTTTATTGCGTATGATTTTTTACTTTATAAGATATTTTCAGCTTCAAGATTACAACAGGTAGTTTGTCGCTTGGCTGAAGAAGAGGAGGCTACAGGACGAGTCCAAGTCAGTACAACACCACTTCGAAGAACATTTTCGAAATGCCTCCTGAAGAGGAATCTGAAATAAAATCCTGCGACAACTTGTGACGCCGATTTATATACTGAATTTTCGATGGCGGTGCAAGAGCCATATCCGCGCGGCACGGCTTCAAAGAACATCGTGGTATAAGTCAGCTCGTGTACATCGTGGCACATGACTACTATTTCCTCCCTTTAGGTGAAAATTTGCCGTAAAATATGGGTTCGCCATTTTGTTGTATAACTTATGCAAATATGCTACTGTGATCATTCAAACCAAGTAACATGAAGCATAAAGAATAGGTTTATAATACAGCATCGTTTCTTACCCGATGATTTTGCTCATCTGGGTTCAGTGTTGGCTTGAAGATGGAGAAATTTGTGAAAAATCGTAGACCAGCTTTTTTCGTAAAATTTGGTCAACTTTGACCCCCAGTAGAATTTTAATGCACCGGAATAAAAGTAAATGATTTGGTCGTTATATGCAGAATTTACTTAAGAATAGCCATGCAAAGTTTCAAAGTCCGCACTCAAAAAAAACTTTTTCTTAATTTTTGGCCAGTTTTTTTCGATTCTAGTGTGCGCCGTCATGTTTTTTGCAGATTTGAGAATGAAGCTTGAAGGATTTACAAATTATTCGAAAGCCTGTTCTCTATACTGGAATGACTATGTATTTTTAACCGTGACCGAAACAAAGAGTTTGTATAGTAAATTCAACCTATGCGGCATCATTCATCACAACAAACAAATAAGATAAAGTAATTCTTCCACAGGAGATCGGGAAAGATACTTCATTGAATAAAAATGAATGCATTGGAAAGTGTGTATCGAATTTATGCCATCACTTTGAAGAGAAATCAGCGGAAGCATTTACGAATTCC
Source organism: Ladona fulva (assembly GCA_000376725.2). Classification (NCBI taxonomy): domain Eukaryota; kingdom Metazoa; phylum Arthropoda; class Insecta; order Odonata; family Libellulidae; genus Ladona; species Ladona fulva. The sequence goes on along the minus strand of KZ309209.1, from coordinate 43,595 downwards.
TGGGAAAATTTTTGTGCGTTTCACCAGTTTCTGACGAAGACGTCTGGGGAAGTACTTTCAATTTCATAACAAAGTGGAAGAAGTGGTGGAAGTGGAACCTTACACAATGGTCTTTCGTCATATTCGAAAGTATGGATCCCACCTTCCACCGTTACAATAAGATACTAGAGCGCTGCAGATTTAATTAATATAAGTTTCAAACGGAAATCCATGAAAAATTTATATTCTTTTGATCCAAATCACTAATTATAGTAGTATATGCAATATTCCCGTATTTGCTGCATCAGCTTCCTAACTTCATTCTAAGAAATCGTTCCTAAGAGAAACTAATGCGGAAGCTTTGATTTAGAATATTCTGATATGAAAATATTATTTCGAAATGATCTTATATAAGACGGGACGTAAAAAAAAAGAATTAAATATTATGGTAGCGCATTTAACTTTTCAGAGATCTTTGCTAGTTTTGCTCGCTTTGCCTTTTCTCGCGTGAATTATAAGAACATTTTTAGGCCTTGTTTACAGCAAGAAATTTGTATTCATTGTGGCTAAACAATGGCTTAAGCTAAAAAAATGGGTTTAGTTTAAAATATCACCAATAACCAGGCAGAAATTTCAAAAATGTCAATTAAATGTGTGTCGAGGCGTCGGATTCGGTTCAATTTTTTGGTTTGATCAATTTTCGTGCAATAGAACGTGACGATCACAAACTAACCTAAAGGGCATTTTAGATCGAGTTTCTAATTTTTCAAAGCTGTGCAGACTTCACGTTAACGAGAATTTTCACCTTCGAGGTCGCGTGATCTTTCACTTATGAATGCGTTATCGAGATTGAGTTCCAAAAACCAGAACTGAAAGCACACGCTGAAGTACTTCTTTTTACTAGAAGGAGAGTATATTTTAACGAAATAAGTTCGTGCCAAACGTAAATGTAGGTCACGTGTTCAAATCAGATCCCAACTAATCGGGTTCACCTTTCGAAGTCACATCGAAACATTTATCTGAGTGAATACTTAGTTAATGATTTATTCCTTAACTCTTCTCTTCGAGAAAATCGAAGACGAAAAGCTTTTCGCAGGATTTTGTCGCAACTAGAAAATGTGAAATGAACTGCTCGAGAAATAATCTTCCGTGACTCCCTCAGTTTGACGTCAGCGTCATTCTTTCTGTGACTCAGTTTCAATGACGCAGCCTAAACTTGAAACTTACAACGTACGCAGAGTTCTTTAGATCTATATTTCTAATCGCAAAAATAGACGCAATATGTGGTCTCGAACATAACCAACTAAGCGAGTTTAAAAAGATCACATTTATACCTGAAATTAAATTAATTAGAAAGATAACATTATTACATTTTTATGAACATTTTTTATTTCCACCAAGACTACACAAATGAATAGTAGTATTAGATTTAAGAAGTGCTTCGACAGCTGAGGTAATTTCGCACGCAGGCCCCCACCATCGCTCCACCGATGTCGAACGCTTTGCCCACTTGGATAAGCCCACCAATTAATAATGAAAGGGTGAGGGAAATACCGGCCATAGTGTGTTACTATTTCATACGAATATTTCCATGATCATAGGTGTACGAATGCACAATTCTAAGAAAGGCTGAGTAAGCAAAGTCATTAAATGACTAAATTCATTAATCGTCGGTGGATCAGTTAGACCAATGAGTTCCACCACAAAAAAAAATCCAATGAAATTAATTCTTATTTTCCTTCATTATCTAACTACCATTGCATAATATAACCATCATTACTGCCCAGTGACGAGTGACTCATTATAATATAGTCTCATAACTGCTTTACCCTATAGTAAATTATGTAATTGGGGTGATATTGAGTTAGTAATGTGACTCAGGGATGAGTATAATTCGTTATTTCGTTAGAAATTCGTTGCTTCCGGATCTTGACGACAATAATTTCATTGTAAAATATCATTCAGAGGTTTCAATAAAGTTTACATAAACGATGAGAAAGACGAGTGTCGTTGAGCAAGTCGCCGTGAGACTGAAAAATCAATTGCTGCATTCAATTGCAATCAATCAACGACATTTCCGAAAAGCCAATACGAATACGCTTTTGAGGCAAATATGATTTACTTTGATTCGTGAAAATACTGGGTAAACCCGAATTATATTTAGTTATTCTAGAGCAAGAATAATTTTATTTAATGTTTTACATAAAATCATTATTCATATTTTCGTTTCATTCCATTGGCACAGTTTTTTCATCTTTTAAATAGTAAGTGCCTTCCCGGACCGAAGTTTAAATTATTTCCGAAATGAGAAAGTCTTCTGAATAAGAATGGGAAAAAATCGTAGTTAATTTACAGTACTACTCGTCCGCTGCGAAAGCTCGATTGGTATGCCGCGTTTTAACTTTTATTATTGGTAAGATATTGATTAAAATATTGATATTATTATTTTATACCTGAAACCGAGATACGAGGGTCGTTCAATAAGTCCTTAGAAAAAGATAGAAAAACAATTATTTTATGTAGATTTTTTTTAATTCTTCGACATAATCTCCTTTTAACTATATACACTTTTCCAAGCGCTTCACCAACTTTTTTAAACCGTTCAAAAAGTAGGATTTCGGAAGCACCTCAAAATAGGCATCTGTTTGGGCGATAACCTCCTCGTTCGACGTGAACCGTTGTCCGCCGAGCCATTTTTTCAAGTTTGGAAATACAAAGAAGTCACTGGGGGCCAAATCCGGTGAATACGGTGGATATTGTAATAATTCGAACTTTAATTCCATAATTTTGGCCATCGAAACTGTGCAGGTGTGTACCCGTGCATTGTCTGAATGGAAGTGGATCTTTTTCAAATGAGAAAGTTTTTCTTGATTTCTTCGCTCAACCGGTGCAATAACGACGCATAATTCTCTCCACTTATCGTTTGACCTTTCTCCAAGTAATCTGTGAAGATGATTCCGCTTTCATCCCAAAAACCCGTGGCCATCACCTTGCCGGCCGATTTCACCGTCTTCGCCTTCTTCGGAGCCCGTTCGCATTAAAAAACCCACTGTTTTGACTGTTCCTTTGTCTCTGGAGTGTAGTAGTGTATCTATGTTTCATCCAAAGTTATGCACAGAGAAACATGCAACGGAAAAGCGCCAAAATAGCCTCAGAGTCGACCACACGATCGCGTTTATTCTCCTCTGAGAGCAAACTTATCTTGCATAGGTTTTTTCAGACTCAATGTTTCGTGCAAAATTGAAAACACTGTACCTTGCTATATGCCTGTAGCCTCAACTATTTCGCGCACTTTGATTCTTCGATCACTCAATCTGTATCGTGGATTTTTGGAAGATTGTTCACATCGCAGAGATAGCCGCTCGAACGATTGCGGCCCGCGCCGTGAACGGCGTGACCCCGGAAAGAAAAATTGATTTCCTGAGTTAGTTATAAACTTATGACATTGAAATTTGCAAATAAAATAATTTCACTATTCTCTGAGAAACTTTCCCTCTGGAAATTTTTTCCAAAGCAAATAAGACGGAAGATAGCCAGCATGTCCTTTCTTCAATGCATTTTACCAAAAATTCTCGACTTCCTCTACGATTTCTGTTAAATACTTGCCTCAAAAACGTTTGTCTGCAAAATAAATAATGCTATCGGAAAGAAAATAATTTGAGGCAGAGTTGGATGTAAAATAATCTGTGTTCCTTAAATTAGAGAACTTAAGGCATGCTTTCAAACAGAACAGGAAAAAAACCAGAATTTCCTTGAAATGTAACATTTTCGTTTTTTATGCAATTATAGTAGTAAAGATCCAAAAGTTAAACACCCAGTAAAATCCGGCATCAATTCCATTCAATACTGAAAAAATTCAAATAATTTTGACTTAATTTGTATTTTTACGCAAATGTCGCAACAGCGCCCGAATATCTCCCGTTTAAAATGCACGGACCAATGCATTTTAAATGGTGTCTTCGTGATGGTGAATCTAGTATAGATAATCTTTACATTTTAATGGCCTTTCCTACAAGATTACGAATATGTTCTTTGAATGACAGACTATTGCTAATTGTAACTACTAGATATTTATTATGACTCACGAACTCCAGGGGATATTCTGATATATCATATTGCAAGCTGTTAAGGGCGCTCTTTAGTGCATAGAAAAAGCAGTTTTCCGGCCGTTGGGTTTTTCATCTCCATAACGGCTTACTGAGAGATTAATGAGCTTTATTATTACCATTCGACGCTTAGAAGACGTAGCTATGATGCAAACGATTTTTTGTATTCATGTTATGAACCGCATTAGATAAAACAATTAGGAAATATATCAAAATATTCACCCTTTTTGCTAAAGTGCTACTTGGCTGTAAGATGCGATAGTCAGTTAATATTTCGTTTGCCTCATAGTTTTACCCTTTATCTTTGAATTCAAATATTACTCATGTACGTAAGATTCATACATTACGACTAATCTTAACAAACGTAGAGATATGTCCACAGTTTTCTTCGAAGTCTTTCGGTAAAAGCCTCGGAGGTGGCCATCGCCAGATATCGCCAGAGAGAAGACACCGTGACAAATGATAATGCAAGAGAGGGCAAAATCAGTGACGCATATGAGATATGGAGAGGGAGATTTTGGCATTCCTTCTTCAGGGAGTCTCTTCTCGCGCAAGCTGTTTCTTCCCTTACTTCTAGCGATTAGACCTCGTTATTCTTTAGCGCGCTGCTATCTCGTTTCGGAGCGACGTTGTTTTCTGATTACAGAATAGGGAAAGATATTGGCGTGAATGGAAATTCATTTCTATAATAACCAAATAGGTGATTTGAATTAGATCTGAATATTCATTACTTGAAATAGCGTATTCAAATGAAAAACGAAATTTCATTATTTCTTTTCCTCTTCTACTCACGGTCATCGGTATGAATCTTCGGTAATTAAAATAATTCAAGAGATAGTTTCTTTTCCTTCTTTTATTCGGAAAATGATCGCATTTTCATGTACATTAAAATGGTCTGTAGTCCTTATATGTAAGTATTATACTTTCACCCATTCTCCAAGCAATCGTCGATTCAATTAGAATTATTCAAGCAAGTAAATTTATTGTGAGTACGATAAATCAATCCGTAGCTGTCGATTACTGAAACATTTCCGTTTTGGAAGACTTAGGGAAAGCAATAAAGCCTATCCTAAAATGTCATTATTTAATCCATTATAAAAAGGTTTTAATTTCCCTCTAATCTCATCCAAATGTGATTATAAGTAGGCCATCATAGACCAGTAACAATCACATTCTTCAGAGTACCTTTGCTTCGATTGTTTTCAAAAAGTTGCACAGTGTAGAAATAAATGCTGAGGTATCGTAAAAATGCATGTTTGTAAGAAAATTTATCAAATTTATGTCAATAATTGATAGCAAATAGAGACCGGTTCTATAATGAAGAATGCTGCATGCAAAATTTCCCACCGCGACGGTGGGAAACTTATCTACGTAATCATTATATGGGTTTGCGCCTTTAAACGGATAAGCTTTCCCACCACCAATTTCGCCCTCCTTTTTACCCCCACCATTCACGCGAGGAGAAGGTTATCTGCCTCAGTAGCGGACAAATGCTGGAACTAACTGAACCGAAATCTCGTCGCGAATTCAGCTTGAACTAAAGACGAGCCTTAACATTCGTGGAACGCGTAAAAATCATAGCAACGCACTTCTTTACATTCAAATCAAGCTGCCAGTCTAAGCACCACTTTGAGATAACGTTTAGGTCGTTCTGAAGGGTTATGCTATCTTCATCTGACATAATCCCTCTTTATTTGAGGGTATCATCGGCTATTAATCTAACCCTGCTCCTAGATTACCAAATATGTCATTGATGTAGATAAGAAATAAAATCGGCCCTAGAACACTACCCTGAGGAACTCGTTATGCGATGATTACTTCATTGGATTCCATTCAATCCGTCCAATGCAACTCGCTGAGATCTATTTTTGAGAAAGGATTTGATCCATCCGACTACTTTTTTGTCGATAGCGTAGGCATTTAGCTTTTGAATTAGCTTTATATGAGGTACGGTGTCGAAGGCTTTCCTGAAGTCCAGAAATACTGCATCTGTTCACTTTTATCTGCTGCTTTAGCTATGTCTTTTATGAAAAGGGTTAATTGAGTCTCGCATGACCTCCCTTTGCAAAATCCGTGCTGGTTCTGACTAATTGCTCCATTCTCAGAGGGAAAGCGCATTACTGAACTCGCAATGATGTGCTCCATTATTTTACAGAAGATCGAGAGATAGGTCTATAATCATCGGGTTTTAATTTGCGTCATATCTTAGGAACTGGAGTGACGTGCGCTGTTTTCCATGATATGGGAACAGTACATTCATCTAACGATTTCTGGTAGAAGACGAGGAGAAGGAAAGCAATCTTATAAGCTATAGTTTTTATGACTACTGCTGGGATTCCTTCGGGTCCCGGGGCTGTATCCTTTTAATCGCTCGCAATACATTTTCTATTCCATCCACTGATAACTCGATGGGGCACATATCCGGCTCGATTTGCTTAATAAAATCATTAACGAAGCCGTTGCCAACATTGAAGCATTTCCGGTAATGCTTATTTAGTAAGTTCGCTTTTTCAATCGATTCATTAATATCAATTTCCTCCTCGTTGATTAGGCTGGGTACGGAAGTCTGACCTCCACGAGTTTCACGCACATATGACCAAATTCCCAAGGAGAAACGGGCATGAAGAAGGTCTGACGGAACCGGGACACGAACCCGGATCTCCCAATGGCCGGTCGGTTGCTCTATCCATTGAGCTATTCCACCAGAACTGTTAGACACTGATAGTGCAACCGACCGGCAATTGGGAGACTCGAGTTCGAGTCCTGGTTCCGTCATACATTTTTCATGTCCGTTTCTCCTAGGAAATTTTCTTATGTGCACGCCTTATCGTACCGAGTACCTAAAACCCTTGTCGTATGTTCTTTCTGATCGCCGCTTAATGATTTTAGTATGGTTTTAGATCTATATTCCTGAAATTCGTTTCGAGCTTCTTCGTTGAATAGCTTCCGCATGTCTCTATATTTTTGCTGCTCTGTCTCAATATTAGCACTGCATGCTTTAATTTCTTCGAACGGGAATGAATAAGCCTTTGCTTCCTATGCATAGATCTTAGCTTAGGCTTCGTCCAGCGTGGATCCTTACGCTCGCGCATTCTCTTAGTCGGTACGTATTTAGCTAAACCATTTTTGATAATGCGGAGAATCTTATTGCAACTCTCATCGACTGTGTTTTCACCCTCAAAGCGGCAAAAATCATCCCTGCATACGTTCATGTATTTCCTGAATTCCGAAAAATTACACTGGCTAAATACAGGTATGTACCTCGGCGGCTTAAGAGATTTAACTGTTTTTGTTTTTATTCCCGCCAGTATCACGTAATGATCTGAAATTCCGTCAATTATATCGAGACTAGTCACCATATGGGGATGGGAGGTGGCTAATAAATCCAGAATGTTTCCTTGACCTGCACGATTCGTCCGGGTAATACTCATTTTAACTTGCTCTTGACCCGGGGTACTCAACCTTTTTGGGTGCCGGGGCACCCAAGGGCGTTTCAGAAAGCGAAGCGGGCACCCCCACACCTTCCCTGCTGAACGTCCACTCTATCCCCGCTAGTGCATTCCCAAGAAACACTGTTATAGCCAGGGTCTTCCAAGTTAAATACAAGGATTTCAACACATGTCAGCCATTTTGGAATCGACATTGCATGACGTCACAGACGTACGGCTTATATCTTTCCCCTTCCCCTTCTCCCCCTTCCTCCGATACCGTAAGCCGTTGTGTCGTCGTCAATTGTTAAAAGGAAAACTGGCGCGACTGAAGATATCCAGAGAAGAAAGTTTTGCTAATTTTTTTGCCTAGAAGTAAGTAAGTATGCTTTCTTTACAGTCATCGATGTTTATACCTAACGTGTAAGATTGAATGAAGTAATTAGTTTGCAACAAAAGTTAACGGGGTGTTGTTAATGAAGTATATGATGTTCGTTGGCCGTTTTTGGCTCTCACATTTGTACTAATTTATCTTATTTGTTCAAATTTAGCGAACCCAGTGTTTTATGAAACCGATTGTGTTACCCATGGGATTTTAGGTAAGAAATTGAAGCACTACAGCAAGCACAACACTAGTCTACTTTTCTCTGTAATTGGACCATTATTATATATAGCCTATGTAAATGATCTTCCTTTTTATATCATATTATCTTATATGGAGATAGCTATAGCTCACATAAAAAGGAAAATTTCTGAGTCGTGGTCACAACCTGAATCAAACAATGACTCAACCAAAAGAATAGCTTACAGATAATGGTATGAAGGTAAATAGGGAAAATCAACATCACTTGATACTAAAAAGTTTAAAAGCGATAGAAATGATATAGGTTTATTATGTAGATGCACAGACATAAGATTAGAAGAACGTCAAAATATTAGAGGTAACACTTGATGAAATATAGTGGCACTTTGTCCTGAACTTAATATGTTACAGTAAAAGCATGAACTTAGAAAATATATACATTTACTAGTCAGTTTATATATTGGCGAAATATTTTAGTAAACGTATGAACTCATAGTCGAAATATATATCAATAGAAACTTAGAATTATACTTAATACGATGTGAATATTCACGTGATATGATGTGAGAGTCTGCCGTTTGATGAAAGCTACGCTACTGTTACGTATTATGTGAAGCGAATTTCCAATTATTAAATGTCTACAACTAATGTATTAGAGAAATGTGTTAATCCAATAACTTCAGTCACAAGACACAAAGCTGCTGAACGTGTTCCACGCTGGGACTGAGGTTACTAGCAGACGACGGAAAAGACACAATGCTGTCAGTTTTCAGAGCGAAATCTTACGACGGATTGTCATAGTGTAGAATTAGCTGTACAATGATAAGTTTATTTTATTCTTATATTATAGTAACTTTAAACTTCACTTTTTACTTTGTTATCTGATGGTAATGTCTTCTTCGCGTAACTTTTCATTGTCCTTAATAATTTGTACATTTAGGGCTAATGTATCACAACAGTGTTTGCTGTCTTTGTCCCAATTCTGCGAACAAAACTTATTATTGCAATACCTAATCATTCTTTAGCCAATGTTTGTACAGTTATACGTATTATTTTTTAATTTCTGTATTAGCTCGTACGTGTTGAACTATTATTAGTGAGTAGATGTGGTTCTGAATTTATTTTTTATAAGAATTCGTACTAAGATTATACTGTAGGAGATTTTAAGGAGAAAGAGATGGAAGAAATATCGAGCGGACGCTGTCTAAAGATATATTTTGAAAGAAATGTAGATTCATAACACCAGTTGTTGAAAGGCTGCTGAGAATAACTCAGAAAAACCAACGACTTTGTTTCATAAAGCTACAGTTCGAAGTCTGTAACTCAATCGGCTCATTCTACAAACTTTAAAGTCGATATAAATACATTATAAAGTTACCTATGCAAGCGTAGTTAATAACTAAATCAAGTTATGAGGATGCCGGCAAAGATTTCCGCCGCGAATTCGGTACCGATTCTTAGAAACCGACGCCTCAGACCCATTCGGCGCGGCCGGCGAGAATGGCTGGTGAAAATCGGCACGAAAGGCGTGCAAACTTGCACATTTAGTTTATCGGTTCGGTCGTGACTTCATGCTGGCGATACCGAAGCCGAGACCTCGGTATTGGCGGATGCAAAATAACCCCCCAGATTCTCGAAAGAATCGAAAATCTCCTCAGAGCCACGCCTCGAGGAATCGTTGGTGCCTTCCTGGGCCACTACACGCAGCGAGGAGCAACCCGTCTCCCTAACAGCCGCTCTGAACTCCTTCGTCACCTGGGGCACCGTACCTCCGGGTATACACCTAGAGTACATCCACTCACATACTCCCACCCGGAGGGCCGGGTGATGATAATATATATATGATATATATATATAATTATATCATCATCATCAGCCATTTTCAATCCGACGTCGGATGTAGGCCTCTCCAAGCGCTTTCCAATTCTCTCTATTCTGAGCTTCTCGTTGCCATGTTACCCCTAAATACTGAATGATGTCTCTGTTCCATCGGTCCCTTGGTCTTCTTCTTGGTCTCTTCACGTCTCTTGGTATCCAGTTCAGCACTGCTGATGTCCATCGGTTGTCGTTTCTCCTTGCAACATGGCCTGCCCACATCCATTTCAGTGATCTTACCTTATCTATGATGTCTGTCACTC